>CM062816.1:1002061074-1002272142 GCA_031772625.1 Pinus tabuliformis
CAACACAATGGCAGGAAGGGATTAGGGGCGAGGCATGTGACGATGGGGCTAGTAGGATCCAAAAGAAATCAATATTTTCCAGCAATTTTACCTAAGGGCTATAGATTTTGGCCTAAGAGAAGGTAAGAAACCACATCCCCCAACCTCCTTTCCTATGGTAAAAGATCCACACTCAGCACCCATAGTCATAGATATTTCCCTCAATCTCCTTTCCTATTGTCAAACATCCACACTCAACACCCATAGTCATAAATAATGCTTGCCCTCGTGGCGTGAAGAAATTCTAGCTCATCTGAAGGATGATCTATGGAGCATTCTACAATCCTAGTGGATAAGAAGGAAATAAGGGTCAAACATGTTAAAATGGGGCTATCAAGGTAAAGGGGAGTACATTGTTAAAGAGTCACACCATATCCTTTCTTCCACATTGTAGGACCCAAAAATAATGACATTTTAGTAGCAAGTTTCATGAGGGCTACAGATTTTGGTCGAATAGAGGGTCAAAAAACATATCCCTAACCCTCCTTTTGTGTCACTTTTAGAGGTGGAGATAGGTATGTAATGAACTAAAAAACTATTGGGGCTTAGCTTGCCTTTCTCATCATTAATATAAAAATCATTAATATAGGTTTGACATTGTCAAACACTGAAAGTAGTGTAATCAACCAACAATATTTTATTTAACCATTAATAGAAACAAGAAACCTAACTAACTAATGACCTAGACTTGGTCAAACAAGTGAGATTACATTGTAACTCTCCCTTTTTTCCTCAACTATTACATTCTTCAGCACCAACAATGCCAAAGTATTGCTTTTGGTGAAGATTCCTGCTAGTTTATCTTTAGATACAAAAAAGTGAAGTGAAATGTCACCATTGATGGCATGTTCATGAATGAAGTGATAACATGTTTCAATATGTTTTCTTCTATAGTGAAAATACATGGTTCTTTGATAATATAATTGTTGAATTGATGTCATGAAGGATATTGAGAGAATGGGTTGCTTCTTGAAATCTTCTAAGATAAAATTTGTGCCTAAATGAAAAGCATATCATAAGATTCTTTTCCTATAATCAATGTGACTAGCAAAGTCATTGTCTGCATATTCCATAAGTGTGTTGTCTTCAAAAGTTATGTACCACTATCCATAATTAGTTATGACTACAATATACCTTAAAATTATTTTTCTAACTTTCCTATGATAGTCCTTAGGAGACTCTCTATAAATATGGAAATGAAACTAGCTACATAACAAGCAATAGTTCTAGTTGTTGTAAGCTACATTAGGGTGACCAAAATGCCTCTTATACAATTTTGAATAAAGTATTTATTCTTCATCATGCTTGCTCAATTTTGTTCCTATTATAATAAGTGCTTCTATTGGTTTGTTTTTTTCCATCCTATACCTCTTAAGTTATATATAACATATTTTTGTTTACTTATAAAAATAGCTTTTGTAGATTACTTAGCCTTAATTCCAATAATTTACTTCATGAGAGCGTGATGTGTCATTTCAAACTCTCTTTCCATGGCATCTTTGAAGTCATCTAACATAAAATTTCTACTACATATTATATCATCAACATAAATACAAATTATAAGAAAATTACCTTGCTAATATGATTTAGTTAAAGAGTGGGATCATTATTATTCCTGTTAAACCCAATGTTTAGAAAATAAGAGTAAATTTGATGTTATCAATCTCTTGGAGCTTTCTTCAAGCCATGCAAATATTTATTTATCTTCTAAACTTTGTACTGTTACACTTTCACTTCAAATCCTAGTGATTGATTCACATACACCTCTTCTCATAAATTTCCAATGCAAAAGGCTAACTTCACATCCATTTTTGAAACTAGCCATTTATTTTGGGTTTCTATGGCTAAAACAACACTGATAATATGTAATATTGCTACTAGAGCAAAGGTCTCACTATAGCCAATATTGGGTTGCTAAGAAAACCCTTCGGAAACTAGTCTTTCCTTATGCTTCTCTACTCTTTCCCAATCATTTTTTTCTTCTAAACCCACCTCATACCAATATTGGTTTTATCTATTGGGAGATCAATACTACCCTATGTCTCATTCGTTTCAATTACTTCAATATATTTATTAATGGCTTGTACTGAATTCTCTACCTCTTCGACATAATTACATTAATAAAATAATAAGGTAAATTGAGCTTATTGATGCATGCCATCATACTACTCATAAATTTTCTCAAGCTCCTTGCTTTCTAATTTCTCACAGAAGATACTAACTCACTCCTAAAAGAAGGACCATTTGTCTAATTTATCATTGAAGGTACTAACTCATTATTGAAAGAAGATATTTTAGTTTAATCTTATTGTCTTTAAACTTGCAACCTTGGTAGTCTCGGTGAAAGTACTTGTCATCCTAACCTTTAAAGCCGTTAATCTTTTTGGAAAAGCATATTTCAGTTATCCATTACTTCATTTTCTTGCTCACTCATATATTTTTCCTCTAAAAATTTGACATATATTCTCACAACAAATTTATTGGTGACTGGATCATATAGTATGTAAGCATTGGATTGTTCACTAGATCTAATGACGAAGGAATTTTCATTTTTTATATCAACTTTTCTTCTTATATATTTTGGTTCATGTGCATAGAAAATATACTATTTTTTTTTAAGTGAGAAACACTTGACTTTGTTCCACCTCATGCTTCCTAGGCAACATTACCTTTCACAATTTTTATTTGATATTTGTTCAGTATGTAGATTGAAAAAGCAACAACTTTAACGCAAAAATCATTGGATAACTTTTTAGCTTTGATCATGCTCCTTTCCATGTCTCTGATGGTTAGGTTCTTTCTTTTAGCCACTCCATTCGATTGTGGAGTACATTTGGTGGTGAACTACCTTCTAATTCATTTCTATGTATTAAATTTGATTTCAAACTCCTTTGAGTGATATTCTCATCCTCTATCTAATCTAAGCATTTTTATATATTTTTCGACTTGGATTTTCTACTACAACCTTAAATTCTTTGAATTTTGTGAATGTTTTAGATTTGATTTTGAGGAAATATACTTGAAATTTCTTACTAAAATCATCAATAAATTTAAAATAGAAAACATCCACCAATGGATTGAGTTTGCATGGGCCCACATAGATTTATGTGAAAAATCTCCACGTGCTCTTTGGCTTTGTATGAGGCTACTAGAAAGTTTTCTATTTGTTGCTTTCCATGGATGCATGTTTGTTAATTTTAGATAATAATGGTATAATCTATGCTTAGCACAATTTACGTCAATGTTCCTTTAGCAGCCCATTGACATTTCCAATTATTTCTAGTAGCAATCACATTAACTTAGTCACATTGATAGTAAATGTAGATAGAACATAAAACATATGTAGAAAACATGCCAAGACAATAGGACACCAGATATGGTGGATGCGAGAGAAAAACCCCAATGTGGGGATAACCCTTTAATCAAATCTTCTTACTATTATTCAATAATTTAGGAGAGAGAGAGAGAGAATACATAGATAAAATTTCCTTGCCCAATATACAGCCAAAACAACACTGACAAAATCGGTAGTCAAAAGAAGTCAACTTCTACCCTGACTAGAAAGTCAACGTTGGTTAAATTAGGAACAAAAATTCTCCTTTGTAGCTCAGTCAAAGGTAGTCAACTCTATCTCTAATAAGGGTAAAAGACAACCCCAAAAATTCCACCCAGGCTCAGTCAAACTTGGTCAAACTTTAGTCAATGCTACGTCAAACATGCCTACAGTTAATGTAGGTCAAGTTGCCCTAAATGCCTTAATTTCTATGCCACCGAGAACGGCCTCACAAAATCACAATTCTTCCCATGAAAACATAGTCAAAATAGGTCAAACTATCCTTGGTCAACACTTGTCTGCAATCTAGAATTTTTGCATGCTCTTTATCTCTGAAATTTTCAACCTCCTTGCCACACATGTGTGAGAGAGAGAAGATCCAAAGTTGTAGGAACCAATATGATGTGGAGAGAGAGAAGGATGTGTGAGTGAGTGATGTCCAAATTAGGAGAGAGGTCACTCGTATTTATACAATTTGTTGAGGGTGAGGAGAAACATCCCTTCGGCTTCTTCAACCTACAATTGATTGAGGCCAACCTTGACAATTTGTGCATGAGAGAGAATAAATTAAAATTTCCACTTCTACTTGTCCGAATGAGATGATCCTTATTATCAAACATGGACCTCTCAAAAAGAGGAATCCAATGCGATACTCATCTCTATCATAATATTTGTCCCAAGGTGGAATTTGGTCATAGCTTCCAGTTTTAACATGCCCTCTCAACTAGGGAGAATTCCACCTCCTAATCCATGTGTCATCATCATGCCATCCTGTCATCATGTACCATCTCTATCATCATTTTTTTGCTCTTCTCTACTTTGTTGAACCATGAATTAATAATGAAGAATAAGTGATTGAGAATGAGCCATAAGACCTAACCACTCTCTATTGACAAAAGTCAGGCCTTGATCCCAGATCAAGTTGTTGAACATGGTGCATCCTAGTCATAGGGAGTACGACAATACACAATGTGTCCATCATTAGTGCTATGGTCCATAACCACTTTTCCCAACTCATTGGCCAGATCATAGGTACTTCCCATGAGTCCCAGACTCTATGGGTAGGATGTGTGCTAGGGCACTGGCATGAGAAGGTGAACCACGGATCTTGCTCATATGCCATAGGAGAAGGTCAAACACTCATCCTATGCATATGTCAATCGTAGGGGAAGGTGAACCACTGGACCTACATAGATGTGTCTGCAATCATTGGGGAAGGTGAACCACTTACCCTATGCACATGTCAACCATCATGGGGTATCAGAGGGGAAGGTGAACCACTAACCCTGTACATAGCACACCACTAGGGGAAGGTGAACCACTCACCCTATGGTCGGTCATAGATCCAAGAAGTACCCCAAGCCCCCAGGAGCTCCTAGAGCTCTGTTTCGAAGTCATGCAAGACCCTCATAGGAGGGTCTTTCCATGACTCCATGTCTCTCTCGAAAGGTTAATAATTTGACCTTCCCCAACGGCTTTATGAGAATGCCTACGACCTGCTCTTATGTGATGATGTGTTGGAGCCTTAATTCTCCCCATTGTACCATATCCCGTATAAAGTGGTATCCGATATCAATGTTCTTAGAGCGGTCATGGAACACAAGATTCTCTAAAAGGAGAATCCCACTCTGGTTGTCGCATAAAATCATGATGGTATCTAGCACGTGCTCAAATAGATCATTGAAAAGCTTTCTCAACCAAATAGATTCATAATAGGTCATACTTGCAACAATGTATTCTTCCTCGGTGGTGCTTATAACAACCAATTTTTTCTTCCTACTCATCAAAGATATTGAAGCAGGCCCTAATGAGAAGCAACACCCAGATTGCTAGCCTAGTCAACATCTATATATCCATGTAGCCTGAAATTATCAGCAATGTATCTTAGGCCATAGTGCATTATACCCTACAAATATCTCAAGATATTATTAGTAGGAATCTAATGAATTTCATGAGGTCTGACCATAAGTTGACTTAGCTTGTTCACAAAAAATTATATGTCAGGACGAGAGTTTACTAATAACATCAGGGCCCCCACAAGTTGACTATACTTGAAAGGGTTTGCTAATTTGGGCCCAAGAGCACTTCCACATAGCTTCTTGAAGTTGAGATCCATCGGAGCACACACGAACTTGCAATCAAGTAGATTCACAATGTATTTTCCTTAAGAAAGGAAAATCGCACATAGTTTTTGCTAGACCTCCAGTCCTAGGAAGTAGTGCATCAGTCCTAGGTCCTTCATCTCGAACTTGGAAGCCAAATCCCTATTGAATTGATGAATGAGAGAGTCATCACCTATTAGATAGAGATCATCCACATAACGGACCAGAATGAGAAGCATGTCCTTTTCAACCTTGAAGGATAGGTTTGGGTCAGCATCACTCCTTATAAATCCTAGCTTCATAAGATAGTTATCAATCCTCTCATGCCAAGCCGTAGTGGCTTGCTTCAACCCATAGAGGGATTTCTTCAACTTGCATACATGTGTTGTACAATATTGAACTTCGAATCCCTCGAGTTGTTCTACATAGACATCCTCTTTAAGCGAGCCATGCAAGAAAGAAGTTTTGATGTCCATCTAGCGTAGGCTCCAACGGATGCTGGTATATAGGGAAACTAGTGCAAATATCTCATCATAGTCTACTCCTTCCTTTTGAGAGAGGCCTTGAGCAATGAACCTAGCCATGAACTTTTCATCACTCCCATCAGCTCCATGTTTTATTTTGTAAATACATTTTGAAGTGACCACACACTTATCCTTAGGTCTCGGAACCACATTTGAGACATCATTCTTCATGATTTATTCATATTCCTCGTTCATCACATCCTCCTAGACTTGTTGTTTCATGGTTTCTTGAAATGTACATTTCTCAAATTTTATAATGGTACTCATGGAAGCTGAGTACCCTTGGTACCTGTTTGGCTTCTTACTTTCACGAAATGTCCCCCTGAGTGCAATATGTCTTTCAACATCTTCAAGAGTATCTTTCAGCCAAATTGGTCTTTTTCTTGAAGTAGAGGGCTCACTAGGAGGTGGATCAATGGGATCCATCAAGCATTGGGTCATCAGCCAGAGGTTCATCCTGTTTTCGCGTATCATCCTCATTGTCCTTCGTAGGGATATGAAGATCTCAGACTTTCCCAAGGGTAGAATATTCATCGATAGTGACATCATCACTTATTTCCACTTATCTTTGGTGAGGCAGATAAATTCTATATGCCTTTGAAGTTTAATTGTAGCCCAAAACCATTCCCTTTTTCCTCGATGCATCTAGCTTGCTTCTCTTCTCTTTCCAAACATGAAAATATATGGCACAACAAAAATTCTAAAATGAGAAACATCTGGGTTCTTACCAGTGAAAACTTCTTCATGTGTCTTAAGGTCCAATGCTTGATGTGGGCATCTAGTTTGAACATACATAATGGTATTGGCAGCTTCTCCCCATAAGAACTTTGGTAGGCCTTGGTCACAAAGCATGGCATGAATGGCTTCTATGGTAGTTTGATTCTCCCTTTTGGAAACTCCATTATGTTCATGATTATATATAGTAGTCGTCTCCCTCTTAAATACAACTTCTCTACAATAGTGATTAAATTCATTTTAGTCATATTTGGTTCCATTATTAGTCCTCAATTTTTTTATCTTCTTCCCTGTTTGATTCTTGATGAAGGCTTTGAAAGAGAGGAACCATTTGAACACTTCATCCTTCTTCTTTAAGCGATATATCCATGTTTTACATGAGTAGTCATCAACAAAAATTGCATACTACAAATATCCTCTGAAAGATGTTACAGGTAACATACCTGATAGATCATAATGGTCCAATAAAAGAATATTGGTATTTTGAGTTTAACTTGAGGGGAATGGTTACCTTGTATGTTTTTGAGTTGCGCAACCTTGAAAAACACCTTCATGATCTAAGTTGAATTCGCGCATACTTGTGACCATATTCCTTACATTAGGTAATGCTTTGTAATGAAGGTGAGCAAGTCTTCGGTGCCATAATTTAGATTGAAGAGAAGTATCGCAAGTCATTGCTCCCAACGTACTCCTCCAACCTGATAGTGACCTTCAACCCTGATTCTAAGAGTGAATGCATGTCTCGGGTTTCTTTTCAAAACATGAACCTTCCCATCAACAAATGTCACCTTGAAACCTTTATTTTCCATTGTAGAGATAGAGACTGGGTCCTTTTTTAGATCAGGGACATGCAATACTTCTTATAGATGAAGGGTTTGACCTTGATTCAAGTGAAGAGTAACAATCCCAATCCCTTTTGACAAGATAAGTGGAATTATCCCCAAGTATAATATCCATATTGGTCTTCTTTCCAATCAAGTTTGAGAGGGCCTCCTTGTACTAAGTGAAGTTCCTTGAGGCACCACTATCAATCAACTAATGATCCAATGTATCGGAAGGAGAGGCCGTGGTGAGGGAAAAAATAAGAATTTTTTTAATTTTTTTTTTTCTATAGCATTAACTTCTTCATACCTAGATTTTCTTGACTTCTTGAGAGGATGACCATTTCCATTTCGAGTAGCGGGAGGATTCATCTTTCCTTGATTGTTCAACTTGTTGTTCCTTTGATTTCCATTGCCTTTGTAGATGTTTTTATTGTTGTCATCATCTCTTGAAGTATCCTTCTTATGAGGACACTCTATAATAAGTGTCCAAACCTATTGCAATTGGAGCATCTTCCTTTTCTTCCTTCTTTGAATCCCATCTTGAACCCTTGACCTTGTCTTCTTGGACCAACATTGCTCTTCCTTTTAGCATAAGTGGAGAAGGCGGTACGATTTTTTCCATTTGAGGGGCTATCTCTTTCCATCATCCCAATTTCTTCTTGAGTGCATCTAGCCAATAATTCATCAAATCTCATAATCTTGTCATTGGTGAGGATAGTAATGTTACACACATCCGATTCTGTTGTAAGGCATTTAAGTACAATGAGAGTGCGCTCCCTATTACCAATAACTTCTCCAATAGATATGAGATCATTCTTGATTTTGGTAGTCCTCATGAAGTAGGATTGAATGGATCATCCTCTATCCATCTTGATGTCTTTCAACTTGTTCTTGACAAAGGGAACTTGATTTTCATTATTTACATTGAACATCCCAACCACCTTGTCATACATCTTCTTATATGTTTCCAAATTAGAAATATATTAGGCAATCAAAGGCTTGTGAATAGAATCAACAATAATTTTCTTATCTTCAACCTCAGATTTCTTGTACTTGGTTTTTGCAGCTGCAGATACTTTGAAGGAGGCTCCACTACTCTTCCTTTGACATAGTCCACAACATTATTTTCTTCCAAAGTCAAATCTAGAGACATCTTCCAAGATTGATAGTCAGATTTGTCCTTAAGCTTGTCCTCGAATTTGAAGTAAGATGTAGTCTTCATTGGGACTAGTTCGAATTCCTTGTCTAACAACTTCCCTTAGTGATTGCTTTTCCTCACTCTTTCTTGGGATTTCTCTTCACCTAAGCTCTAATATCATGTTAGTTTTGTATAACAATGGTATGATCTATGCATAGCACAATTTAGTTCACTGTTCCTTTAGCAGCCCAATGTCAATTTCCAGTTATTTCTAGTAGTAAGTACATTAACTTAATCACATTAAAAGTAAATTCAAATAGAACATAAAAGATATGTAGAAAACAAGCCAAGATAAGAGGACACCAGATTTGGCAGATGTCAAGGAAAAACCCTAATGTGGGGAAAACCTTTTGATCAAATCTCATTATTATTATTCAGTAGTCCAATAAAGAGAGAGAGTACATAGATCAAATGTACTTTCCCAATATAGAGTCGAAACAACCATGAAGAAATCAACAGTCAAACGTAGTCAACTTTAGCCCTAACTGGAAAGTCAATGTTGTTCAAATCAGGAACAAAACTTCTCCTTTGCAGCTAGGTAGTCAACTCAGCCTCCAAGAAGGGTCAAAGAAAACCCAGAACAATCCTCCGAGCCTCAACCAAACTCAGTAAAAATTTAGTCTCTGTCGCAGTCAGATAGGCATGTGGTCAACGCAGGTCAAACTACCACAAATTCCTCGTCTTCTGTGCCGGCAAGTACGACCTCAAGAAATCAAAAATTTCCCAATAAAACGCAATCAAAACAGGACAAGATATACTTGGTCAATGCTAGTCAACATTGGTTTTCAATCTGGATTTTATGCCTGCTCTTTATCTCTAAAAGTTTCATCCTTCTTACCACACATGTGAGAGGGAGAGAAGATCCCAAACTATATGAACCAATCTGATGTGGAGAGAGAGAAGGATGTGTGAGTGTGTAATGTCCAAATGAGGAGAGAGGGCACTCTTATTTATAGAATTCATTGAGGGTGAGGAGACACATCCATTCAGCTTCTTGAGCCTACATTTCACTGAGGTTGACCTTGACAATTTGTGCATGAGAGAGAAAAAATTCAAAACTCCACTTCTACTTGTCCGAATGAGATGATATTTATATCAAACTTGGACCTCTCGAAAAGTTTAATCCAATGCAGTAATCATCTCCATCATATGAGTTGTCCCAGGGTGTAATTTGGCCCTAGTTGCCAATTTTAACAATCTTTCACAAGGGATGGTTTATTCATTCAATATAGGAAATCCTTTAACCATTAACTATTTTTTCAAGAGTATGAGATCTTAAAAGGTAGGTGACCATACCTGTGATGCTACAACCAAGTATCATGTATGCTTGAGAAATTTTGTGCATATGATTGTGACAAATTTACATGTTTTAGGTTCAATGGGAATATTATATTCTTGGTCATTTGAACTTTTGAGATTATCTTTCTATTGGTTGTTTGATCTTTGATTAGGCATGTAGTGTCCTTGAATCTGACACCATAATCATTTTGACTTAATTTTTTTATACTTATTAGATTATGTCTAACAATAGGTACATCAAATACATCAAAAATATATTTTTTATCATCTTCTTTGGTTAATATAGCCATAACAACTTTACGTAAGGCCTTGAATTGATAATAATCTCCTAAAGTAAGTTCATATTTAATAAATTTGTCAATACTAGAAAAGAATTATTTGTTACCTGTCGTATGATTTCTATAACCATACCATTGTCTAGCAACCAGAGAATCCAACAACATAAGGCATTACATGGAATTATTTATAAGTTTATTTCTATGCTTAAAGAAATTAAGAGAAGTGTTCTAAGAACACTAGAGTTTACTAAGTTAAAAGGTAAGAAGGTTGGTACTATTACACACATTTTGAAATTTAAAAATCTATGTATTTTATGGAAGAGAAAGTTATTTTCACCTTCAACTCCATTAGTGTTACAAATGTGGTAGACCCTTTCATCACAAAGGGTTTTAGGAAGTGACCAATGCCCAATTTCATTATGATGTTCATGAAAATTTGTTTGCTATTTTCTTCTTTACACTACTCAAGATAGAGAGGTACATTCGATTTTCAAGATTTGGGTTAAGATTTATGGAGGGCGAAAAGTATCACCAAATTAGAAAAAATGGTGCTTTTGAAATAATGAACCCAACTTAGAGGATGGAGAGATATAGGAATAAAATGAAAATTTAAGGAAAGACATAGAGATAGTTAGAGGAAAAGAGAACAAAAGAAATAGGAATAAAAATATATTAAATAGGGAAAGGATTAATAGGGAAAGAATGAAAGAAATAATCTAGTCCCTTCTTTATATATGTTTCTTGGCACTCTGAGGTCATTATTCAAAAATAGTTTATTTCTTCCATGAAGATGAGTAGAATATATTAAAAAAGGTTTCATCCTACTTACACATTTCAACTCTAGAAGTGTATTTATAATTGTTAAATTTTCCTTAGTTATTCAACACAAATGAAATAGTGGGAGAGACTTGCATTGGATGGAGAGAGATTTAATAAATTAGGGTATTATTGTGTTTAGTAGTTCATTTTATAATCCAATATGAGTTAGATGTGTAATTCTTTCCGTGTTCAAGTGGATGACAAGAGTGTTTTTTTAAAATAAAAATAAAATATTCACCAAAATATAAAAACAATATCAACTATAATAAACAAATAAAATAACTATACATATTCATTAAAAGCATTACAAAGCACCACTCACATTGTACTTTCATTGTTCTTGATATTACAACTCAATATGAAACAAATGTGCTTAGTCTCTTCCATATTTAACATAGAGTTAACATGTGGTATTTAAAAGAAAATTGTTAATATCAAAAAATCATATTTCATTCTCAATCATAATAAAATATTTTGATGTTTATATTAGATCACACAATTTATATCAATTTTATATATAAAGAGATCATCACTAAGGATTTGTAATTTTTAATTTTTTAAAACATGTCAATATAGATGTTAAATAAATTACTTAAATATAAATGTTAACTAAAATATTTGAATATCAACACCACATATAGATGTAATTTTTTCCTGTTACAATTGAAGTGGGCCTAAAAAAACATATGTATTTCTTCTTAAAAAGTAAGAATAACCTTAAAATTGAATAATAATAATATATATATTTTATATTTTTTTCCAAAATAAAAGAGACTAATAATTACTTTACTGAGACCGAGTGTGTGTATATATATATATAAAGTAACAAAACACCGCAAAGCCTCTTTGGGTGATCCGGAGAGTTGTTGGGTTGTTGCCGCTGACGGGTCGATCTCTTTATCGCCGATGATACCCGTGAGACGAAATTGTTCACGGGCATGCTCTCTCCATCTCTTAGTCGTCAAAGTCGGCATCCGTCGGATTGCGACTCGGCCCTGCGCCTCTGGGAGCAGTTGATCTACAACGTAAAGTGGTTTCAGATGGTATAGGTATGGACTCTAAGAGTGACTTAATTAGTTAAAAAAATTCTTAATTGATTTACAATTATTTTTGCCTTAGTTAAATTTCTCTTATTTAAAATAAAAATTTACTTGGTAAATAATTGTTTCGGTGGTAGATATTTAACATTAAATTTCATATATTTATATGATACTTCATAACATTACAATTATCAATTAAATAGAATTTATATAATACTCCGTGACATTACACTTATCCATTAATCGGTAGCATAGCCTATTTAAAATTATAACTAAAATTTCTAAATTTCAAAAGTTAAATTTAAAAGAAAAAGAAAATAAAATCTAAGATAACTTTGAACGAGATTAGATAATGTTTGCACTAATTCATTTTCTCACACAACATCACTGAGCATACCGTACTGCAAAAGGCCATGAGCGTCACTCTCATGCAACTGCCCTGTGCTGATGTTTCACCGAATTTAAACAATCAATCATGTCATGATTTTCCAGAAAAAACGTTGACGGCCAGTCCACCATGTGGGCGGTGCACAGGGTATGGTGAGACATTTGATGCCATGCCTTGACTATATGGGCCCCTTCCTTCTACTGTTTAACGGAAACCCTTATAAATTGGTTTTGCCTCTGAGCATTTAAACATTAGGATTGCGTCAGGTTTTGCCTCTGAGCATTTAAACATTATAATTGAGTTGAGGCATATAATTTTTGTGTGAAAAATATATGTAAAAATAACTTGTGTACAATTTGTATAATTTTCAACATATTAGTGTATACTCTATTGACATGACATGTATACTATAATATAAACATTATATAAAAATTGTCACCATTCAATATTAAATAAATAATTATTAATTTTTTATCATTTTTTTCAATGTCAATTATATATATAACTTCTATTTACCAAAAAAATGTTTGATTATATTTAAAAAATTAATAAAAAAGGTTAAACAAATATTTAGATAACTTATTTTACCATTTTGTTATTATTTGGAGTACATACAACACATCATGACATTAAGTTATCTTATTAAACTAATGCAGCCTTGTTGATTTTTATCTATTAGTATAATTCAATACAAAGTTAATGAAGTAAACATGCAATCTAAAATATTATGAACGAAGCATTTACAACTTTTAATTTAAAATAGTTCTTTTAATTTAGAATGGTGACGTGCTTGTTAATCAGGTATGGATGCATTAATTGTGGTTAATTAGGTAAGGATGCACTATTATTGTTAATAAAGCACTTTAGTATTAATGAGTTCGAAAAAGTTATTTACATTATAATATGAAAAACATTTATGATTATTTTTCTATTTAATATATAGTTAATAATTTCAACCATTAAAAAAAATATTATAAATAATAAAATATTTTGATGTTTATTTAAAAATATAATTTTATATCAATTTTATATATAACATGTTTTGTATAGCTAATTAGTCTCTCAAAAAAATTATAAAATCATAATGAATATTTAAATTTAATATGATTAAGTACATAAGTAACTATTATTCTTTGATAAAAGGTAATTAAAATAAGAAAAATATTATTTGCTCTAGAATCTATAAAAGAAAATTGAACCATCTATCCTCTATCCTCTATCCTAAACGAAAAAAGAGATTTAGGTTTTCTAAAAAACAAATTTATATAACAATTATTAATTGTAAGTAAGGTATTAACATTATTGTAACAAAAGAGATTTATGCCATTCGATATATCTTAGTTATTGATATTGTAGAAATTAGTTATTAATATGGTACAAATAGTAAAAGGTAAAATACCAATCATATATATAATAATAATCCTATTAAAACTTTAAAACTCCTCATAATATTAGGAGTTTAGAATAAATAATAATCAAAGCACATTTTAACTTTTAACTTTTTTATTTAGCCATAAGTTTTTTTTGTTTTTTTGTTTTGTTTTTTTTAATTTTTGTATTTCATTTTATTGACTTTTGATTGTTACTTTTCAGAGTTTTTTTCTCTTTTATTTGTATTTTATTTTCAATTCATTTTTGTAATAATATTTCAATTATTTTCAATGATAGAATAATACAAAAATTAAATTTTAATATACTATAAAAAATAAAAAAAATTATTTGCATAATATTTTACAGTAACAAATAGGTAAATATTTATAATGAAAGCATAACCAATATAAAGTAAACAATAAATAAATTGTTGCAGTAGCAAATACGTAAATATTTATAGTCAAAACATAACTAATATAAAGTCAACAATAAATAAATTGTTGGACTCCTTGCCTTTGGCATGGAGTAATAAGAAAAAAGTAATTAAAAATAATAAAAAAAATAAATTAAAAAGAAAAAATGGGTGCATGGAGTAATAGGAAAAAAGTAATTAAAAATAATAATAAAAATAAATTAAAAAGAAAAAATAGGTGTTTTGTCCCTTATAAGGGAGGTGTGGAATTATTTCCATCTTTAATATGGATTAAGTGATATATATGCTAGTTGTAGTCCATGTTGATCATGAAAGGAATTACATATTTATATCATTTTAAAAAGTGTTGAGCATGAAAAGAACCACACTCTATTCATATATTTTACTTGGTATAGAAATTCAAATATTTTAGTCATTGTCGAGATAGAAATTGTACAAATAGTTTTTGAAATGCAAAGTTAAACATTGATAAAATTACACATCTTTGTCATATCACTAAGAAGAAAGCACTATGTGTTGGCATTATGATTCAAGTGTTGTCCTTGATGGCAACTCACTCAGAGGTTGGTACAGGTGTTCAGAGGTTGGTACAGGTGATGGCAACTTAATCAGAAGACAGATCTTAGTACAGCATGCCAAGGAAGTTCATATACGCAGGTTCGTTAAGCTCAAGTCGCGTGTACACGCTAGTTGGATTCAGAAAAAGCGCGTGTATGTGGAAAAGTACCTTTTGGTCCATGGTGGTTAGTCCTTGGAAGTTGTGCCTATGATTTCGGACCATTGTGTCTCGACGGGCGTGTCGATCCCTAGTTTTGAAGTTGATGGTATTGTGTTACTATGGTTTTGGCTCTTGGTATTGAGCAAGGCCTAAGGCTATATAAGGAGAAGAAGATCATTAGGCAAATACATCTTTCGACAAGGCTTGAATATCTAAGAGAGAAAGAGATCTGATATGCAGGTGCTGGGTTGCTTGATCTAAGCCAAGGAGAGATCACATCGGTTGATGGAAGACTAGATCTAAGGATGGATCGGGATCTAATGGTTTGAAATGCACTATCATGATATGGGTGATTATGCGTATTTCTAGATCTGCATATTGTCGCAATGTTATGTTCTGGGTCTAACTGATGTCTGGTACAGCTGCAAATTGAGAAAATTTATTTTTAGATCTGTACGCAGGTTGGCTTCGGCAAAAGCGCGTGTATACGCGGGTTTTGCTCATTGAAGTAGCGTATATCTTTTGAAGCTTGTTTTTGGGTTTACAGTGGGGTCTGACTGTTATTGCAGAGTTCTGTAGTCTGCTCTGTGTTCTGGTAACTGGTGATTGACAGGGTTCAGTGGTTCAGTGATTCAAAGTTTGGTTGTTTTATGCTTCAATGATCTGTTGTGAAAATTGAATGAATTGGGGTCTACAGATTGTAATGTTGTGCTTCAGGAATATCCAGTCTAAAAATGTATGAAAGGTGGTACCTGAAGGAAAGAAGATTGTAGGTCAGCACCTACGTACTAGTATCTTGGCTAGTACAAGAGCAAAGGGGGTTGGAGCTCCCTTCCAAGGAAGTTTGGAGAACGAGAGAAGGTTGTAGCCTTCTGCAGGTTGTAGCCTGCGTACTGGTATAAGGCTGCACCAGTACAAAAGATTGTAAACTGAAGTTTCATATTAAAGAAAGATAGAGACAACTTGCAGCAGGTGGTTTTCACCCACATTGGGTTTCCACCTTACATCTTGGTGTTCATGTGTGTGGCTTTTGATCTATTCTGTTATACTGCACCTGTTTACTATTAATGTGGTGAATAATGTCCTGATGAACTTAACTGAAGAATAAGCTAACTAAATTATGAGTTTTTTGTTTAGTCATAGTAGCGTGTACACGCTGGTTCACCTAACTAAAGTAGCGTATATGTTTCTGAGCATTGAAAAAGTTTGATTGATCTGATAATACTGATTCACCCCCCTCTCAGTATTATTTCCAACAATTGGTATCAGAGCAGGTCCTTCAGAGAAGCTTGATCGCTTGAAGGTAGATCATTCATCATGAGCAACTACGAGAAAGAAGCATCAATCAGGCCACCGATTTTTGATGGGACAAATTTCAATTATTGGAAGGTAAGAGTTACTGCATATCTTCAATCTCTTGGTACAGAAGTTTGGAATATTGTAGAAACAGGCTATGCTTTTCCTTCAGCTACTCCTACAGATCCAGCTGAGAAAAAGCAGTATGAAACAAATGCAAAAGCAGTCAGTACTCTATTAGGAAGTATATCCCAAACAAAATTCATGAAGGTCATGCACTTCAAATCAGCAAAAGAGATATGGGACAAAATGATCACTAGCTATGAAGGAGATGAACAGGTAAAGCAAGCTAAACTTCAAACTCTCAGGATTCAATATGAGACTCTCAAGATGTATAATGATGAAAGTGTGGCTAATTATTTTCTTCGGGTAGATGAGATTGTTAATTGCATGAAAAATTTGGGTGAAGAAATAAAAGAGACTATAGTAGTTCAAAAGATTCTAAGATCATTATCCCCCAAGTTTGAATCTAAAGTATCTGCAATAGAAGAAAAAGAAAATCTCCGTGTTCTCACTATGTCTCAGCTACATGGAATTCTAACTGCTTATGAAATGAGAAAGGGAGGTCCATCTGACAGAAGGGAAGCTGCTTTTAAGGCATCAGGAAAAGAAGATTACTATGAAGCAAGCCATGTTCCAGAAGAAGAGGAAGAAGAATCAAATTTTGTCAGAAATCTTCAAAGGGGTTCTGGAAGGTTCAGAGGTAAGCTACCTTTCAAATTCTTTGCTTGTGGAAGAGTAGGTCATTATGCTGCAAAATGTCCTTATAAGGATAAAGGAAAAGAACCTGCTAGATGGAACAAGAAACAAAGTGCAAATAAGAAAAGCTACTACACCCATGAAGATAGTGATGGCTTATCAAACAGTGATGAAGATGAACAAGGTAATAAATATAAGCTGTTAATGGCATTTGAAGATGATGATTATGAGGATGCTGTAGATGTGGATAATCTCTATAATGAAATTACTAGACTCAAGAGATGCATAGAAGAAAAGAGTGTGATCATTGATACTTTGCAATTTCAAATTGATGAAAAGGAAAAACATCTTGAAAAACTAGAAGGTGAAATTGTTGGTCTCAGAAAAGAAATTGAGAAAACAAAAACTATTAATCTTAAGTTTGTCAAAGGATCTGAAACTTTGGATGAGATTATCAATGTGCAGCGGTCTCCTCTAAACAAGACAGGTTTGGGCTATAATGGAGAAACCTCTCAAGCATCCACCTCAAAAAGTTATCTTGATGCAGCAAGAAGAAATGAGCAGAAGAACAATGAAGATAATCAGGTAAAGCAGGGACGAATTACAAACAGAAACTATCAGGGACAATCCTTCTTAAGGGTGAACAAAAGCTACAACCAACCACAGGTAAAATCCTCTCAGTTTGGCTCAAGAATAGATGAAAATAGAAATTACAATCAGTTGGCTGGTAGATTCAATAACCGCAGAAGCTTCTTCAATGGACAATGCTTTTCTTGCCATAACTTTGGTCACAAAGCAGCTCAGTGTGTTGCATATAAAACAATCATGACTAGGGAAGCTCAAAAACAAAGAAGTATGACAGGGATTACAAAGAGGACCTATAACAACTTTTCGGTTCTTGAAAATGAAGTTGAATGTTCTATTTGCAATAATTTTGGTCATAAAGACTCTGAATGCAGGAGCAGGTTTCAGGAGAAAAAGGAACAAGCCACGAGCACCAAAAAATGGAGAATAAAGGAACCTCAGACAGAAAGATGTGGGATAGCTTTTTATGCAGAAGGACAGGAAAATCTATGGTACATTGACAGTGGATGTTCGAAACATATGACAGGTGATAAAGAAAAACTTGAATCTTATTCTACTTTAGAAAAGGGAAAGAAAGTTTCTTTTGGAAATGATACTCCTGCAACTATAAAAGGAAAAGGTATTGCTCCTTTGAAAGAAAAGGTCAAGGCTGGAAATGTTTTGTATGTTGATGGATTGAAGCATAATCTACTAAGTGTCAGCCAGATGTGTGATCAAAAAACCGAGGTTATTTTCAGATCGAATGGATGTCTTGTTCGTGATCTTGATACAGGTAAAACAGTTCTCAAAGGCAAAAGAACTCCAAATAATCTGTACATATTTGAAGAAGGACAACAACAATGCTATCTTAGCAAGGATGAAGAGCACTGGTTATGGCATCGAAGGTTGGGACATCTAAGCTTCTCACAAATAAGGAAAGCATGCAAATATCAGGCAGTTCGCGATCTTCCAGATATCAAAATTCCAGACAACACCATATGCAAATCTTGTCAGTTTGGAAAGCAAACCAGAACTAACTTTCCAGAGAAGGAAGGATCAGCTAGCTTGCCTCTTGAGCTAGTCCATACAGATGTATGTGGTCCATTTAGGAAAAGGACACCTCGAGGAGAAGAATATCTGATATTATTCATTGATGATTTCTCAAGGTTTGTTTGGTTAGGGCTTATGAAGCACAAAGATGAAGCATTCGAAAAATTCAAATCCTTCAAAGCATTGGCTGAAAATGAATCAGGACACAAAATTAAGTGCCTCAGATCTGACAGAGGTGGGGAGTTCACATCAAATGAATTTTTCGATTTCTGCGATGAACATGGGATAAGAAGAGAATTCTCTACAGCTAGAACTCCTCAGAAAAATGGGGTTGTGGAAAGAATGAACAGAACTATCCAACAAATGGCTCGTGCTATGCTCGATGAATCAGGTACTCCTGCAACCTTCTGGGGTGAAGCTGCACATGCTGCTGTTATTATTCTTAACAAAACAAATGTCCGAGTAAACAGCACTCAAACACCTCATGAGCTTTGGAGTGGTAAAACTCCTTCCGTGAAGCATTTCAAAATCTTTGGGAGCAAATGTTATATTAAGAATACTGATGAGCAACTTGGCAAACTTGAACCTAGAGCAGATGAGGGCATTCTTCTTGGTTATTCTCCACATAGCAAAGCATACAAGTGCTACAATAAAAGACTTGGCAGAATTGTTGACAGTATTGATATAGTGGTTGACGAGAAGGGATATATTCCTAGGCAAGTTCATCATGAAGACATTGAAGAAGATGAAGGTTACTCTCAAAGGCGAAATGATGAAGAAGAAGAACCTCAAGAAGAAGAAGAATCTCAAGAAGAACCAGAGGAGTAGACAAGAATAGAAGAGAAGACTCCATCCAGATATGTCCAAAAGAATCATCCAGAAACTCAGATTGTGGGGCAAAAGAAGCAGGAGTACAAACAAGAAGGACACTTGCAGAAGCTTCAAGCTACTTGGCACTACTCTCCTCCACTGAACCACAAAATGTGAAAGAGGCATGCAAAGATGAATGTTGGGTCAAAGCAATGGATGAAGAACTTGAGAAAATCGAAAAGAACAACACTTGGGAATTAGTTCCTAGACCAAAAGATAAGAATGTAATAGGAACAAAATGGGTCTTCAAGAATAAATTAAATGAAAATGGAGAAGTAATTAGAAACAAGGCCAGACTTGTTTGTAAAGGGTATGCACAGCAAGAAGGAATAGATTTTGAAGAGACCTTTGCTCCTGTGGCAAGACTAGAGGCCATCCGAATGTTCCTTGCTCTCTCAAGCTTTCAAAACTTCAAGGTATTTCAAATGGACGTGAAATCAGCCTTCCTGAATGGAGACTTAGAAGAAGAAGTATATATTGAGCAGCCAGATGGCTTCATTCTTGGGAATGATCCAAACCTTGTATGCAGATTGAAAAAGGCACTCTATGGACTCAAACAAGCTCCAAGGGCTTGGTATTATCGGTTGGACAAATATCTTCACCAACAAGGCTTTTCAAAAGGATCAGCAGATAGCAATCTCTATATAAAAGTTGAAAATAACAAATTGCTAATTCTTGTTGTTTATGTAGATGATATTATTTTTGGCAGCAATGAAGAGACTATGAGTCAAAACTTTGCCTTGGTTATGCAGAAAGAATTCGAAATGTCACTTCTTAGAGAATTGACATATTTTCTTGGATTGCAAATCCAACAAAATGAAGGAGGTATCTTCTTGTCTCAAACCAAATACCTCAAACAGATCTTGAAGAAGTATGGCATGGAAGAGTCAAAGCCAGTTTGTACACCCATGGTTACAGGATGCAGCCTCAGTGCTAATGATGAATCAGCAGCAGTTCACCAACCCACTTATAGATCCATGATTGGGAGTTTGCTTTATTTGACAGGTACTCGACCAGATATTACACATGCAGTAGGAATGGTTGGAAGATTTCAAGCCAACCCAAAGGAAACTCATCTTCAGGCAGTCAAAAGAATCTTCAAATATCTTCAAGGGACCCAAAACTATGGCTTATGGTATCCTAGAAATACAGATCTCACTCTTCATGCTTACACAGATGCAGATTGGGCTGGAAGTGTGGATGATAGGAAAAGCACAAGTGGTGGTGCTTTCTTCATGGGTTCCAGATTAGTATCTTGGTTCAGCAAGAAACAGAGTTCGATTGCCTTATCTACAGCTGAAGCAGAATATGTGGCTGCGCATCTTGTTGCACACAACTTCTTTGGATGATGCAGACCTTGCAGGACTTTCAAATCACTTGCACTCCACCAGTTTCTATCTTATGTGATAATACTAGTGCAATCAGCATTTCAAAGAATCCAGTCATGCACTCAAAGACCAAGCACATACCAATCAAGTACCATTTTCTTCGGGAACAAGTGCTTGAGCAGAAGGTCAAGTTGGAGTATGTTCCTTCTAAGGAACAAGTTGCTGATATTCTCACAAAACCACTGCCCAGGGAAACTTTTGAATATCTCAGACAAAAGCTGGGAGTAGTTGATGCTTCATCCTACTGTTGAAGCTTGTCTATTCTACAGAAAAGTTGGTATACGCAAGTTACGTAAGGTATATACGCGTATACACGCGGATTTATGCTGGGAAAGTAGCGTGTAAGGTGTACGCTTGTTGCAGGATTATATCCGCGTACATACGCTGTTTCATACAGGAGAAATCGCGTATATGAAGTTCTGAACAGCAAGGGCAAACTCTGGAGTTCTGAACAGCAATGGGTATGTCAGAATTCTTCAGGCACGGTTTCAGGGGGTGCAGCAGGCACAGGTTTAGGGGGAGCAGCTTAAAAGTCTCATAAAGCATTGTTGGCATTCAGATGTTTTGGTTGTTGATTTCAGGAAAAGGAGCTCAGAAAGAAATCCCGGTTGCTGATCTAAAAAGATGTTTATCATATGCTGCTGGTGACTTTCATAAGTCTTGGTCTAGATCTGTTGTCTCTATGTCATGTATCTCTCTTGCGATGTCTCTTTTATGGTGTCAAGGTCATGTAACGGCCTATGTTGGTTTCCCCACTATGCCTGGGATGATTGATGCAATGTGATTGGTTGTCATATGTAAAATTTTGATGTATACCCACTTGGTTGGGTGGATGAGTCAATTTTTGTATATTCTCACTTAGTTGAGAGATGGATGTATGTATGAGTCCTAAGTGATAGGAAGGTCCTTTATGATGTATAGAGTCATGTTCTTCTTGAAGAACATCTTTTGCAGATCTGGCCTACTTTCAGGGGGAGCATGAGTCAGCCAAGCAGAGGTATCAGCATGTCCTCAGGGGGAGCACAGCCCTTTGCCCTTGATGTCAAAGGGGGAGAGTGACTTGGTGTGGTGGTTGCCATCAAGTCCAAAGGGGGAGATTGTTGGCATTATGATTCAAGTGTTGTCCTTGATGGCAACTCACTCAGAGGTTGGTACAGGTGTTCAGAGGTTGGTACAGGTGATGGCAACTTAATCAGAAGACAGATCTTAGTACAGCATGCCAAGGAAGTTCATATACGCAGGTTCGTTAAGCTCAAGTCGCGTGTACACGCTAGTTGGATTCAGAAAAAGCGCGTGTATGTGGAAAAGTACCTTTGGTCCATGGTGGTTAGTCCTTGGAAGTTGTTCCTATGATTTCGGACCATTGTGTCTCGACGGGCGTGTCGATCCCTAGTTTTGAAGTTGATGGTATTGTGTTACTATGGTTTTGGCTCTTGGTATTGAGCAAGGCCTAAGGCTATATAAGGAGAAGAAGATCATTAGGCAAATACATCTTTCGACAAGGCTTGAATATCTAAGAGAGAAAGAGATCTGATATGCAGGTGATGGGTTGCTTGATCTAAGCCAAGGAGAGATCACATCGGTTGATGGAAGACTAGATCTAAGGATGGATCGGGATCTAATGGTTTGAAATGCACTATCATGATATGGGTGATTATGCGTATTTCTAGATCTGCATATTGTCGCAATGTTATGTTCTGGGTCTAACTGATGTCTGGTACAGCTGCAAATTGAGAAAATTTATTTTTAGATCTGTACGCAGGTTGGCTTCGGCAAAAGCGCGTGTATACGCGGGTTTTGCTCATTGAAGTAGCGTATATCTTTTGAAGCTTGTTTTTGGGTTTACAGTGGGGTCTGACTGTTATTGCAGAGTTCTGTAGTCTGCTCTGTGTTCTGGTAACTGGTGATTGACAGGGTTCAGTGGTTCAGTGATTCAAAGTTTGGTTGTTTTATGCTTCAATGATCTGTTGTGAAAATTGAATGAATTGGGGTCTACAGATTGTAATGTTGTGCTTCAGGAATATCCAGTCTGAAAATGTATGAAAGGTGGTACCTGAAGGAAAGAAGATTGTAGGTCAGCACCTATGTACTAGTATCTTGGCTAGTACAAGAGCAAAGGGGGTTGGAGCTCCCTTCCAAGGAAGTTTGGAGAACGAGAGAAGGTTGTAGCCTTCTGCAGGTTGTAGCCTGCGTACTGGTATAAGGCTGCACCAGTACAAAAGATTGTAAACTGAAGTTTCATATTAAAGAAAGATAGAGACAACTTGCAGCAGGTGGTTTTCACCCACATTGGGTTTCCACCTTACATCTTGGTGTTCATGTGTGTGGCTTTTGATCTATTCTGTTATACTGCACCTGTTTACTATTAATGTGGTGAATAATGTCCTGATGAACTTAACTGAAGAATAAGCTAACTAAATTATGAGTTTTTTGTTTAGTCATAGTAGCGTGTACACGCTGGTTCACCTAACTAAAGTAGCGTATATGTTTCTGAGCATTGAAAAAGTTTGATTGATCTGATAATACTGATTCACCCCCCCTCTCAGTATTATTTCCAACACTATGAACTATGAACCTTAGTGCATGATACATTTTGGATGTGTGTGTCTTGTCAAGGCCAAGCAAAGGCACTAAAGTGATGTACAAAACCCCTGCGCGTGTGTCTTGTGGCCAAGCAAAGGCACTATCCACCTTCACAGCACAATTTGAGTCTAAATTTTTCTTTTTATTTTTTATTTTTTAACAAAAATGGTTATGATTATATTTAAAAAGTATTGCACCTACATTGGTTAGAAATCCAATACATTAGAAATGCAAAAAGACAATTACTTCAATTAATATACATGTCCCCAAACTTTCTTCACAAAACATGCAAGTGATAAGACAAATTTCTTAGTGGACATTTATGCCAATTCCATGATTACACGAATAAAATGTAACAAATTGATTAGAATGTTTAATGCAAAAGTAAAACATCATTTATACATGAGAGAATCTAAGGTTTATTGATATGCCCATGGAAATTTTTATTGTACTTCTTTCTCTCTTCATGTTTTATTTGATTTTTGGACTCTATTTAATAGATGGGAAAGATGCAAATATTTCTTTAAATAATTAATAAATCAAAGAGAGTAAAAAATTCAAAAACATTGTCTTTAATTTCTAGTCATCTTTCCTTTTTTGTTTGGATTATTTTAATTGTAATTATGAGTTGTTTGTCTTTATAGATGTCAATATCCCCATTGAAGTCACATCCATCTCATTTGGCTCAATGACATAACTTGTCTCTTTGTTGTTGATGGAAAAACCCTTAGAGTAGCTCCCAAGTCATTGATTGCCTTTTCACTTTCCCAATCCTCTTCTTCTAAATCTACAAGGGTTTCAAAACTATTCTTCTATTTCAAACTTGACTTTGTAGGTTTAGTTCCCTTTGTTTGTTGCTTCTTGCTCCTTGTATTCACTATTTTAAAGACATCTTGATCATTGTTGTTTTGGGATGGGGGAATTTGTTTTAGAGGTGGTTGATATTGTTATTTACTTTGACTATTATTTGTGAAATTTCCATATTTATGACAAACATTTTATCTAAATTGAATATGGTCACAATCCAAGACTTGAACATGACTCCACCTTCCCATATTAAGTTGAATGGCTTCTAAATGTCCCTTTTTAAAATCCATTTCCACATAAATTCCAACAAAAATATACATTACGATTTTTATTTTGAGTTAATAGATGAAATGACTGAGCTTGTATGAAGGTGTCTTTACCTGAGTGAATCATGGGAAAGTTCTCATCTTTAACTTCACTCTCAATATTGAGTAGGAAAAACCCGTTTCCATAGTAAACCATGTCAATATGAAGCTCCCGATTCCCTATGAGCCATGCCACGATAGTTTTGGTACCTTAGAGCATGAAGTGATAATAAATGTAGAGAAAAAATGAATTAAGACACCATGGAAGCACATAGAGAACACAAATTTTATATGGAAAAACTTTGACAATGTGTCAAGAAAACATCATGAGGAAATGTATGATATTTTATTACCTAAGAAGAATATTACAATTATGGGTATCACCTATTTACGATGTATACATGTATAATATAGAGTACCTTCACTAGTATGACTTGTTAATTTAAACTTATGTCTATACTATTTTCCATAAATACAATGTTTGAAGAAATTCAAATTCTAAGATTTTAAATTTCAAAATAATTTACAATTTATCATTACTAGTAACCCTTTCTTCCTCATATGATCCATCGACTAATGCCATAAACAAGTAGATTCATTTTCCTCCTTAGGTACCACCACTACTACATTATTTTTACTACTCCCTTCTCACTTGTAAAAGTTTCTAGTCTTTATAGCCTTCATAACCACCAAAGTGCCACTTGATACCTTAAGACCTCACCCTTGACCTATCCATTTGTAACCTTTGGAATCCAAAATTCACAAAGAAATTAAATTCTTGTTACTTCAAAAACATGTCTAACCTCTATCAATATCCTTATAGTACCATCAAATGTTTTAATCATATTGCTTCGAACCCCAATTGTCTTACAAAAATAAATGTTTCCCATCACAACAATACCACCATCAACAACTTGATAAGAACAAAACCAACTTACATATGGACACATGTTGTATGAAGCACCATAACCTAACAAAGATTCTTCATATTATCATTGTGACAACACGCGTAGATAAGATTGCATTAACCCAACCATGAACTTGATTCAACTGAACTCTATTACTTTTTAGAGTCTTCATTGGATTCCTATATCTTTTTCTTTCTAGAAGAGTAATGTGTATGTATTTTTCCATGTCATTTTGTTGGGGAGTATATATAGTCGTTTTATGCCTTTAGATCCTTGGTTATATATATATATATATATATATATATATAATAGATATCTATCTATATATATCTATAATGATCCTCCAAAAGAAATTATAGGGGATGACCATGAAAGATTTGAATCCAAATAACCTCAAATGACTTTACAGGTATGATTTCCCATTTTAAACTTTTGCCTACACTACTTTCCAAAAATATAATATTTTCATAATCCAAATTCAAATATTTTTTTGTTTTCTACGTTGTGTGGGTCCTAAGATGACTGCACGCTTAGAAATTTTCTTTGAGAAACTGTGACCTAGGGATATCTAAGCCATTAAAATTACTGATCGATTGCACTTGGTCTTGGCCACACCCATGGGGCTTCACTCAATGAACCTCTGACATATCACGTGATATCTTGGCATCATAATGTGGGATCCATAATGCTTTACTGTTTGACGGCTTAATAAAATGCCTCAGTTTTAACCTTCGGGCAAAGCGAAGTTCATCATCTTTGAACCAGAGATAACTGGTTATTCCCCGCGTGTCGCTATTTTTGTGGTGAAATCACAACACCCCCATTTTTAACTTATTTATTTTAAATAATGATGACCCTTTTCGTAAATTTTGACTTAATCGCTTTTTAATTGTTTATTTTGGTTAAATGTACTAGGATTTTACGAGATTTTCATTTTCTTCAAATTTCTATTATGATTGTTTAATTTTATTCAACTTTCCGCTAACTTTCCATCAATTCTTGTTTCATCTCATTTGGACTCACGGTCTGCAAATGACACTTCGAAGTTTGATAATTTTTATCACCTAGGCTAAAAATGTACAAAATGTATATTATTTTAATTTTTGTAAATTATTTGTAAACATTGTTTTTTTGGCTATTTTTATTAATTAACTCATTTTTGTTAACGATCCTACAAAATCGCCGTAGCCGAATTATAAAACAATTAAAATTATGGTGTTTTCAGATTTCATAAGTATATGTTAAATCCCAATTTAAAAGAAATTACGAGATTCGAAATCTCAAAATTGTAAAGTGGTTGTAGTTCTTTTTTTAATTTAATTATACAGTGGTTGTAGTTTATGATGGAAGGAACCCACTCCAAGTGGGTCCCACTTTACCTTATAACTCCCACTTTCCTCCACTCCATTCCACTTAACTCTTATTCCTCCCTCTTATATCATATCAGAACATTTTTCATCGGAGCTCTTTTTAATAAAGCCCCGATGTCATGCTTCCTTTGATACCCCTATGTTCTTTCTCCTCCGATACTCCTATGTTTTCTCTCCTCTGATTGCCTCATCCCATCAGAACCTTGTGGGTTTTATGACCTCAGAGCTTTTTTCTATTTAACTTACGATATTTCAAAACGCCGATGTCATTTCTCGTTTGTTAAATAAAAACGTCGACATATCTCATCATAACCTCAGAACTTTTGTTTATCGTAACACCTTTTAGAAAGATCTCTGAGAACACAAATTTTATATGGAAAAACTTAGACAATGTGTCAAGAAAACATCATGAGGAAATGTATGATATTTTATTACCTAAGAAGAATATTACAATTATGGGTATCACCTATTTACGATGTATACATGTATAATATAGAGTACCTTCACTAGTATGACTTGTTAATTTAAACTTATGTCTATACTATTTTCCATAAATACAATGTTTGAAGAAATTCAAATTCTAAGATTTTAAATTTCAAAATAATTTACAATTTATCATTACTAGTAACCCTTTCTTCCTCATATGATCCATCGACTAATGCCATAAACAAGTAGATTATTTTTCCTCCTTAGGTACCACCACTACTACATTATTTTTACTACTCCCTTCTCACTTGTAAAAGTTTCTACTCTTTATAGCCTTCATAACCACCAAAGTGCCACTTGATACCTTAAGACCTCACCCTTGACCTATCCATTTGTAACCTTTGGAATCCAAAATTTACAAAGAAATTAAATTCTTGTTACTTCAAAAACATGTCTAACCTCTATCAATATCCTTATAGTACCATCAAATGTTTTAATCATATTGCTTCGAACCCCAATTGTCTTACAAAAGGAAATGTTTCCCATCACAACAATACCACCATCAACAACTTGATAAGAACAAAACCAACTTACATATGGACACATGTTGTATGAAGCACCATAACCTAACAAAGATTCTTCATATTATCATTGTGACAACACGCGTAGATAAGATTGCATTAACCCAACCATGAACTTGATTCAACTGAACTCTATTACTTTTTAGAGTCTTCATTGGATTCCTATATCTTTTTCTTTCTAGAAGAGTAATGTGTATGTATTTTTCCATGTCATTTTGTTGGGGAGTATATATAGCCGTTTTATGCCTTTAGATCCTTGGTTATATATATATATATATATATATATATATATATATATATATATATATATATATATATCTATAATGATCCTCCAAAAGAAATTATAGGGGATGACCATGAAAGATTTGAATCCAAATAACCTCAAATGACTTTACAGGTATGATTTCCTATTTTAAACTTTTGCCTACACTACTTTCCAAAAATATAATATTTTCATAATCCAAATTCAAATATTTTTTGTTTTCTACGTTGTGTGGGTCCTAATATGACTGCACGCTTACAAATTTTCTTTGAGAAACTGTGACCTAGGGATATCTAAGCCATTAAAATTACCGAGCGATTGCACTCGGTCTTGGCCACACCCATGGGGCTTCACTCAATGAACCTCTGACATATCACGTGATATCTTGGCATACTAAACACCCTTAATTTCACTACATATTGGAAAATATCTTTAAGAAAATCACATTATTTAACCCCTTACCAATACCAACCCAATACACCTTCCCAATTTACGAAGCCCATTCTCTCACTACATATTGAAGGTATCAATTTTTTCATTAACATTTTTTATAGCCCTTTATATTTTTTTCATTAACTTTGAGTTCCATTTTTTATACTTGCAAATATAAAAACTCTTTACCCTCTATTATATGCTAATTATGTTACGCCATTTTTTCCTTAATATATATTACCCAATATGAATGCACCTGGTATGATATTGCTTCGTGATTGAAGTCCCTTGGGCCACACCATCCCTTAACATTACCATATTTTTTCCCATGGAGTTTAGAATGAGTGATCTTTACATGACAGAGTGCCTTAATAGTACACCCCATTAGCATCTATTATATGCCCCATGAGAAAATTCAAATATTTAAAATTTGGAAGTAATTTTTTGTTTACCAATACATGTAACACTTTCTTTCTAAAATCACTCATCCAGTGATGCCACACATGGGTAGATTCATTTTCATCCTCGAATATATGGAAAATTTTAAGGGTGTAAATTTATCTTAGCGTAAAAACTTTATTAAATCATACTAGTCCCTAATATGCAAAATATAAAAAATTTGGTGATATTCTAGAGAAATATATTATAATTATAATCATTTTATATTAGTCTATATAAGATTTTACTAAATTTTGAGGTAAAACAATTTATTGTATAAACAATTGGGTGAATCATTTTTAACAAAATTGTAAATTAGCCATTTTTTTTGGAAAAAGCATGGAACATTAGCCGAATTGTGAAATTTAGTCCCTAAAATTTTCCTACTCAGATACCATAAGTGCTTCATTGATTTGAGTACTCCCTTCAAGATTGTAAATATTTCTAGTCTTTGTGTACTTGATAACAACCAAAGTGTCAATGGAAACCTTTAGAGTTTCTCCTTGACATCACATTTGTAACCTAAAAAATCCAAGAATCCAAAGGAAATTAAATTTTTCTTTAGTTCACACACATGTTTAATCTTTGTCAATGTACTTCTAATACCATCACACTTTTTAAGCTTGATACTTCCAACCTCAATAGTTGATGGCGAGGGTGCAGGCGTTAGAGACAATCTCCCTAATCTGCCAACAAGCTCTTCCACGTCTTGGTCAATTTCCTTTTCTTCTGCTCTGGGCGCATCAGTCATTAAACTGATATTTCATTTCTTCTGGAATCCCACGATAATGCCTTATTAACAAACTATATCTCTTCAAGATTTCTTAAAACAAATATCCCATTCATGGACTTACACACACAATATATATATATATATATATATATATATATATATATCCACGTTATCTATATGCTCACGGTATGTTCTCCCCTTCCTCTTTTGCATCTGCGACGGTTATAAGCTAGATTTTACCATGGACAAAGGTTCTTATATTATGACCGACGGCTATATATATCTCTGCTCTCTATACTGTTTTAGGGTCGATATATATATATATATATATATATATATATATATATATATATATATATATATATATATATATATATATATATAAGTCGGCTATATACCTCCACCCTTTATGTTGGTTTCGGCCGATGTATATACAAGTCGGCGATCGCTCAAACAATAATCTTATTCCTTCCGAATCAATGGACCCGATACACTTATACACAACCTTTAATATGTCGCCAGTTCCGCTATTCGGTGGTCGATTCAATTACCAACTTCCCCGCCTTCGAATTGACGGACTCAACGACATGTATATATCGCAGCTTATATTATTTCGGCTCCTTAATTCGGAACTCAGCCCTTTGTCACGTAATGGCTCCTTTCCAACAGAAAGGCTTTGTAAACTAAACACACGACTAACGTTTTAAAGGACCTCTTGACGCCGATATGGTCTCGGAACCTTGATGGTAAGAACTTACAGTTATAAATTTCCAAGTCACTTAATGGGCATTTCAAGAGTTCTTGCTATAACCATAATATATGTGCAACTGAAATTCAAAGCCTGTATAAACATAAAACGAAAGGGAAAATGACTTCAATGGTTAATATATAGTATGGTAGCATGCGAAAGCTAGTCACCGATTCAACACTATTAAAGCACCACATAATAATATACACATGCATATTACAGAGTGGTTTAATAAGAGACACTGAGAGAACAAATTTTCAAAATAATACTATGGCGTTCGCCCTTCTCCTCTGTCTGATGAGAGCTTCGCTGCCTCTTTATTTATAATTAAGGATAGGCCCTCTCGGTCCTTATCCGATACAAAGAAAAGCATGCTTTACAGGATGATTTAAAGCTTGAAAAGCTCTGTTACAAATAGCATGATTTATTGCTAGAATTTATTCTATTTTTAACTAAGGAAGCATAGAAATTGCATGCTAAAGGACCCCACTCCCTTGCCTGTAGATTTTTTTTTGGATTTTTTTGAATAATTTGGAAGATTTTTCCCCTCTAAGTCACATGCTCCCGCATCAGACTCCTGAGGACAACATTCTTCATGGGCTCCTGTCCATGAGCTCATCTACAGATTTTCCCAATTTCTGTAGAATGTCTTCTGTAACCCAAGTAGCTTCAGCGATCGGCTGTTCCTTCCATTTCACCAGATACTGGAAATATTCTCGTCCCCTTGTCTTTTTATACACTTTCTTGTCCAAAATTCTTTCTAGCTGTAAATCCTTGGCTGTGGGTAACTATTTTACCCAGTCAATCTCTGGAGTGTCTTGATCCTATGCTGTATCATCTGCAGCTTCATTCTCATACTTCGACAAGTCTGCAACATTAAAAATTGGTGATATTCCCACACTAGGTGGTAATTCAATCTCATAAGCATTTGCAGAGAATTTCCTCAGCACCCTGCATGGTCCAATTTTCTTGGATTTTAACTTATTATACTTTCCCTTTGGAAATCTCTCCTTTCTGAGGTGTGCTAAAACCAAATCTCCAACTTCAAAATTCATTTCTCTTCTCCTCATGTCTGCTCTGGTTTTATATTGAATGTTGTTGTCCTGTAGCTGTTGTTTCACCTGTTCATGTATCGCCTGCATTTTTGAAGCAAAGTCTTCACCTTCTGCACTTCTTATTTCTTCTTTTCCCAAATTCCTTAATTCAGATATTCCTCTTGGGTGCATTCCATAAACAATATGGAATGGGCTCTGTCCTGTGCTCCTGTTTGGTGAGTCATTATATGCATATTCAACTTGTGGTAACACTTGATCCCATTGCTTTGGATGTTCTGTAGTAAAGCTCCTCAAAAGATTGCCTAAACTTCTGTTCACAACTTCAGTCTGTCCATTAGTTTGTGGATGATAGGCATAACTGAAACTTAATTTAGTTCCCAGCTTCTTCCATAATGTTCTCCAGAAATGTCCAACGAACTTTGAATCCCTGTCTGAAACAATGCTTTTGGGCAATCCATGTAATCTTACAATTTCTTTAAAAAACAAGTTAGCAATATGAGAAGCATCACTAGTTTTATAACATGGAATAAAGTGTGCCATTTTTGAAAATCTGTCTACTACCACAAAAATTGAATCATAGCCTCTTTGAGTCTTTGGCAATCCTAGCACAAAATCCATACTTACCATATCCCAAGGCCTGTCTGGAATTGGCAATGGAATATACAACCCTGTGTTCTGGCTCCTTCCTTTTGCATACTGGCAGACTTTACAATTTCTTACATACTTCTCTACTTCAGATTTCATTTTCGGCCAGAAGTAAAATCTGTTGAGCTGTTCAAAGGTCTTCTCTCTACCAAAATGTCCTGCAAGTCCTCCACTATGCTTCTCTTTGATTAAATTCTCTCTCATTGAACAGTTTGGTATGCACAGCTGATTTTTCTTAAATAACAGTCCATCTTGTATAAAATAATCCAGCCACTTGCTCCTGTCTGCCAAAACAGGGTTTTTACAAGCCTCAAATGCCTCCTTAAAATCTGAATCGGTCTCATATAATTCCTTAAGAAAATCAAAACCCACCACTTGGATTTGACTTTCTTGCAGCAATACACTTCTCCTACTTAAGGCATCTGCAACTTTGTTTGATTGTCCAGTTATATGTTTCAACACAAAATGAAAGCCTTGAAGATACTCTACCCATTTAGCATGTCTCTGGCTGAGTTTTGGCTGCTGCATTATAAACTGCAATGCATGGTTATCTGAATAAAGAATAAATTCTTTCGACATTAAATAATGCCTCCACTTCTTTAGTGCCTGCACAACTGCGTAAAACTGCTTATCATAAGAAGAATACTTCATTTTTGCATCATTTAGCTTTTCACTGAAATAAGCTATTGGTCTATCTTCTTGGCTTAAAACTCCTCCAATTTCTTCTGCGCTGGCATCACACTTAACTTGAAAAGTTTTGTTAAAATCAGGAAGAACCAAAACAGGCTTTTCAATTATTTTCCTCTTTAACAACTGAAAATTTCTCTCTGCTTCAACAGTCCACTTAAATGGATGTTTATCTTTCTTTATGGTCTCAAGAATAGGTGCATTAATCTTACTAAAATTCTTAATGAATTTTCTGTAAAAACTAGCAAGACCATGAAAACTCCTTGCCTCAAAAATACTCTTGAGTGAAGGCCACTCCACAATTGCTTTGCACTTGTCTGGATCCATCTTCAATCCTTTAGCTGAGATAACAAATCTCAAGTACACCAGCTCCTCTTTCATAAATAAACACTTCTTCAGATTCAACAATAATTTTTCTTGCTGCAGCTTCTGTAAAACATAATTTAAATGCCTCAAGTGTTCCTCCTTGGATCTGCTATAAACTAATATATCGTCCAGATATACTATTACAAATTTACCAATGAATTCTTTAAGAACTTCATTCATCAGCCTCATGAATGTACTTGGTGCATTGGACAACCCAAAAGGCATCACTCTCCACTCATATAATCCTTCATTGGTCTTAAAAGCGGTTTTCCATTCATCCCCTTCTCTTATTCTTATCTGATGATAGCCACTTTTAAGATCTAACTTTGAAAAATATTTTGTGCCAGACAAGCAATCCATTAAATCTTCAATTCTGGGTAATGGAAATCTGTACCTGATTGTAATCTTATTGATGGCTCTTGAATCTATACACATCCTCCAGCCTCCATCTTTCTTTGGGCTCAGCACTGTTGGCACTGCACAAGGACTCAGGCTTTCTTTGATCAACCCCTTGTCAAGCAATTCTTGTACCTGTTTCTTAACTTCTTCATTTTCTGCAGGAGTCATTCTATATGCTACTTTGTTAGGTAGGCTTGCTCTAGGAATCAAGTCTATATGGTGACTGATTTTTCGAATTGGCGGTAATTCATTAGGCAAGTCATCAACAATAATATCATAATAATTCTCCAGCATTTCTTGAATTTCAATGGGTAATTCAGAAATTTTAGTAGAAGTCATTATTACCTTGGGCTTGCAAATTACAGCAAAATTTACCTCATTTTCTTCAATCTGCTTCAAGTATTCCTTCCCTCCAAGTAACAGAGTTTTTGGACCAGTCTTCTGTCCCGATACATCTTCTTCTTGCAGAGGCAACAATGTATGATTAACACCATCTTTTCCAAACTTGTAGGTGTTTCTCTTCCCGTCATGTATGGCTCCTCTGTCATATTGCCAAGGCCTTCCAAGCAATATGTGACACACGTCCATAGGCATCACATCACAAACAATTTTATCTTTGTACTTGCCCACTTGAAATTCCACTTCACACTGTTCACTTACCAACAGTTGATGTCCCTTTTGTAACCATGACACCTTATAAGGTGTTGGATGCTTCATTGTCTTCAGCTTCAATTTCTCCACTACTTCTATAGAGACCAAATTATCAGTGCTGCCACTATCAATGATCATCTGGCAACATTTCCCTTGGACTTTGCACACTGTCCTGAATAAAGTTTTCCTTTGTGGCGGTTCAACCACCTCCTTCACTGGCTTAAGTAAGACTTTATTAACCACCAGAGATTCTCCTCTTTCTGGTGTATTTTCTTCTTCTGCTACCGCTGTCGCTGGTGCTTCTTCTTCAGCTGGAGCAACAATTGCACTCCTCTGCTTTATGTCTGCATTCTCTGGGCACTCAAAAGCTCTGTGTCCCAGTTTGTTACATCTGTAACATCTTATTTCTCTGCCTCTTCCTCTGCCTCCTCTTCCTCTGGAAAAACTCCCTCTGCCTCTTGCATCACCTTCTCTGGGTGCATGCTGTGTTGAGCTACTGCTAGCTCCATCTCTAGGTGCTGTAGATCTTCCTCTACCACCTTGACTTCTTTTTCCTCTGAAAGTCCCTCTCCCTTTGGCAGACTGCTTCCTTATGAGTTTTTCCACAGCTTTTAGCGCTGTCTGATAAGCTTCCTCTACTGTTTTAGGAGACAATAGACTTATCTCATCCTGAATGTCCATCTTGAGGCCATTCATATATCTAGCCACCTTCTCATCTGTGTCTTGAGCTTCTCCTGCTCTTATACTTACTTTATAAAACTCTTCTGTATATTCTTTTACTGTTAAAGCTCTCTGTCTAAGATTTTGCATCTGTCTAAACAATGTTTGCTGATAATTACTTGGCAAGAACTTACCTCTTAACTTTGCTACCATTCGGCTCTAGTTTTTGATTGGCTGTTTACCAAGTCTCTTTCTTTCCGCCTGCACACCATCCCACCAGAGTGCTGCATGGCCTTTTAACTTGGTGACAACAAACTTTACTTTCTTCTCATCCTCTGTTTCCTCGTAATCGAAGAATTTCTCCATGCTGTTGATCCAGTCAATCAATTCTTCTATGTTCAGTCCTCCTTGATATACCAGTACTAATTGGTTCCATGGCCTGGCTGTAGATTTTAACACTGACTGAAAGAACCTCATCTCAGGAGTAACCTGTACAGCTTCCTCCTCTTCAGCAGCTTCAATTTCGGGCTCACTGACATCTCCATCATCTATATTTCTATCCGAAGTTAATGCATCCACTCTAGCTCGCAGCTCTTCTACGGTTGCCATTAGTTCAGCATTTGCAGCAGGTCGTCCTCTTCCACCACGTCCTCGTCCTCTTCCAACTCTGAAAGCCATCCTTCTTCTGCTCCTGAGATTCAATTCAATGTCAGTTGATGGCTCTGATACCACTAATGATGGCGAGGGTGCAGGCGTTAGAGACAATCTCCCTAATCTGCCAACAAGCTCTTCCATGTCTTGGTCAATTTCCTTTTCTTCTGCTCTGGGCGCATCAGTCATTAAACTGATATTTCATTTCTTCTGGAATCCCACGATAATGCCTTATTAACAAACTGTATCTCTTCAGGATTTCTTAAAAGAAATATCCCATTAGTGGACTTACGCACACAATATATATATATCCACGTTATCTATATGCTCACGGTATGTTCTCCCCTTCCTCTTTTGCATCTGCGACGGTTATAAGCTAGATTTTACCATGGACAAAGGTTCTTATATTATGACCGACGGCTATATATATCTCTGCTCTCTATACTATTTTAGGGTCGATATATATATATATATATATATATATATATATATATATATATATATATATATATATATATATATATATATATATATATATATATATATATATATATATATATATATATATATATATATATATATATATATATATAGATATATATATATATATAAGTCGGCTATATACCTCCGCCCTTTATGTTGGTTTCGGCCGATGTATATACAAGTCGGCGATCGCTCAAACAATAATCTTATTCCTTCCGAATCAATGGACCCGATACACTTATACACAGCCTTTAATATGTCGCCAGTTCCGCTATTCGGTGGTCGATTCAATTACCAACTTCCCCGCCTCCGAATTGACGGACTCAACGACATGTATATATCGCAGCTTATATTATTTCGGCTCCTTAATTCGGAACTCGGCCCTTTGTCACGCTATGGCTCCTTTCCAACAGAAAGGCTTTGTAAACTGAACACACGACTAACGTTTTAAAGGACCTCTTGACGCCGATATGGTCTCGGAACCTCGATGGTAAGAACTTACAGTTATAAATTTCCAAGTCACTTAATGGGCATTTCAAGAGTTCTTGCTATAACCAGAATATATGCGCAACTGAAATTCAAAGCCTGTATAAACATAAAACGAAAGGGAAAATGACTTCAATGGTTAATATACAGTATGGTAGCATGCGAAACCCAGTCACCGATTCAACACTATTAAAGCGCCACACAATAATCTACACATGCATATTACAGAGTCGTTTAATAAGAGACACTGAGAGAACAAATTTTCAAAATAATACTATGGCGTTCGCCCCTCTCCTCTGTCTGATGAGAGCTTCGCTGCCTCTTTATTTATAATTAAGGATAGGCCCTCTCGGTCCTTATCCGATACAAAGAAAAGCATGCTTTACAGGATGATTTAAAGCTTGAAAAGCTCTGTTACAAATAGCATGATTTATTGCTAGAATTTATTCTATTTTTAACTAAGGAAGCATAGAAATTGTAGGCTAAAGGACCCCACTCCCTTGCCTGTAGATTTTTTTTTTGGATTTTTTGGAATAATTTGGAAGATTTTTCCCCTCTGAGTCACATGCTCCCACATCAATAGTCTTACAAGAAATATTACTTACCATAATAAATATACTACCTTCAACAACTTGATGAAGAACCAACTTATATGTGGACAAATATGATATGAAGCAACATAATCCAATGACCATTCTTCATAGCATTGTGAGAAATTACATATAGATAAGGCTTCATCAACCATACATGGAATTTATTTAGAAAATCTTTTTATCTTTTGGTATTCCTCCTTGGATTTGTATCTCTTGCTCTTTCTAAAAGACTCTTGTACATGTGATTGGAAACACAATTTTGTTTTAGTTGTTTTATGCTTTTCGATATTAGGTTCTTTGCAACATTTTTCAAATTCTAAATATGTAGGGTTTAATCAATATTTGACCTCACCCCCACCCACTTGCCTCCATTATCCATTTTTAAACATTCAATTGTACTTCTTTTCCTATTTTGTACAATAACTCTAAATTGTTTAAATATATTAAACACACCACCTTTTCTTTGAAATTTATGGAACCATACCTTTCTATTGATATCATCTATAAATATTACAAAATTTGATGATCCTCCAAAATAAATTGTAGAAGATAACCCTTGAACATATGAACAGATATAATATACAATATATTTACTAGTATGACTTCCTATTTTATATATTTGTTTACAATTCTTTACAAAGATACAATATTTGTAATATTATGTTATGAAACCAACTCACAAAAAGATAGAAAAGATAGATCAACACCTTAGAATTCAGCCTCTTCGAGAGGGAAATCTCCTTTACATTACACAACTGAATAATTCTTTGATGATTCAAATGACAAAACCTCCTTTCTATATATAGGAGTCTAAGGAGCCACAATATGACCCAGCCGACCTAACAATAATAATATAAAGGCACAAAAATAAGAATAGAGGGATTCTATGGGGCACATTAATAACAATATCAGGATAATAGGGGCATAACAATATTAATAAGGGATACAACTACAATATTAATGGGGTAATCACTAGTATTATAGGGACGTAACATGCCCCTCTCCTTCAAAAAAGTGTTGTCCTCAATGCTTAAGTAGTTATGGATGCTTCTATATAAAATTCTCATCCTCCCATGTGGAATCTTCAGTAGATAAGTTCTTCCACTTGATGAGATACTCTGAAATTGATCGACTTCGTAGCTGTCAAGTTCTTGTTTCTGTGACTGCTTCCGGTTCCAATATAATTTTTGCTTCCTCGTCAAGTTCTGGCAATATTGTTTGAACTGGGAGCTTGTCACCTATAACCTTCTTTAAACATGAAACATGGAAAATTGGGTCCACTCGAGAAGCTGCAGGAAGCTCCAATTTGTATTTCGTAGTACTAATCTTTTGAAACACATTGTACGAACCATAATACTTTGGTGATAATTTATTATCCTTCTTAGCTTGCTTGAGGGACATTTGTTTATATGGTTGTAGCCGTAGGAATACCCAATCACCTACATCAAAACTTCTTTCGTTGCGACGTTGATCTGCCTGTTGTTTCATTCTATTCTGCGCCAACACGAGGTTATCCTTTAAGAGTTGGAGGACTTGTTGGTGATGCTCGATGTGATGTTCCACTGCTTGAACCTTAGAATTTTCTCTTAAATATGATGTGATGGATGGTGGGTGATATCCATAAAGTGCCATCAATGGCGTCATTTTTGTTACTGTATGGAAGGAAGTGTTATACCACCATTCAGCCAGAGGCAACCATTTGACCCATTGCGTCTATTTATCAGATACAAAGCAATGAAGATATCCTTCCAAACATTTGTTTACTATCTCAGTTTGCCCATCAGATTGAGGATGATAAGATGAGCTATGAGCTAATTGAGTACCGAGACAAGAAAATAATTTTGTCCAAAAATTTCTAGTGAAAATGGGATCTTTGTCACTTACAATAATCTTTGGGTTTCCATGTAGCTTTTGAATTGTTTCCATAAATGCAGTAGAAATTGTATTGGCTTTAAATGGATGTGATAATGCACAAAAGTGTGCATATATGGTAAGTCTGTCAACTACCACCATGATGACACTCTTTCCCTCAGACTTGGGTAAACATGTGATAAAATCCATTGAAACCTCCTCTCAACGTTGGCTTGGAATGGATAAAGGTTGTAATAGACCTGGGGTCTTAATTGTTTCAACTTTATTTTGTTGGCAAACCAAACATTCTGCCATAAACTTTTTAATATCTGATTTAAGGCCATCCCAAAAAAATTCCTTCTTAACCCTGTGGTAAGTTTTTAAAAATCCTAAGTGCCCTCCTAAGGGAGAAGTGTGCAATTCTATATGAATCTTTTGTTTGAGTTGGGAATTATTACAGAGGTATAAGCGATCTTTGTACCATAACGAATCATTTTACCAGCTAGATGTACCAGATGTATTGGAATCTTGTTGTAACTTTCGAATAAGTGCCTACACTTCTTCATCATTCTTCCATTCCTCCCTTGCTTCGTTTATCCAATCTGGTTAGGTAATAGAAATGGCGAACAACGATTCTTCCACATCCTCATCCTTTCTTGAGAGTGCATGTGCCACCACATTTTGCTTCCCTTTTTTGTAGATGATTCAAAGTCATAACCCAACATCTTTGTGACCCACTTTTTTTGCTCTTAAAAGGATAATCGTTGTTCTAAAAGGTATTTAAGGCTATCATGATCCGTTTTTACCTTGAAGTTTCTTCCCATTAGGTAGGGTTGCCATTTCTTAAGTGCATGAAGTATTGCCAACATTTCCTTCTCATAAATAGCTTTGTGTAAAACCTTTCCCTTGATTGGACGACTTTCAAAAGAAATGGGTCTTTCATCCTGCATTAAAATAGCACCAATTCCATTTCCTGAAGCATCACATTCCACAATAAAGGTTTTTGTGAAGTCTGGTGTAGCTAAGACTGGTGCTTGGCACATTGCCTCTTTAAGATGTTCGAAGGCCTTTGTTGCTTCTAGAGTCCATGAAAATGCATATTTCTTCAATAATGTTGTTAGAGGTGCCACTATTCTCCCATAATTCTTAACAAACTTGCGATAATACCCTGTCAACCCGAGAAACCCTCACATATGATTTATGGATGTGGGAATTTTCCATTCCTTAATGGATTTAATTTTGCTAGGGTCTACCTTAACTCCTTCATGAGATAAAATATGACCCAGATACTCCACCTCTTTTAATCCAAAGAAACATTTGGATCTTTTTTCATATAAAAGTTTCTCCTCCAATAGTTGTAGCACCCTGTCAAAATGATCCTTCCAAGACTTGCTGTAGATTAGTATATCATCAAAAAATACTAACACAAATTTTCTAAGGAAGGGTTTGAAAATGGAATTCATCAAATCTTGAAATGTAGAAGGTGCATTGGTAAGGCCAAAAGGCATGACCAAAAATTCATAATGACCCTCATGAGTTCCAAATGTTGTTTTCGGAATGTCTTCAGTCTTCATTCTGATTTGATGATATCCTGAACGAAGATCCAACTTGGTGAAGTAAATTGATCCCTGTTATTCATCTAGTAATTCATCAATGACAAGAATGGGAAACTTATCTTTAATAGTGAGCTTGTTGAGATCCCTATAATCCGGACACATGTGCCATGATCCATCCTTCTTATGCACCAATACTACTAGAGTAGAGAAAGAACTTTGACTAGGTTGAATTATACCAGCCTCTAGCATTTTTGTAACCATACGTTCACTTTCACTCTTTTGGGCATAGGGATATCTATACAGCCTGATGTTTGGAGGAAAACTTCCTGGAATCAGATGAATAGCATGATCATGATCATGAATAGGTGGGAGACCTTTGGGAGTCTGAAATACCTTGGAATGATTGTCCAAGACTTTTTGGAGATCTAGAGAAATAGATGATTTTGATGTGGAAACATCTAGCGAACATAATTGTGCAATTACACCTCTTTGTTCCTTGTTTAGAAGCTTTGTCATACCGTTAGAGCTGATTATATTTCCTGGTTTCCCTGCAATACCCCTTAATTCAACTTCCTTTCCTTCCACAGAAAATTTCATGAAAAGTTCTTCAAAATTAAAAGTCATTATACCCAAGGATTGTAGCCATTGGACTCCTAATACAACATCAGCACCTCCCATTGGAATGGAAAGCATTGGGCTAGTCAATACATATTCTCCCATGGATAGCTTGATATTATGGCACTTTCCAGAGCAATTTATCGTTCCTCCATTTGCAACCATCACTTGACACTCAACACTATTACCTTTTTCTTCTTTATTTGTCCTTCTATATTGATGGTTTGAGGAGTGGTAATTCCAGCCAATGCATTACAAGATATGGTCGGATTAATTTCTTCTTTATCTAGGCTTTGTTCCTGGAGTATATCCTCTTATTTTGACCTTTCTTACTCCTTTCCTTATTCCTCTTCACAATCTATGTAGAATAATTTCTTCTCAGCACACTTATGACCTTTAATGTATTTGTTATCACAACTGTAACAAAACCCTTTTGCTCTTTTTTCTTCCAATTGTTGTGGTGTCAACCTTATAGGTTATGGAAGACTAGGGGCAACAACACTTCCATCTTTATAGTTATGAGTGGTATGCTTCCTCGTTGCCATAGTTTTGCTTTCCATTTTTCTTGCTAACCTAAATGCCTTCTCTAATGAATCAGGTTCCCAAAGGCGATCATCATGTTGGATATTATCATTTAAAGTCCCTATGAACACATCAATCCTATGCTCCTCTGGAATAATTTTTACCCTTATGTTAAATTTTTGGAACTCCTCAATGTGCTCCATTATTGAACCCTTTTGTTTGAGACTTATCAATTGGCTAAAAAAAGTGTTGCTCTTTGTATCCTCATAATGTGTTGTCAATTGTTCTGTAAAAATTGCCCAAGTGATAATTCGTTTACGAGAGAAAAGCCATTGATACCATACAAACTGATTTGGTTCCAAATATAAAGTTGCAATACGTACCTTTTGTGTGTTTTGCACATTATTGAGATCGAAAAATTGCTCCATTTGTAATATCCATGTTGCGGGATCCTTGCCATCGAACTTCCTCATATTGATTTTTGGAATATGGTGGGTCTTCGATCCAACATTAGAGTCTACGAAATCATGATTAACATTTCATTTGTTCGCATCATGAGTTCCCTTTACTACCCTTTCACCATTAGTCAGTATTTCTTGTAGAAAATTTGTCAAATCTGTCTTTAAATCTTCCATGCTTGTCTTCAAATTTGTCTTCAAATCTATCTTCAAATCATCCATCTTAGCTTCCACACCATTCATTTTAGCTTCCACACCCTTTATCTTAGATTCCACGCCATTTATCTTAGCTTCTGTTAGCTTTTGTGAGAGTGACATTTGTTGCACTTGGTCTTGTAATTTTGATATATCATGTAGCATTTCTTCTTCTTCTTCATGAGTCATGCTAGAGCTTTTAGGTTGCTTACTAGGTGTTTGCATTCTCTTTCCTTAGGGTATCCGTTACCGATAATAATTCTCTACTATTCCCTTTGAATTCCTTCAAAATAATTTTTCAAACCAAGCTTAAGAAAAAGTTTAAAAAAATCTACACACCTTTTTTCACTTTGTAGGAGCTCGATATTGCCTCTGATGTACCTCTGTAACTTTTGAACATCTAGTTCTGAAATTACGACCTGAAGTATCCCTTTGTGTCCTCTTTCCAATTCCACCAGTCTAATCCAAATTCGATTTTCCAAGGAAGAGTTATGTCAAATCTCCCACAGTGACCTGATTATAGAATAGTTCAATAGAGCAAACTTGTACGACGTGCCACGTGTCCTTGTTTTCACCTTTGGCTTTGAAAAATATATACAAGAAACTACAGTCCGTCCTATTTCTATAACTTCTTACAAAATTTCAATCTGATGCTCAGAGAGAAAGTTATGACGATCTTCCCTAGGTCACCTGTTTGGAATGTAATTCAAGAGTCTGCAAGAAAGACCAACTTCCTTAGATCATATCTCTGCAAATATAGCACGAAAAACTTTGAAATTCGGAACCAAGGTTCAGTGCGATTTCGTCTCAAATGGGTATTTTTTTTCGCTTATGTAATGTCACAGAAACAAAGTTATAGCGAAAATTCCACGATGACCTATTTGGAGCAGTGAAACCCTAGAATCCAAAGCTCTGATACCAAATGTTATGAAACAAGCTCACAAAAAGATAGAAAATATAGATCAATGCCTTAGAATTCAGCCTATTCGAGGGGGTAACCTCCTTTACATTACACAAATGAATGATTCTTTGATGATTCAAATGAGAAAGCCTCCTTTCTATATATAGGAGTCTAAGGAGTCACAATATAACCGAGCCGACCTAACAATAATAATATAAAGGCACAAAAATAACAATAGAGGGATTCTATGGGGCATAGTAAGAACAATATTGGGACAATAGGGGCACAACAATATTAATAAGGGATACAACTACAATAGTAATGGGGTAATCACTAGTATTATTGGGACCTAACAAATTCACACTCAAAGATTTTAAATTTGGAAGTAATTTGTGATTTATCGATAGATGTACCTCTATTCCACCCATATAATCTAGTGGTTGATGCCATAATGAATATATTCACTCACCTCGTTAGATATCATTGTTGCTTCATTGATTACAATACTCCCTTCCATATTGTAAAGGTTTATATTCCTCGAGGCCTTCATAACCACCAAAGTTCCCTTCGGTACTTTTAGAGGTCTATCTTGAGATGTCCATTTGTAATCTTTAAAATCCAAAACTCCCAAAGATTCTACAATGAATACAAAAATGTAACTACCTTATCTTCATTATTAATTTTTACATCCATAATAATTAATTGCATATAATAGCATTAAACAAATTTAAATCATTAACAATTATGGTACTACCTTTCATACATATATTGTATAGTTTCATCTTCAGGTATTCAATTTATCAATTATTTTTTAATATAAAGGATCTCCATTATGATCGGGAAGCATGTTAGTGTTATTTATATAATAATATTAAATAAGACATCATCTACAAAACATAACTAAATGGCGTTGAGAGCTCTTGCATCTATATATTTCCATTCCTCACCATACACATAGGTTTTTTGAAAAATCATTGTTGCACTAAAAAAATCTTGCACCTTAATCTTCACTGGTTCAAAGTTATTTTTAATATTACACTTCTCTATCTGAAACTTAGTGTTAGTCATTTTAACTATTTATTCTATACAGATAATTAAGCTACAAAGTGGAAAAAATAAACCCTTCTTCTTGATTATGTAATGGCCCTTTGAATTAGGGTCCACAACTACCTTCCCAGTCTTAAACAGATTCCAACAAAAGTTGAAAAAATTATTATCTATATCAAGAAATGGGTTTCATTAATTAAAAAATATAGCCATACCTTCAACAAAAGTAGACTTCACTAGCCAAATAGGGCATGTATCCTCCATAAAATTTTTTCATAGAATCAAACAAAACCAAACTTAAAAATAATAATTGATTCAATAAGGAATTAACTTCTCTAAACCAAATTTAAAAATAGTAATAATTGATTCAATAAGGAATTAAGTTCTCTAGAAGCATAAAATTGTCTCACCAAATCAACACATGTAGCCAAAATAAATAGAAAGGGCTCCATGGTTATGTGTTACCTCTACAATACCAACCCCTTTTGCTTGGACTTAACTCTGCATAATGGAAAAAACCCTTCAACCCTAAGCTTTGCATGGATGTCACTTGACTTTAACCTTCTAGATGCATGTTCAATAGAATGAATCAACAAAATTGCATGAATTTCAATTCACCCCTAAGTAGGTGGAACACCTTCTCTACATGTGGTACTACTTAGATTCTACTATATAAGATGCAAATCTCACTCCATGAGTCACTTTTTTTCCTCTCCATGCAAATTAACAATCACTGTGACAAAATATGGTAATTTATTGCTTAAGAATAATATTACAATTAAGATTATAACCAGAATCACACTCCTGAGATAAATAGATATATATACCTTAACATTTTTTACATTTATCACTTGAACTACCATCTGTTATACAAACTACCAAATATTTATTTTGACTTAAATTTTAGTTTTTACAATTTTCTTAAGCATTTCCACGAATTTTATGACATAGTGTGAGGACTAGGTAAAGGGCCAATAAATTTTTCCATTAAAGCCCATTCATGGAACATAATAACCTTATGTTTAGATTATGAGAATTTTGCAGCTTAAGAATATCTTGCTCTCTTTTACTGAATCTGCAATTCATATGGTAATCTCCACTGCTCTCTCTTAATGAATCTACAATTCGTATGGCAATTTTCACTTCTAGGAATAACATTTATGAGAAATGAAGAAAATGATTCTTCCTTAAAAGGATAGGATGCCTCCATTATTTATAGAATTAAATTGAAAATAATTAGAATAAAACCTTTTTAGCTTCTAGATATAACTTCCAAATAGTAAGCGAGATCTATGTTTCTGGTCTCAATAAGGCACATTGACTTCTAGTGGTTCAAGTATGGTTGACCATGGCTAGGGAAACTATAGCTATAGATAAAGCACATCTTATTTTCTACTATATGATTAGATCTCTTTCCTCTTTTCATATTTCTACTAGAATTTCTTTCTTGTTTGAAATATACCATTTACATTTAAAGAAACAAAATTCATTAAGAAATATCAAGCAATGCTAATAAGAAATTGATTTATTTCTCTCTATATAAAGTTGATATAAAATTATTTGATTTATTACTGATATTGACATAATTTTTTAAATGCCACATGTAACTCCATAGTAAGCATGGAAAGAGTTACCCTTATCTCACATACTAGGTTGTAGAAAACACATTTCCACTTGATTATTGACCCAAGAGTAGCTAGGTTATCTAGAAAAGAGTATAAGGGAGTTGTCACTATAATGATAAATTATTTTTTCTTTCAAAAAAAATTAAATAGATAAACCTCCATTTATCAAACATGGAAAGAGAGATCAAATTTCTTAAAGTGCAATGCTTTTAAGCATTTAATATGAAAAAAATAATATGTGAAATGGAATTAAATGGTAAATACATTTAGACATTAAAAAATCCAATCCATGTGATTACCTGATAGATAGAACTTTAAGACAGATGTAGACTAGTTTTATTTATTTAAGGTGGTAAAATTTTAATTATAGTGGACACTGAAATATTTTGTTGGTTAATAATATTTTTTTTTTAAATGATATGTGTCAACTCCATATTTACCATAGAAGGAATTTCACATATCTTTCATAGTGGGCTATAAAAACTACCTTTTAGAACAAAAATTCATATCATACCAAAATATAGTTGCTACACCTTAGTATGAAAGAGGTGTGATTCCTTCTATGCTCAACTTGGATTTGACGGGTAACATTTTTTTTTTTTTTGTAAATTAAATTTTTATTGTTTTTTTATCAAGATTACAAAGAATAAGAATATATTTCTAGAGTTATGAATGGGGAAAATAGACTAGAGATAAAAGAAATATTTGGTAATCATGAACCTAAAAAAATGAATGTAAAAGAAATAAACACAGTATCAGAGCCATCCTTAAAGCGGGAAATCTAGTTGAGAGCATAATGAAAAGAACAAACATAGTGCAAAATATGAACAATATAATGGAAAATAAATAAAACAACATCATCAAGAAGAAAGAGGGATATTTAATTCTATAGGTTACGTCATGTCCTTGCAATGGGGAGTTGCAACAAGCCTTGGAGGAAATCCAAGTTCCAAACACACTAGGTAGCCTTCAATGTCCATGAGAATAAGCTTAAAATCATCTAATTTAACAATAATTGATCCCATGTTTACCTACAATCCACCAACACCTTGTTGATAATGGGCATCTTTGTCTAGATTCGCTGAATATTCTGCAATTAGACTACATGGGAGTTCTAATTATCCTTCTGATTTCCAAATATTTAACAATCAAGATAAACTCAAGGGTTGATAATAGTCTTAAGTTTCTAGTAAAAATGTATCATATAGAGATAAAGGATTTTTCAACCTTTGGTGTTCCCATTGCCAAAGATCTATGTGGCCAAGCTACTGAAAACTTCATCATTCAGGAATTCACGATGCTCAAACTAAGCTTCCTCATTGAGGGCATTAAGATTTGATTGAGTTTATGTCAATGAAATAATCAAGCTAATGCCTTTTCCCGAAAACTGGCATGTGAATCGACAAACTTTCCCCTACCTTTGCCACTTCTATAATAACATTAACACTATCTATTTACGGCTACATATGGAGGAGGAGGTGCACACAACCAGGGATCCATAAATCATTACGGTCAAATAAGTGCAACTAGGAGAAGACTTTAAAACCTTCTAAGTACACAAGGATCTGAGAATGAGTGGAGAAATGGAGTACAAAGTAGGAAGATCGAAGGATGCATGGAGAAGAGGATGAATTATATTGCTAGAAAATAACACGAGGAGAGGGGAAATGGAAAGAAACTACATAACTAGAAGTGGAAATAACAACAGGGAAAATAGTGGAGCCAACGACAAATACAGACACCAAGGCATCGATAAAATCCTCATTATGCCAATTCTAGAGAGAATCTTAACATGGTCAAAGTTATAGAACACTACCATGGATGTTGGTGAGTGATTTATCCAAGGAATAAATATTAATCATGGGTGGATAGATGGCTGGAACATCTCTCTTCCACCACTCCTTATTCCTCACATGACATCACCATCAAGGAGATAGGTAGCATTTAAAAACATTAATGAAAAAAATATTATTTCAATGTCACCCATAAATAAAATAAATATTTCAATGTCCAGATTAAGAAAAATAATTCTATTTTAGTTAATTTTCGATAAATTTATGCCCCTACGGTCTTACTTAGTGCAAACCTAAAATAAAATTTAATTTTGATGGGAACTAAGAGTAATAGTCCACGTGACTTGGGGTATAACCAAGCACCAAAGTCAAAAGGCATTGAGGGTTATCGGTTATTGGACAATCAAGTGATCACTTGACCAACAATTATTGCAAATACAATGATATCCTGATCCCAAGGACGAGACTAAGAAAAGGTCTAATTGCCAATGTCATTAATTGGCAAACTAGGGCCAATAAGATGTTGACAGTAAGCACTTCCATAGACTCGGAAGTAAATAGTCAAGTAGTAGAGAACAAAATGGTGGGTGTTCTCCTATAGATAAGAAAAGATGATGAAATTAATTTTCATCTGTTGACCAGATAATTAATGGGACCGCTTGTTACCCGTCATGATGTTCTCACAACTCATATTGCTTTCTAGTGGGGTGGTGGCAATAAAGATGGCAACAAACAAATGAAGTAAATCTCACACATCTACAAGTAATAACACACAGGTGGAACCCAATATTGGATACTAAATTTTGAATGAAAGTGAAGATAATCATTTTACGATCATGTACATAGATCTCTCCAAATATCACTTCCTCTCTCTAAAAAGATGATTATTACATAAGAGAATTATTTTAATATATTTCTCCATCAAATCCAACAATCCAAATCTAACTTTTACATTATCTAACATCAATATAACTAAATTATCCCTTTTACATGGAAACTACATGACATTCGACTAAATCCATAATAATTTTGATTCTTTCTAGACTCTATCTAATTTAAGGATTATAATTAAAATAACTTAGGGAACCCAACTTCTCTAGAAAATAAATTAGAAAAACAAATTCTTTAGTAAATGGGTTTTGACATTAAGAGGTCAAAGGGAGTTTGACTTGTGGATGTTCTTGCATCAAACTCCTAGGGAAGAGAAGAAATTTTCATTAGCTCCTCAACACGTGTGCCATATCTGATGATATCTTCTTTGGTCATCCATGTACCATCTCTATCTAGTTACTACTTCCATTTGACTAAATACTTAAGATACTCCTTACCTCTAGTTTTATTGATTATTTTCTGACCCAAGATTGTTTCAATTTCCTTCTTATTTTCTTTGGGCATTTGCTTCATCTACTTGTTGGTATAAACTGCATCACCAACAAGTGCATCTATTTAAACATTATGTAGTTCCTTGAAGGTTTGTAGGTATACTTCATTGAAAATTGGTGATATTCCAATGTCATGGGGAAGTTTTAGCTCACGGATTGGAAAAACAATTCCTAAGAATTTTACATGGACAAATTTTCTTGAGTTTAAGTTTGTTGTATGTTCCAACAAGAAACCTTTATTTTTTTCCAATAGGAAACCTTTCCTTCTTCAAATATGCCATTACTAGGTAACCAACTTCAAAAAAATAGCTGACTCTTTTTCATATATGCTCTCTGTTTCTGCTTCTTGTTGTTTTCATGCAATCGTTTCTTGATTGTTTCTTGTAACTCTTGCATAATTACTGAAAAATGTTCACGTGCCACACTTATGCTCTCGTACTTTCCCAAATTTCTTAGTTCATACAATCCACTTGGATGCATTCCATACAGTATTTTGAATGGGATCATCCTTGTACTCCAATTAGGTGACTCATTGAAGGAAAAATCATCTTGAGCAAGTATTCGATCCAACTTCTTGTGATGTTCATTCACTAAACTTCCCATAATGTTCCCAAAACTTCTATTCACCACCTCTATTTGTCCATTTGTTTGGGAGCAATAATCTTAACTAAAATTTAAACTAGTTCCTAGTTTTCTCCATAAAATTCTCCAAAAGTGGCTCATGAATCTTGTATCCTTGTCTTATACAATACTTTTAGGCATTCCATGCAATCTTACAATTTCTTTAAAGAATAAAATTTTCACTCTAGTTGCATCAATGGTTCTTATACAAGAAATAAAATATGCCATTTTGGAAAACCTGTCCACAAGAACAAAAATAGAATCATTACCTCTATGTGTCTGAGGTAAACCAAAAACAAAATGACAAAATTCCAAGACACTCTAGGAATTTGCAATGGTTGGTACCTACATTTTTAATCCTCCCATTTTGTTGCTCACACACTCTATATCTTTGAACAATTCTTTTCACATTATCTTGCATTCTCGACCAATAATATAAATAACTTAATATTGAAAAAGTTTTATCATCTCCAAAGTGTCATGCCAATCCTCCAATATGCTTCTTTTTTATAAGGTTGTTCCTCATGGAACATCTAGGAATGAAAACCTTACCATCCTTAACATCAAACCTTCTTGGATCATGTAACTTGACCATGGGGTTGAATTCATTCTCACTAGGTTATCACATGCTCCATAGGATTTTGTGAAATCTACAACTATTTTTTACATTTATTTGAGTTCATAATATCCTCAAACATGGAATTGAAATTATTATATAAATAAATTGATCCTATATAAAGAATTTTCTATTTTGTTTGATGACCCACTACTAAGTTTTATTACAAAAGTGAAATTTTGCAAAATTTCCACCCATTTGGCATGTCTCTAGTTCCACTTTAGCTAGTTGCTTATAAATTATAGAGCATGATTATCAATAAGGAAATTAAATTCCTTGCGCATGAGATAGTGTGGCCACTTCTTCAAGGCTTGCATAATAGTGTAAAAATCCCTTATCTTATGAAGAGTACTTCTTCATTTCCTCATTTGATTTTTCACTTAAATAAGTGATTGGTCATTGTTCTTCGATCAACATAGCTCCAATAACAATTCGTTTGGCATCATTTTCAACCTGAAATTACTTTCTAAAGTAAGGTAGTGTTAGAAAAGGTTACTTTGTAATAATTTTCTTCAACAATTTAAATTTTTCATCTATTTCAACATTCCACTTGAATAGATGATTGTTCTCCTTGATAGTTTCAATTACGAATGCATACAAACTACATAATTCTTTTTTATAAATTTTCTATAGAAAATAGAAAGATTGTGAAATTTTCTTATCACAAACATATTTCTCTGAATGAAGGAGTTAATTATCCCCTTTACTTTATCTTGGTAAATATTCAATCCATCCCATGAAATTACAAATTCCAAGTACAACAACTTGTTCTTCATGAAGCTACACTTCTTTAAAATTGTCAACAATTTCTCTTTTTTCAAAGTGCTCAAAGCTAGCTTGAGATGTCTCAGATTCTCTTCCCTTGTTTGGCTATACATTAAAATTTCATCTAAATATGTAATTACAAACTTTTTTTAAACTCCTTTAAGACTTCATTCATCAATCTCATAAAGATACTTGGTGCATTTGTAAGACTGAAAAGCATCACAATCCACTCATACAACCCATGATTTGTCTTAAAGGAGGTTATCCACTCCTTTCCTTATCTAGTTGGGATTGGATTGTACCCACTCTTTAAATCAATTTTACAGAAATATCTAGCACCACTTAAATAATCTATCAAGTCATCAATACAAGGAAGTGGAAATCTATATTTGGTTATTATATTTTTTATGTCTTTGGAATTAGTGCACATCCTTTATCCACCGTCCTTCTTTAGATTGAATATTGTGTGTATAACATGAGGAATCAATATTTATTTGATATTTTAATATCTCCTAAATCTTCCCTTTACCTCCTCATTTTATTATGGAGTCATAATATAGGTTGCCCTGTTTGGAAGACTAGATCTTAGGATCAATTCTATGTGATAGCTGATGCTTATAACACGAGGAAAACGATTTGGTAACACATCAAAAAAATTTCTCAACAAACTCATCTAGAATACTTCTAATTCATTTAGAAAAATCATTTAAATTGGTGCTTGTAAGAATTACATAAGGCTTCTCAACTAGAGAAAAATGCACATTCTCTTTCTTTGTTTCTTGTAATAGTTCTTTACCACTCAAAAGCAATACACTTTTCATATAGGAATTTGTTCCGTGAACCTAAGGGGTTACCACCAAAGAGAGAAGTGGATCATGAGATCCAACTATTTTCAGACTCACCATTGCCAAACATTGTGTTGTGTTGGCACTCTGTTAGACAGGCAAGTGAGGTGAAGAACCAATTGCAACAACTATTGGAATAGGGTGTCATTTGAACGAGTACATTATCATGTTGTTTGCCCATCATCATTGTGCCAAAGCAAGATGATACCTGGAATATGTGTATTTATTATAGGGCATTGAACAAAATCACATTAAAGAATAGGTACCCATTGCTGAGGATAGATGATTTTTTGGATCACTTGTAGCAAGTGAAGTACTTCACCGACATGGACTTAAAATCTAGCTATCACTAGGTTCAAGTCAATGAAAAAGGTATGTGGAAAACTACCTTCAAAATGAGACAAGGTTTGTATGAATGGTTGTTCATGCCATTCGAGCTATGTAATGCACCAACTACATTTATGAGGTTAATTAATGATACAATGTTCCTTTTATAGATTGATTTTTTGTTGTCTATTTGTATGATATGATGGTATAAAATGCTACTAGGGAAGAGCACACCACTCATTTAACATAGGTGCTCGAGATATTAAAGAAGCACCATCTACTAGAAAATATCAACAATTGTGAGTTTGCATCACAATATTTGGTGTATCTAGGGTATCTGAGGTGTGGAGGAGAGCTAAATATAGATCATTCCAAGATGGAGGCCATCATGAAATAGCTAATTCCTACTAATGTTTCTTAAATTAGGTGTTTTTTTGGGGAAACAAAGTATCTAAGGATGTCCATAGCCTCATTTTCAGTGGTAGGAGTGCCACTCCGTGCCATAAAATCAAGTGGCAAGAGTGTCAAGTGGGGAAGGGATCAACAAATGGGCCTTGAGGAGCTAATGAGGAATATTAGTTAAACACCAATTCTAGCATTACCAAACTTGCATCAATCCTTCGAAGTGGAGACAAATACGAGTGGGCGTTCCATGAGAGTGGCCATGATGTAGGGATGAAGGCTTGTATGTTACCATTTTCGAGTATTCCATGGGGAAATTATTAACTACCCTAGCTATGACAAGGAGCTCTATTCCTTGGCACAAGATCTGAAAAAATGGAAACACTATTTGATGGGATAGGAGACAGTGATCCACATAGATCACCAACCACTATAATAATCGCAGGCCTAGAGTAAGCCATAATATACTAGGAATTACAAGTGGATGGTGTTTCTACAATAGTTTTACTTAGTGATTAAGTACAAGAAGGGAAACAAAAACAAGTTGCTTGACATGCTTTCAATGCCACCAACATCAAATATAACAACTTTGAGACCTCTCATGCACATGGATCTATTCACCCATGATGCATATGGAGAGGCATGTTTAGAGGATGACGACTTCAATGAGGTGTTTCAACAGTTGTAGACTCAGAGTAATGTGTACGATGGAGACAACATCATTGACTACCATCTCAAGGATGTGTTACTCTACATGATGGAAAAGGTATGTTCTCCTAAATTTTATTTCTTACAACTAATTAGAGAGTCTCACAACTCCAAGGTTGCACGGGACTTTGGTGTAGTGAATACAGTGGCCACCTTGCAGAGATATGTGTATTGGCCCACGCTGCAAGAATTGGTAGCTAGGTTAATAACTGGATGCATGATTTTTTGTATCAACAAGCCTAGTAACAAGAAATAAGGTCTATATCATCTATTACCTTTACCCACTTTTCCTTTGGGAAATCATTTCCATGGACTTTGTGAGAGGTTTACAAACAACTAGGAAGTGAGATGACTACCTGTTTATGCTAGTTGAGATGTTCAGTAAGATGTGTGTTTTGATGTCCTAACAAAATACCATCAACATGCAAGAAACAATAAAATTGTTATTTGGATAGGTCTGGGTGCATTTTTGGGATACCAGGAAGCATCATTTCAAATAGGGACACACAATTTATTATTTCATTTTGGACTACATTGTGGGAGAATATGGACACGAAGTTGAAGAGGTATACAACATTCCATCTTTAGACAGATGTGAAAACAGAAGTAGTAAACAAGACTTTCGTGTATCCTTTGAGGGGTTAAAATAAAAATCATCCAAAGGCCTAGGATGAAAATATTGTATAAATGAACACTCTTATAATAGAGAAATACACACTTCTACTAGTAAGTCCCCATTCAAAACTTGTTTTCAATCATTTCTTCCTCACCTTTGGGTATTGCATATGGGAAACAAGAAGTGAGGGAGGATCTTTTTGACACCCCTATATTTTTCTTTTGTAGACTACTATTTTTAGACTATTGAACCATTATTTGAATTTAATGGCTATGGAAGTGAGGATAGACATCATGGATTATGTAATTAAATTTTATTTAATTAATAAATGAGTTGTTTGGGAATAATTGTGAAAGATAACTTGAGTAATAGAGACTTTGTTGGGTCCCTATAATACTAGTAACTACCCCATTACTATTGTAGTTGCATCCCTTATTAATATTGTTGTGCCCCTATTATCCCCATATTGTTATTACTGTGCCCCATAGAATCCCTCTATTGTTATTTTTGGGGCTTTATATTATTATTGTTAGGTCGGCTGGGTTATATTGTGACTCCTTAGACTCCTATATATAGAAAGGAGGTTTTGTCATTTGAATCATCCAAGAATTGTTCATTTATGTAATGTAAAGGAGGTTTCCCCCTCGAAGAGGCTAAATTATAAGGCGTTGATCTATCTTTTCTATCTTTTCTTGAGCTGGCTTCATAACATTTGGTATCAGAGCTTTGGATTCTAGGGTTTCGCTGCTCCAAACAGGTCATCGTGGAATTTTTGCTATAACTTTTTTTCTGCGATGTTTCAGAAGTTGCAAAAAAACTCATTGGAAAAGAAATTGCACTGAACCTCGGGTCCAAATTTCAGAGATTTTCACGCTATATTTGCGGAGATATGATCTGAGGAAGTTGGTCTTTTTGCAGACTCCTGAATTACATTCCAAACAGGTGACCTGGGGAAAATCATCATAACTTTCTCTCTGGGGATCGGATTGAAATTTCATAAGAATGTACAGAAAGAGGATGGATTGTAGTTTCTTGTATGCATTTTTCATATCCAGAGGTTGAAACAATGGCTTGTGGCACGTCGTACAAGTTCGCTCTACTCAACTAGTCTATAATGAAGTCACTGTGGGAGATTTCGCATAACTCTTCCTTGGATAATCCAATATGGGTCAGACTTGTGGCATTGGAAAGAGGACACTGAGGGCCCTGTAGGTCACAAATTCAGAACTAGATGATTGGAAAGTACAAAGATACATCAGAGGCAATATCGAGCTCCTACAAAGTGAAAAAAGGTGTGTAGATTTTCTTAAATGTTTACTTAAGCTTGGTTTGAAAATTTATTTTGAAGGAATTCAAAGGGCATAGTAGATCATTATTATCAGTAACTGATGCCCTGAGGAAAGAAAATTCAAACACCTAGTAAGCAACCTGAAAGCTCTAGCATGACTCATGAAGAAGAGGAAGAAATGGTACATGATATATCAAAATTACAAGAACAAGTGCAACAGATGTCACTGTCACAAAAGCTAACAGAAGCTAAGATAAATGGCGTGGAAGCTGAGATGAATGGCATGGAAGCTAAGATGGACAACTTGAAGATAGATTTGAACACAAATTTGAAGACAGGCATGGCAGATTTGAAGACAAATTTGACAAATTTTCTACAAGAAATACTTACCAATGTTGAAAAGGTAGTAAAGGAAACTCATGATGCGAACAAAAGAAATGTTAATCATGATTTCTTAGAATCTAATGTGGGATCGAAAACCCACCATATTCCAAAAATCGATATGAGGAATTTTTATGGCAAGGATCCCGCAACATGGATATTACAAATGGAGGAATTTTTCGGTCTCAATAATGTGCAAAACACAAAAAAGGTATGTATTGCAACTTTATATTTGGAACCAAATCAGTTTGTATGGTATCAATGGCTTTGCTCTCGTAAACAAATTATCACTTGGGCATCTTTTACGGAAGAATTGATAGCACATTATGAGGATACAAAAAGCAACACTTTTTTTAGCCAATTGATAAGTCTCAAACAAAAGGGTTCAATAATGGAGCACATTGAGGAGTTCCAAAAATTGAACATAAGGGTAAAAGATATTCTAGAGGAGCATAGGATTGATGTGTTCATAGGGACTTTAAAGGATAATATCCAACATGATGTTTGCCTTTGGGAACCTAATTCATTAGAGAAGGCATTCAGGTTAGCAAGAAAAATGGAAAGCAAAATTATGGCAATGAGGAAGCATACCACTCACAACTATAAAGATGGAAGTGTGGTTGCTCCTAGTCTTCCACAACCTATAAGGTTGACACCACAACAATTGGAAGAAAAAAGAGCGAAAGGGCTTTGTTACAGCTGTGATAACAAATACACTAAAGGTCATAAGTGTGCTGAGAAGAAATTATTCTACATAGATTGTGAAGAGGAAGAAGAAAAGGAACAAGAAAGGTCAAAAGAAGAGGATATACTCCAGGAACAAAGCCTAGATAAAGAAGAAATTAATCTAACCATATCTTGTAATGCATTGGCGGGAATTAACACTCCTCAAACCATCAAAATAGAAGGACAAATCAAGAAGAAAAAGGTACTAGTGTTGATCGATTCAAGAAGTACCCACAATTTTATTCATTGTAAGGTAGCAAAAGAATTGAATTGCTTCTTATACCTAGCACCAGAGTGTCAAGTGACGGTTGCAAATGGAAGAACAATAAATTTCTATGGAAAGTGCCATAATATCAAGCTATCGATGGGAGAATATGTCTGGACTAGCCCAATGCTTTCCATTCCAATGGGAGGTGCTGATGTTGTACTAGGAGTACAATGGCTACAATCCTTGCGTACAATAGCTTTCAAATTTCAAGGACTTTTCATGAAATTTTCCTTGGAAGGAAAGGAAGTTGAATTAAGGGGTATTGGAAACTGGGAAAGATAATTAGCTCTAATGGTCTGACAAAGCTTCTAAAAAAGGAACAAAGGGGTGTAATTGCACAATTATGTTCGCTAGATGTTTCCACATTGCAATCATCTATTTCTCCAAATCTCCAAAAAGTCTTGGAAAATCATTCCAAGATATTTGAGACTCCCAAAGGTCTCCCACCTATTCGTGATCATGATCATGCTATTCATTTGATTCCAGGAAGTGTTCCTCCAAACATCAGGCCGTATAGATATACCTATGCCCAAAAGAGTGAAATTGAACGTATGGTTGCAAAAATGCTAGAGGCTGGTATAATTCAACCGAGTCAAAGTTCTTTCTCTGCACCAATAGTATTAGTGCACAAGAAGGATGGATCATGGTGCATGTGTCTAGATTATAAGGAGCTCAAAAAGCTCACTATTAAAGATAAGTTTCCCATTCCCATCATTGATGAATTACTGGATGAATTGCATGGATCAATTTACTTCACCAAGTTGGATCTTCGTTCAGGATATCATCAAATGAGAATGAAGGTTGAAGACATTCCAAAAACAACATTTAGAGCTCATGAGGGTCATTAAGAATTTTTGGTCATGCCTTTTGGCATTACCAATGCACCTTCAACATTTCAAGGTTTGATGAATTCCATTTTCAAACCATTCCTTAGAAAATTTGTGTTAGTATTTTTTGATGATATACTAATCTACAGCAAGTCTTGGAAGGACCATGTTGAACATGTTGATAGGGTGCTACAACTATTGGAGAAGAAACAATTATAAGCAAAAAGATCCAAATGTTTCTTTGGAGTACAAGAGGTGGAATATCTGGGTCATATTGTATCTCATGAAGGAGTTAAGGTAGACCCTAGCAAAATTAAAGCCATTAAGGAATGGAAAATCCCCACATCCATAAAACATCTACAAGGATTTCTTGGGTTGACAGGGTATTATCGCAAGTTTGCTAAGAATTATGGGAGAATAGCAGCACCTCTAACAACATTATTGAAGAAAGATGCATTTTCATGGACTCCAGAAGCAACAACGGCCTTTGAACATCTTAAAGAGGCAATGTGCCAAGCACCGGTCTTAGCTACACCGGACTTCACAAAAACCTTTATTGTGGAATGTGATGCTTAAGGAAATGGAATTGGTGTTGTTTTAATGCAAGATGAAAGACCCATTGCTTTTGAAAGTCGTCCAATCAAGTGAAAGGTTTTACACAAAGCTATTTATGAGAAGGAAATGTTGGCAATACTCCATGCTCTTAAGGAATGGCGACCCTACCTAATGGGAAGACACTTCAAGGTAAAAATGGATCATGATAGCCTTAAATACTTTTTAGAACAAAGATTATCCTTTGAAGAGCAACAAAAATGGGTCACAAAGATGTTGGGTTATGACTTTGAAATCATCTACAAAAAATGGAAGCAAAATGTGGTGGCAGATGCACTCTCAAGAAAGGATGAGGATTTGGAAGCATTGTTGTGCGCCATTTCTATTATCCAACCAGATTGGATAAACGAAGCAAGGGAGTAATGGAAGAATGACGAAGAAGTATGGGCACTTATTCGAAAGTTACAACAAGATTCCAGTACGTCTGATACATTTAGCTAGAAAAATGATTCTTTATGGTACAAAGATCGCTTATACCTCTGTAAGAATTCCCAACTAAAACAAAATATTCTTATGGAATTGCATACTTCTCCCTTACGAGGGCACTCAGGATTTTTAAAAACTTACCACAGGGTTAAGAAGGAATTCTTTTGGGATGGCCTTAGATTGAATATTCAAAAATTTGTTGCGGAATGTTTGGTTTGCCAACAAAATAAAGTTGAAACAATTAAGACACCGGGTCTATTACAACCTTTATCCATTCCAAGCCAACGTTGGGAGGAGGTTTCAATGGATTTTATCACAGGTTTACCCGATTCTGAGGGAAAGAATGTCATCATGGTGGTAGTTGACAGACTTACCAAGTATGCACACTTTTGTTCATTATCACATCCATTTAAAGCCAGTACAGTTTCTACTGCATTTATGGAAACAATTCAAAAGCTAAATGGAAACCCAAAGATTATTGTAAGTGACAGAGATCCCATTTTCATTGGAAATTTTTGGACAGAATTATTTTCTTGTCTTGGTACTCAGTTAGCTCATATCTCATCTTATCATCCTCAATCTGATGGGAAAACTGAGATAGTAAACAAATTTTTGGAAGGATATCTTCATTGCTTTATATCGGATAAACAAATGCAATAGGTCAAATGGCTGCCTCTGGCTGAATGGTGTTATAACACTTCCTTCCATACAACAATAAAAATGACCCCATTTATGGCACTTTATGCATATCAGCCACCATCCATCACATCATATTTAAGAGAAAATCCTAAGGTTCAAGCAGTGGAACATCACATCAAACATCAACAACAAGTCCTCCAACTCTTAAAGGATAACCTCGTGTTGGCACAGAATAGAATGAAACAACACGAAGATCAACATCGCAGCGAAAGAAGTTTTGATGTAGGTGATTGGGTATTCCTACGGCTACAACCATATAAACAAATGTCCCTCAAGCAAGCTAAGAAGGATAATAAATTATCACCAAAGTATTATGGTCCCTACAAGGTGTTGCAAAAGATTGGTACTATGGCATACAAATTGGAGCTTCCTCCAGCTTCTCGATTGCACCCAGTTTTCTATATTTCATGTTTAAAGAAGGTTATAGCCGACAAGCTCCCAATTAAAACAATATTGTCAGAACTTGACGAGGGAGGAAAAATTATATTGGAACCAGAAGCAGTCACAAAAAAAAGAACTTGACAGCTACGAAATCGATCAATTTCAAAGTATCTTATCAAGTGGAAGAACTTATCCGCTGAAGGTTCCACCTGGGAGGATGAGAATTTTATACAGAAGCATCTAGAACTACTCAGGTGTTGAGGAAAACACTTTTTTTGAAGGAGAGGGGCATGTTGGGTCCCTATAATACTAGTAATTACCCCATTACTATTGTAGTTGCATCCCTTATTAATATTGTTGTGCCCCTATTATCCCCATATTGTTATTATTGTGCCCCATAGAATCCCTCTGTTGTTATTTTTGTGGCTTTATATTATTATTGTTAGGTCGGCTGGGTTATATTGTGACTCCTTAGACTCCTATATATAGAAAGGAGGTTTTGTCATTTGAATCATCCAAGAATTGTTCATTTATGTAATGTAAAGGAGGTTGCCCCCTCGAAGAGGCTAAATTCTAAGGCGTTGATCTATCTTTTCTATCTTTTCTTGAGCTGGTTTCATAACAGACTTCTTTCCATTCTATAAAAATTTGTTGTTGGTCAAGTCCACATGGTGGACAGTCCCAAATAATATCCTAAAAATCCCAAAGAGAAAAATGCCAATTTAAAATAGCATAAGGGTAGAGAAATATTATGCTAAAAACTCAACTGGAGAGAATTGCTAAGTTCATCAAAAAACAAAATAAAGAATAATAGGAGAGAGAGGGGTGTTTTAAAGGAAAAAATAAAATATTTTTCCTAACCTAATTAAAAATCCTAAGTAATTGTTAGATGCAGACTCTTAAAGCATAATGTTACTAATGAAAAGTCTATTACCAATATCTATAAGAAAACTAGTCACGAACACAAGAAGGATGTTGATTCCTCAAAGCAAGAAGGTCTGAGCTTAAGAGGAATAGCTCGTGGAAATTCCTTGGTTGAGAGCAACATGGTCTCTCCTTGAGTATTCCCAAGGTGCTGGTTATGGTTAGATGACTATGATTTTGTTGATTACGTATTGAAATATATATTCATTAATATTATTTATTGTTTATTAGTTAAGTTGAAATTATGGAATTATACAAATAATTCACTATGATAAGTAGATAGAATAAGTGGTTATGAATAGTACAATGTATACATATAATTATTGGGTATTACAAATTGAAGATTAACTCAGGATAAATTATTTGAGTATAATATAGTATAGGCCCTAGATTCTATGTATAACCTCTTAATCAAAACCCTAATATATAGAAGAGATTTTAGTTAAAATCTCAGGAAACAATAATCTAAATAATTATATTATTAGAGTATTTAATATCATAAGCGTAGGGTGAAAACTTATTGTTGATTCATACATTAGAAGTGTAAAATATGACTTCTTTGAGGAGCTTTAATTTGAATAGGGAATGGGGTAAAGATTCTTATAAAGGAGTGAAGTCAATCAACTCTGATAAGGAAATATGGAATAGCTATAAAAATTCTATAAACTAATAAATATGTCAACTCAGTTTGCGACTATGGTTGGAAAACACTAATAGTTTGAGAAATTATATTTGGTCAACTCTTTAACGATATTTGTATCCTAGATGGATATAAAAAAAAAAATTTGAAAAAGCAAAGACTAATGTTTTGAATTATTAGTTTCTGAGTATGCATGCAGAAAGGGAAATTAAGTGTGGAATAAGTAAGACTATCATACAACAATCTAGATATATTTTCAAGAATGGAACTAATATTTCAATAGGTAGAATATTATAGATATAGATCTTAATTTGCAAAATTTCTACAATATGCTTTTAAGTCAAGGGGTTACTAGAAATTGGTTGCTTTAATATAGAACATGGATTATAATCCCAGGTGGGTTATAAGAATAAATAATTGACACAAGAAACCAATGTCTATATATATACACACATCATGAATGTGAGTTATTACTATAGTGAAGTGATTAGAGCATATAAACTGAAGGCAATTCCATAAGGACTATTATTGATAAATTATATAGGAGGAACTCTTGTGAGAAAGTCAATATTAATTAAAGGATATATACTTTTATTGGAATATGTGAACATTGCTAGAGAATTATGGTGCAACCCTAAAGGGGTTACTATAAGCATAATTTAGCGAAGTTCTAATATTCAACATTTGAATCAAATACAAGCTAAGTTCATTTTAATACAAGTAAAAGAATTTAAGGAAAGTCAATAACTACATATGAAAAATTAAAGACAATATAGTCCATTAAATTCTAATGAAGTCATAATAAAATAATTGTAGTACACAATGGTAAATGGAAAGTGCATAATCCATAGGTGGTAAGGAATTCATATTAAACCTTAGGAGAAATTTCCTTTACAATTTCTTATAACGATTACAAGTGAGTATATCGGAATCCAGTAAACAGAGTAAACAAGAATATATATGTGTAAGTAATAGTAAAGTATTATTATACTAGAGAAACAGAAAGACAAAATTTATAATTAAAGGTATGAAATTCAATTACACTATCCAAAATATTTTATATGATCTCTTCAAATATCCATAAAAAAAATGAAGAAAGAAAACTTTTAAGCCATTAATAAATGTATACACACCCTAAAATCCATAAAGGAAGTTCTATAGCACATAAAGGCTCATGGCTTTCAAAATATTAGAACCCGCATAGGGTTAAAAAGCATAAATGAAGAAGATTGTGCTAATGGGTCTTAAAAACCAAGGCATTTAGTCTTTTTTAACTAGCCTTTTAAGTAACATCACAAGCTAAACAAGTAGATGCATCCAACCTGTAATAATGGGTAGTTGAATTTAGTTTTTGAGTTCAAGGTTTTGTCTTGCACAATAAGGTAAACACACTCCGTCCAATGCTACATACTTATAAGAGAAATATTACAAGAAATAGTTAAATCAGAGATCATGGCCATATTAAGATGAAAAATCGCTATTACTGTGTTGAGGGAAGAACAAGAACCATATAGTAGAGTATATATAGTTGAGTGAAAATGGAACCTTGTGTCATGAAAACCAATGAAAAGTATATAAGATTCATGTCATAATAGTCACAACGTGAGTGAAGGAAGAAATTAGGAAACTCCAATATAATTCATTTAATATAAAACTATTAATAATTGGGGTGAGTTGTGCTAGGTCCAAATTAAATACTAGAACTCACTCATAATATTAATAGTTTAAATCTTCGAACCATAGGATACTTGTAGTAAAAAAACTAAGAAAAACTGACAAATTAACAAAGAATTTGGGAGAGAGTATGGATAACTCACCTTGAAGAATATAATACCCTAGAAATCAAGTGAGTCACTCAATCCTCATCCTAGTAATATAAACCCTAGAAAAGAGAAATGAGGGTCAAATAGTTGACCCTGAACCTAACAATTTTTAAGAAAATATATATATATGAAGGTGAACAATGAAAAACCAGTTGAATAATAACTTACCAATATGCCATGAAGCCCAATTCTTGCACAAGAATAAGTATACCTTGGATACACCATCATCTATGCACAGTGAATAAGATGCACTATGAACGCCCTTAGGAATAATTGAAAATACATGAATATCATAGAATACAAAGCTTCCAGTGAAGATAACTGAAATATAGGCATAAAGAGAATTTTTCCCTTTGTGGCCATCCTTGCTAGGAAGGTTTCGAGTACCTATTAATGTAAACCCTTACTATACCTGCAATATTATCAACAAAAAATGGAGAAATAAATAAGGCACTAGAAAAAAAGGAGAATGACAATGTAAAATAAACAAGAGATAACTATCACAAAAGAAAACTTACCATTAGATAGAACATCGATAGATGGACAAATTTTTGTGTGTAAGGATATCAATTCATGTCCATAGTACAATATAAAATGTGTGAAAACAAAGTATGACATAGAAGGAGACTTGATGAGTATTGTAAACTAGAATAATGCTTGGTTTCAGGAACAAAAGCCAAATGTACAAATGGTATTGCGTTAGGGTTTCCATCCTTTGGTAAACCACGAAATAATTTCCTCCATACGATTATTATTACAAATCCAAACTGTCCATAGTGAGATCAAAGGTGTCACGCGAAGGAACATGGGTTGTGTATTATGTGTCCTATTCCAATTGGGTGTGTATATTAAAAAGAAACGTTTTTATTCATAAAGCACATAATGAGAAATACCATATGTCTAGTTTTTGATGCCTATGACCATACCAAAGGATTGGTTTATAAAGAAGGGTTGAATCCCTCACCATGTTTATAGAGTAGGTAATTAAAAAACTTGTGAAAACTCTGTAAAACACGCTCGGTAAATGTGTGTCATTCCATATTGACAAGAGTTAAATAAAGGACCACATAAAGGTAGTAGAATTGAGTTATGGAAATAAATTGATTATATTCATATCACTCTACTTTGGAGACTTAGTTACATTATAGTGACAACATATATGTTAATTGTTAACTTTTTTTATTTCTTGATATATGTGTAAAGAATACAAGTATGATAGGAATTAATATTCTCATTACTAATTATGTCACTAAGAATTTATTTTTTCTATGTATGAGGAGGTATGTTACATGTGGTATCAAATCTAGGTTAAAATTTGAGGCCCAAGGGTCAAACCACTACTTAAAAAACCCTTATGGTGCTTGAAAATAAGTAGGAAAGAGTATTGTGAAAGTAGAACCTTCTATGAGATCTCCTAGTGAAGGAGAGAAATTTTAGTTGGGAGATGAAACCTCACCTCCAACAACCGAAATTCTAGAAATAGTGAAAAACATGATACAAGATTTGGCTAGTATCAAGGCAATAAATGAACATTTTCTCAAGGAAATTTAAGAGTAGGAGAATCTAATTAAAGAGTTTGACTGAAAATTTGACCCATACACCTCTAGATACAGAGGAAAAGAAGAAGAGAGAAGACAAACCTTAAGGCAAGGAAGAGTTAAATAAAACCTTCAATGGTTGAGAAAATAATTACACTAGTACACATGGATGAATGCATATAAGTGGAGAAAATTTTCTAAGTTTCACTAATACATATCATGGAATAACATACATTAATCGAGTAAATGATGGAACATGTTGATTAATACACTTTAATTGTGTCCGAACATACATGTGTGAATATATATGTACAAGTAGTGCATGCCACCTATGCATGATTTTAGGTAACGACAAATTACAATAGAAAGAGAAATGAAATAGAAGGACTTGGAATGAAAGGTGATGGTTGGCCTAAATGGAATGATATTTGTGCAAATAGATGAAAATTCATGAGACACTCTACTAGATAATGTGTTCTAACTTGATAATAAATGTAGAAGTGTACAAATTATCTACTCTTAGCGAACATGGTAATTGGTAGGGAAAACACATGTTAATACCCAAGTGCATGTGGAAATCAAATTTTATTAAGAAATAGTTGATAAATAGGCTATATATGTATATGAAATAAAATTACTCGTGTGTACTATTTAACTATCTGATGGTAGTATAAAATAAAATGGAGTAATGAAATATGAAGTTGGGTAAGGAGAAGATAATTGCTAACACTAAGTAGTGTTGAGATAATGTTTCAGTATACCTTTTGGAATGGTTAAGTGTGAAGAAACAATGAAATAAACCTTTGTCCTTTGTTTAGGTACCTAAAAATATTCATATAGCATAGAAATAAATGTATATAGAACGTATACAACATTCATGTAGGAATTCAATATATATATATATATATATATATATATATATATATATATATATATATATATATATATATACTGAGTGTAATTTAATTAATAATTTACACATATGATGACTCAATAATCATAATAGTTGAACAATACAAAATTAGGAATCTAAAAACTTTAAATTTGAACATTCTTATATCTCCAATTGGAGTAGTAATGGAATATTTAGAGGAAGAATGAATATCTAGTTCGGTGGACATAATGATATGAACAGATGGAAATATAATCGAAATAACATGGTACCAGTTGAGTATGTATTAAGCCCAAAATAAATATATGTAACAAATTGTTGTAGTTTTCATAAACAACAACATCCTTTTCTTCCAATCAAGTACCATGAATAGGAACCAATGACATGTTAATATTTTATCTGAATAAGGAAGACTCATGTGCAGTAGAAAAAAGAAATACTTTCCAAAGGGGGGTTTTGAAGTGCAAACCTGCCATAAGTAAACGAGAAATGGTTATAAGTCCTATTACAATTTTAATTAATATATTGATTATCAACATATTTTAAGTAGAGAAGTCCAAACATTGAATATACATAGAGGTTTTTTCAGTGTTAGACTTTATTGAAGTTCTGTGGTGGAAATAAACTTGGTCAAAGATATTGCTGATAAAAAAAATACCAAGGTTAAAAATGAGACTCTTATAATTAATATTTTAAATCACAATGGCCTAAGTTTAGATAACAATGAGTATTAATCATATCGGTAAGTTTTAATGTAAAACATAGTCATAGGTTATAACAAGGTAAGCTATAAAAAAAAACATATATGAAAAGTGAATAAAAAGGTTATAATTTGGATTATTTAACAAGGAGGTAGTGTAAGAGCTATTTCCTGTATTCCAAGGTGATATTATGCACAAAATAAGAATTTGTTGATGAAAGGTTAACATATATTATAAGAAGAGTAACTCTTTATATATATATATATATATATATATATATATATATATATATATATATATATATATATATATATCAAGAATAAAACTATATATTTAAAAAGAATTGGAATTATGGGATTAACATGAATTCTTGGATAAAGATTTGGAGAACAAAGTTGATGTACGTTAGATAAAATGAAGGTACTATCAGTACTTCAATTGATAGAAACAAGGGTGAACTGATCTAGAAAAATGAACCAGAGATATACAAGGCATTACAACATATCTAAACACTAAGAGAAAATTAGTTAAAAAGAGCCTCATTGAATGTATTTATTGTTAGTATTATTACCACTTGAACATTATGAAACTTCCATGACTATTATATATAGACTTGGTCTATAATATTGATAAAATTGATAAGATTATGGAAGAAGTAATAATATTCTTACGTGGGAATAGATAAACATTTTTGGAAATTCCAAAAGAATCTTTTGAAACCCCTATGTTTTCCTGATAATATAAAAATTTTAAATTCAAAATACCTGAATAGGATAAGGATTGTGGCATAATAGAATGACCAATGAGATTTTCCAGGAAGAAAATATGAAGAAACATGTAATGAGGTGGTAATAGAAGAGATTTTCAACTTAAAAATCTTAAACAAAGTGTTGATAAGCTCGGATGGAGGGTCACAATAATTGGGGTTAAGGGAAATTAATTGTGAAAATAAAAAAACAAGTAAAATAATTCAATATTATCATTTTAAAAATGATAGTTGGATACCCCAAGAGACCAAAAAAAATATAAATTTATTTCAAAGTAATGTTGAAAGGGTTCATAAAATGCCATCTTTATGCAGAAATGGGTGAGTGTTAGATTGCAAAAGGGTAAAAACATAATGTGAACTTGTAATTCCTTGAAAGGAAATTATAGTAGACCCTAAAGAAGAGAGAAAATAAATTCTTGATTTACATACACATGAAGGATGAAATGGTCTTGAGATCTGTATGAGATTACAAATTGTATTGTTGATTCAATTACAATTTTGATAATTGGTTTGTCTCATATCATTTTCCACAAAAGAAGGTGTTAAGTTTACCTGGAATCAAAATGCCCATGAAATTTGATTAAATGTAAAGATAATTAAATAAATATTGAGTAGGATTAACATGTATCTATTGATTGAGTTCCCCATAGTAGCCTAGTACAATTGAAAAAAAAAATCATAAAATGAAAAAGGTTATGGCTAAGTGGTGTAGTCGTAATTATGAAAATAACTAGGCCTTTGCAAAATTGATGTATTTTTTTATTCTTTATGCTCATAAGATGTTCTAAATTGATGAAGACATTTATACTAACATAATGTGTGTTAAGCAAACATATATGAATATGAATGCAAGGGGAAGAGACCACATGGCTCTATATGCAAGTAAAACTCATATAAACTTCAACAACTTACAATACAAGGTAGATTGAAATTTCAAGGGAGTGAATTAAAGTAATATAGTGAATGAAGTATAGAAGTGATGTTGCAAGTCTATAATGTTATAACTCTTTTGTGTTTTGACTGTATATCTTAAGCATAGTCATATTGTTTCTTAACTTTTTCATGTGTTGTTAATCATGGAATTTGGTTTGTAGAAAAAGAAAACAACAAAGATTGATATAGTGAAGTCCACTCATTGTAGAATGAGAACTAATATAACTTCAAGAAGAATGACAGGAAAAAGAGGGTATCCAAAACTCCATTTATACATAATAATGCATATTTACAATTATGATATTAGTGTAACAACATATAATGTTGTGTTATATGCCAAGTCGCTAATTGTGACTCATAAGAAGAAGGTAATAAAATTAGTCCTTTAATTATTATTACTATTGTGGTAGTGACATGAAAGGAAATTGGTAATCCCATGCCTTCAAATTCATGGTAAAAACAATTGATAGGTTCCATACCAATGGACATAAGCATTGGGTAAATGTATAGAAGTACTTACTAATTGATGTGTTATATTGATGATGCTAACTATTGGGTGTGTGTTATATTCTTTCCATGACTACCCCACGTGTGGGGGGCTCACGAGAGGGGCATTAGCCTCTGCTGTACATAGTGTCAGGTGCACCAGGGGAGCGTTAGCACTCCCTCTACCTTGTGCCATGCAGAGTGCCCTCAGAAACTTTTTTGGACCCTATATTAGGTGAAAGGACCTACCTATGGTTTTATGCATGGATTTCACACATGGTTTTGGGCATGATGGTTTTTTGTCCATGGTATTTTTTAGATCCGGTCATGAGAACTACAGTTATGTTCTAATCCAAGGTTAATGGATTGGGGTTCATTGAAATTTCGACATGTATATATATGTATTGTAACATTGAAAGGAATATAATGAAAAATCAATCTAGTAGTCCCAGTTTTGGGATTTAGGGGAAAATACCTGTGTATATATGTTTTATGTTTAATGCACTCGCCATTGTTTATTTTCTGTTTTTTTTAGAATTCGTATGTAGGTAATTTTTGTACGGGGTTAAAACCTACATTCTATATTAGAGTTTTTTTGGCTTCAAGGGGATGTCTTTGGTACTGCGGGGTTTTGTTCATGCTTGTGATAGACCCTGTTCAATGGGAAATATGCGGGATCGATTATTGTGGTGATACAAGATGGAGGAGAGTAGAGAGATGGAGGTCAAGAAATTTAATGGTGAGAGTTTTGAGTTGTGGAAACTCAGTATTGACAATCTGTTGATGGATAAATATTAGTGGATCGTAGTAGATTTGGGTACTAAACTAACAACAGTGTCAGCTGAGGACTTGGTGAAGTTGGATGGGAAGGCAAAGAGCACAATACGATTGTGTGTCTAAGATTCAATATTGTTGAATGTATCAGGGGAAGCTTTGACAAAGGCTTTAAGGGATGAGTTAGGGACTTTTTAACAATCTAAGTCTCTGATGAATAAATTGTTCCTATGGAAAAATATGTATAACCTGAGGATGAAAGATGGATACTCGGTGACAGAGCATATGAACGCCTTTAATACTATGGTAAGTCAGTTGTTATTTGTTGATATTAAAATTTCAGATGGAGATATGTGCATTAGTTTGTTATGTTCTCTACTAGATTTGTGGGATAGTCTGGATGTTGCAATAGGTAGCAATGAAACTTACCTGTAGTTTGATGAAATAATCTCATCCTTGCTTTGGGAAGACATATGATGGAAAAATATGGAAGGCAAAAATGGTGATGCCTTGTCTGTACGAGGATGGTCCCAAAAGAAAGACAAAATTAAGTTCTTGAGTGGGATATCTAAATTTAGAGGGAGCTCTAAATCTCTAGGAAAACCTATAAAGGTGTGCTAGAAATGTGAAAAGGAAGGTCACTTCAGAAGGGACTGTAAATCTAAATCTCATGAGAAAGGAAAGGGATCTAATGATGCTCCTTCGATAGAGGTGAAATCCACCTCAGATGAAGGTGGGGATGTGTACTTGGCTTCTTCATCAAGTAGACACGTAGATTATGAGGCTTGGTTGATTAAATCAGGTGAATCCTTTCACTTCACTCCCCATAGAGAGTGGTTCTGCGAGTATGAGAAATATAATGGTGGTGATGTCTTCTTAGGGGATGATAAGAAGGGTAGAATCGTTGGTCACATAAAATTCAAGTTGAAGTTTCAAGGTGGAAGGATTAGAATACTTCCATGTTTTTTGCATATTCCTCCATTGGTGAGAAATCTGAATTTTGTAAGCAAGCTAGATGATGCAGGTGTAAAAATATTGTTCGAGAAAGATACCTGCAAGATGGTTTGGGGAGCACTGGTATTGATGCAGGGAGTTTGGATTGGAACTCTATACAAGCTTCAGGGTAGCATTGTTATTGATGGGTGCAACAGTTCTGTGGTTCTTGAAAGTGGATCAGAAAATCTAGTGGTCTCTGGAGAAAAGACTATGTTATGGCATTAAAGTCTTGGACATATTGGAGAGAAGGGCCTTTTGATAATTCATGGTAATGGTATCGTAGAAGTTATGTCTAATTTCTCTCTCAATTCTGATTTACGTGAAAATAGTGTATATGGGAAGCAAAATCGGGTGAGTTTCCCCTCCGGTGCTAAGAGGGAGAAACAAATTAGAGCTTGCGCACAGTGTTGTGTTTGGACCTGTGTCGGTTCCATCACTGGGTAAGTTTGTGTACTATGTATCATTTATAGATGACGTCTCAAGGAATACATGGATATATTTCCTCAAGATGAAATCTAAAGTCTTTAACAAGTTTAAAGAATTTAAGGCTCTGGTGGAAAACTAGCCAGAGAAGAAGATAAAGGTGATGACGACAGATAATGGTGGAGAGTTTTGCAAGAATGAATTTGAAGAGTTCTGTAAGAAGTGTGGTATAGCATGGGAGAAGAATAATCCATTCACACCTCAGCAAAATGGATTTGCAGAAGAATGAATAGGATGTTGATGGAAAACATAAGAAGCATGCTCAGTGGTGTTGGGTTAGGATAGGAATTTTGGATAAAGGTGGTGGAGACTACATGTTACCGGATCAATAGATCATCTTCATTAGTGTTGGTGGATAAGACTCAACAAGCGGTATCGACTAGTAAGAAACCTTTTGTTTCACATCTCACGGTATTTGGATGTGACACATATGTACATGTTCCAAAGGAGAAAAGAACAAAGTTGAATAGTAAATATGAAAGGTGCATCTTTATTGGGTATAAGGATGGTTTAAAATGTTATAAGCTTTAGAACCCATAAACAAGGAAGGTTGTGTACAACTGAGATGTGGTGTTTAGAGAGATGAAATATTTTATTAAACATGAAGTCCTGCCAAAGTAACCTCAGAACATAGAGTTTGAGCTAAAGGAGGAAGAATCAGACTCTACAACAGAAGCAAAATCAGAAGATGAAGAGCCACAAACTTCAGCTATGAGAAGATCAGTTTGAGAAAGAAGGTAGCTAGAAAGGTATAGTCCATTTGTATTTTGTTTAAATTTTTATTTATCTATTACTCATGATGATCCCATAACTATGATGGAAGTAATAGATTCAGAGGATGGAAAATTATAGAAGGAGGCCATGGTTGATGAAATGACATCTTTGCACACAAATGAGGATTCATATCTAGTGGAGTTTATGGTTGGAAGGAAACCCATTGGAAGCAAATGGGTGTTTAAGAAGAATATGAATGCAGAAGGCAAGGTGGAGAAATACAAAGCTCGTTTGGTAGAAAAAGGTTATTCTCAGGTGTTTCTCATCCCAATAGTATCAGACCACTATAACACAAAATTTTCGCTTGGTTTAATGGATAACATAATAGATTACACAAATAACCTTCGAACAAGCAAGTTGACATTGTGAAGCACTAATTGCAATGTATAAAATGAGGCTTTCACGGTAGGGATACAAGAGTGAGTCTCTAGAAGGAAAGTAATAGTACTATCCTACGAGAGGCACATGAGAGCAAGGAAATATTTGTTGATTAGCATGTAAATTAGTTCACAAGATAAAAATGATTCATGAAAAAAAATATGACACACGTTCAACAAGACAAGCACTAAATCCACCAAAATAGTTCAATTTATTTAGTACATAAGAGCACCAACATATACCACAAACACCCAAAGAATAGTCTTAAGACATTCATGATACATGCATGAAAGTGTGCTAGATAGATTAGCTTTAGTTATTAGGTGAATGATCCAAGTACACAATTACAATGGTGAGGCACTAGTTCATATAGTGGAACATTATGCTACTTCATGTTTCTCCAAGGAATTCTTTTTCTCTCCTTTGCCAAAAGGAAGAAGTGAACACTAGCTCTCAAAACTCTATGATTCCAAAAGCCCTTTACTTGAGTTATTAGTTTTCTTTTATAACAAGAATAATGAATTTTCGTATCCTCATGACCCTTGAACTACCCTAATGACTCTTAGCCTTCCAATGTGATCTTTGAGCTTCCATAATACTTTTGGACTTTGCTAATGACTCTTGAACTTCTATTTGACTCTTTTGTCCATATGTAACTTTTCAAATTCCACATATGACTCTTGGACTTCCACACATTATATTTTTTCCTTTTCCTTTTGATAATTACATAATTACATCCACAAGTTATGTGGCATGACACATGTACACCTTTGACATTGTGTAGACATTGGTATAAGTCACAAATTAACAATGATGACATGGCCTTCATGATGAGGTAGCAGTGCCATGTTGTTGTCCTTGCTTCACTGCCTTCCATATTCATGAATGATTTGATTTTTTCTTCATATTCACCCTCCAAAGGGTCTTGGATCATCTTCGAAATATTCTGAGTCATCATGAAAAGTCTTCATTATGTCATGGTCCAACATCTGCTTCATGCCTTCATGATGGTTCCTCTTCATGCTTCTTCTCTGCAAGTGTTCATTGTGTCTTCTCCTTAACATCTTCCTTGAGCATCAACTTGCCTTGTTGAGAAGGTACTCTTGCAAATAAATATCGCTCATGAAAAATCTAAATCAGTCTTGAAAATATCTATTTTATTTCTACCCAGCTCATGGAAGACGTTGCTTATGATAGGCCTATGTGAGGGCTCAAAGAGGAAGGCTTGGTAAGGAAGGCATAGTTCAACTTAACAATGGATGAGGGGAGCACCATTTTTCACTATTACTACATCATATTCTATGAATAAGGGGCCCTTCCAAGCCAATCACAATGGGCAAGCACAAGGAACAAGGTTTATGTGCTTGTTGATTAAGATTGCGCCATGCGCTATGAAGGAAAGAGAGGAAGACTATGTCAACAAACTTTGACTTGATAAGGACTAGGAGGAGGACTTACTGGGCCTTTTTACTGTGTCATGTGTTGAGGGAACGAGGCGTGAGCAAGTGTTTAACACAGAGGGGAAGAAAAAGGAACAAGGTTGAAGTCTTTTCTCTTGATACTGCAATATGTGTTGGAAGGAAAAGGAAGCTTAAAATATAGTGTAGGTTTTCTTAAAAAGGGATCACTATTCATCTAAAATGTTATTTTCCCCTTTCACTAGAATATTTTGTCCCAATAGTGGCTAACTATTCATCTGGAATGCACTTTTCACTAAGGGAAGAAAAATAAAGCTAGGTTACTTAGCCTAGTGAGTGATTCACTACATTGAGGGAGGAGGAGGGGCTTTGCATGGTGTAATTTTCTTTTGAAAAGGGATGGGATATGTATTTTCTATTATCCTATAGTTCTATATGCACCATGAAAGGTAGAGGTAATCAAATTTTAGTGCAGTGGGTCATTATAGGCAAGAATGGTTGAGTGACCATACAAGGAAGGCTTCTCAATGTGCAGTCATTAGTGATGGTCCTGGGAAGGACTTAGTGCACAAGCGTTAATGGGAAAGGTTACATCAATGTAGCTCATGAATAGGAAATAATCATAACTTGGTAAGAGGGATAATTCCTTCACAACTTCCATTAGGTAGGAGGACCAAGAAGAGCTCCAAGATGGCTAAGTGTGGGGCCAATAGAGTTACAGAGGGAAATGCATCCAAAGATGACTCAAAAATGGATCCCACACATGAATGCCATGGATACAAGCTAGGAAATGAGAAGGACTAATCAACAATAATTAAAACTTGAAACAAAGCAAAGAAACACTTATTTCTAAGTGCGATAGTTAAAACACCAAATTGTGACACTTACAACATGAGTTGCGACAAAAGTGATAATTGTTATCAAAATATGCTCTAAGTTGTTGGAAAGGTTATGTAAAATATGCTCATGATATGTAGGGCCATCTAATGCAACAAAGTGTGCCATAACTGAATCTAGTGATTTTCAAAGGTGTGACATACAACAGTGAAAACAAGTAATAGCGACACATGCAACAGTAAGAAAACATGAAAATGACACTTAAAAAATCTAAATAAATTGAAAGTGAAACATGCCAAAGAAAATATAACATGAAAAAAACACTCATTAAAGTCAAATAAAGTAAAAGTGAAAGTCACAAACGTGAAATATACACTTGGGAAAATTCATCAAAATAAAAGTATAATTCCAAAGAAATAGAGAGGGACTCTCAATGGGAAGTGTGCAATGATTGTCAACTGTCTAGCCTTGTATAAGAAATATGTGCTCATGCATTTATCAAGGAATAAGCATGTGCGTGTGAGTGACTTTTATAGTTAAAAATTGGGAATAATACTTAAACACTAATCACAACATTTATTGAAAATGAGGTGACCGTAGAACAACAGATCATAGGATCCTTAGTAGGATCCAAAATTCAAGTGTAGGAAAATAGTTGGAGGGTGTTGATTGCAACATCAACACCTGTAAAATTTCCAGAATATAATATTAAGTCAAGATGTCACTTGAAATTGGTTGTTTTAATCAAGAAATTGGATTATAATCCTAGGTGGGCTGTAAGAATAAATAATTAAGGCAAGAAACCAATGTCTATATATATACACAAATAATGAGTGTGAGATACCACTATAGTAAAGTGATTAGAGCCTATAAATTGAAGATGTTTGAAGAAGTTCTATAATTGAGAAATTATATAGGAGGAACTATTTTGAGAAAATCTCTATTAATTAAAGGATATCTACTATCATTTGTAGGTGGTGAACATTGCTAGAGGGTTATGGTGTAGCCCTAAAGGGGTTACTAGAAGTAGAATTTATTGAAGCACTAAGATTTGGAATTTGAATCAACTATAAGCTAAGTTCATTTTAAGACAAGTAATATAATTTAATGAATTTCAATAACTACATAAGAAAAATTTAATACAATATATTCCATTAAATTCAAATGAAGTCAGAATACCATAATTGTAGTACACAGTGGTAAATGGAAAGAACATAGCCCATACATGGTAAGGATTTCATATTAAACCTTAGGATAAATTAGTTTTACAATTTCTTATAATTATTATGGGCAAGTATATTGGAATCCATTGTGCAAAGTAAATAAGAATATCTATCTCTATAAATATATAGTAGAGTATAATTATACTAGAGAAATACAAAGAGAACATTTATAATTAAAGGTATGAAGTTCAAATACACCATAGGCAATCATTTATATGATCTCTTTAAATATTCATACAACAAATTTCAAGAAAAATTAATTTTAATTTATTAATAAATATATACATATGCTAACAACCATAAAGGAAGTTCTACAGTACATAAAGGCTCATGGTCTTCGAAAAATTATAACCCTAATAGGGTTAGAAATCATAAATAAAGAAGACCCTAGTAATGGGTTGGCAGGACCAAGGCATTTAGTCTCTCTCAAATAGCCTTCCAAGGTAACATCACAAGTTGAATAAGCAGATGTAACCAACCTGTAAAAATGGAGAGTTGAATTTAGCTATTAAGGTCATGATATTTATCATTTATCTTTGTTCCAGTTACTTCTAGAGGCCAGAGCCATGCCTTGTTTAGATTTCCCAATGCCATGGATTCTCTTACTATTTTTCTCACTCCACTCATAATATTTAGAGGTTTATGAAACATTTGGTACCATTCCACCTGGAACTTAGCAAACAGAGGTATGTTTTCCTTCATACCTTGGAATTTCACATTATAAATTTTGACTACATCATATTAATTCTATCTACATAGAATAGCCTTGATCAATTATTTTCTCCTTTGCACATAATTTTAACTTTCAAATGGGCTCACATCCACATGGGATTGGCTACCTCTGGTCCATTATTGGTCTTCGAAACCCTGGCTTCTCTCAAGGTATGTTTGTTTCCTATTAGCATTGTATTCTACACTTGATTGTTCTGGGATTTCTTTCCAATTGGTTTTTTATGAGTAAACCATTATTTTGTTTCTAATTAATTCACCCACAAATCTTAGCATGACTACAGTTCCTAGACCATAATAGAAAGGGAATTTATTTCATTTTACTTTTACAGTTTTTTCTTGTTCCTTCTGAGGGAAACAAAATACCACTCAAGTTCCCTTTAGGAACTGGGAATTTTCCTTTTCCTGTCATCTAGGGTTTGAGACATGTAATTTAACTTATGTTTTATTACAAATACCCTAGATTAAAGAAGTTACAGGGTTTTCAATAGTTTTTCACTTGAACTGTAACAAGTCCCTTGTTTAATTCGAGTTAATTGATGGAATACTCATTTTTATTTGAAAATTGTGGTTGTTATTCCACTAAGGCCACAACACCGAGAATGCTTTTATCACCCTTCTCTTAGTTTTAGCATCATATTTTTATTTATATCATTTAATATTTTATTATTGTCACCATTAAGCTTTCTCTTATCATTATTGTAGTTCTTAGAGAGTTGAGTCATCATATTCACGCTGAGGTAGTTATAAATATATAGTAACTCTTTTCATGATTAAATTTGTTCAACACTTGTTAGGTATATTTCTTCTATATATGTATATACTTTCCTTTAGGGTTCTAACCATGTTTTCGCTTAATGGTTCCAGATATGAAAGCCACACATCAACATTAATTGGTTACTTATACTCGAGGCTTCTTACAATGCCAAAAATGATTTTATTTTGAATTCCTATTTTTACAACATCACATTCTATGGCACATTCATTTATGTGATTTATTGATTGACTGTGCAATAATTGAGCCTTAGTCAAAGCTTGATTCTTTTTTCTAAATTTTAACTCTAAATGGGTATAATTATAATTTGGTCTTTGGTATTAGACCATAAAAGACCTAAAGACTTGTACCATTTGTTTCAAGTCTGAGATTTTATGGAATGTCTTAAAGACTTATTCCTACCAAGTTCCCTTCTTCTCTAATTCCAAGCATGGGATTTGATCTCATACATCAATATGCAATTAGATAATGAGATCTTTAACTTCTATTCCTATTCTTTGTTACCATTTCTCATTTTTGTTGGTAATATTTTATTCATACTGGTTTATAGTTAACATATAGGCCCTGTGATTAAGATCATCTTTTATTTAAATTAATATCTACCACCAATTGTAGTCATATTTATGGTGTCCTTTCATTGTCAAGGATTTTATTCACCGGTAGATTTATGGTGTTATAATATAGTAGTTAAAGTTGGATAACAAAACTAAATCCATGCAGGCTTCTATACTTTGGTTTTGTAATTGAAATTTACAACATATGAAGATATCATTAAGGAATGTCGCTCTTCCAGAGAAATAACCAGTTGTGATCATACCATTTGTAATATATTTGAAGCGTTGTTGTCTCTATACATTTATAGAGTTATTAGTTTTCTTAGTTACTTGCAATACACTTGCATGTATCATAGGAACAAATTAAAACTCTACTTTGATCTACTATCCTCACAATTAGAAAAGATGTGAGTTAAATTATAGTAATATCCACAATATTCCATGTTTCCTTGGTCCCTAAGAATTCAGTTTACCTTTCACTATTTTTGTGACTTTGATTAACCTACCCCATTTTTTTTTTACATGAGTGCATTCTAATTCATTTTTCTCTGTGGTAGCCTTAGAAATCGACATATATTCCTACAACACATGACTCTAAATTAAAATCCCATTTACATTTGCACGTTTGTTGCATAAAAGAGAATTCCACTGGTAACTGAAATATAATCCTATAATATATAAAATATTCAAATAATAAATATTTTAGTCTCTGATATAAACTCCACTCCTATTCTTCTATTTATGTAACATAATATTCCTAGCATAATTCCATTAACTTCTACACTTGTGCACAATTTAGAGCGATAATATCTTCGATATATCTACCATGTAATAATTCCACTATGCATGTCTCTTTTCATCTTTTTCTTTGATATAATCATAAGTGAATATGAAATTATTACCAGTTCACTCCTAACCAATAATTATCAATTCTTTCTTCTAAGCATGCATATAATAATTGGTATACAAATAAGCCCTTCTCTTACACATTCATTTTCTCATACAAGCTTATAGACATAACCTATTTCATTGAGATTATTTCTTAGATAAATAAGTAGATCATGCATGCAGAACTATAACACATACAATTGATTAGATTCATGCAACTTCTAGTGTATTCTAACATTGCACGTCTTTTAACAATTACGAAATCAATAAGAAATACAAACAATGTTTCACCTAACTGTAGCTAATGCCTATAAATTATTTAGGAATAGAGGACGTTCCACCCAACCATGAACTATCTCCAACAATTCCCCACCAGCGAAGACCTTTTTTCCTTCAAGAATCAACAACAAACTTGGTTCCTAAGTGGTTTTATTTTATAAATTTCTTCCGAGGTTATTTCTAGCAGTGTCCTTCTTTAAGTTCTATCAGCTTTTTATTTTAGTTTTCTCAAAAAAATATTCTTTTATTTTTCTTTAAAGCATTACTTTCTATCGCACTGTACTTTATTCCACACCACTTATTATTTCTCTCCAACTAAGTGATTAACATAAACTTTCGCTTCCATTATGTTAATATTTTACTTTTGATTATTTTCTCCTAGGGATTTTTATGAGACCTTTAGGGAAGGTCCATCATGTGGACTTTAACCACAATAGCTTTTCATAAGCTGACAAGAAGTCTTCTAAAACTCTAGTGCTTGTTCTTGATTGTTTCCAAGAAATTTATTTATTAATTCAATAATAAAATTATTTGCATCATCACATAATTATCATTCTCTCTTCCATAGCCATTAAATCCAATAATAGTTCAGAAGTATAAAGGTAACCAATGTATAAAAAAATCAAGACATAGGGGTGTTACATTAATATTCTTTAAAGGAAAATAGATACCATAACATATATGTTGCACGTATACTTCACTAGGTCATAAACCTTTCTTAATGATTTAATGAAGTAATTTAACCAATAATTAAGTTACCCAACATTTTTTGAGTCATTGACAAGTGTACATAAGTGTCTATTTTTCATTTAAATCACTTTATTTATAGGGAACAATAATACGAGAGGTATGAATTTGCATATCACATGTAACACCCTCCTCCCACATCTACCCAAGCAACCGGTCAGCCAGGGTAAACATGCGACGAGAGGCCACTATCATAAGATTCAACATTCTTGGTCACTATGAGGAAATGAAATCAATGGAACATCACATACAGTCATCCAACATGATCCAAATAAACTTTAGGAGACAAGTTAGCCACTCAGACTGCCTAGCCCTTGGTCCTATTGTTGTTTGAGAGGGTTAGGGTAGGGTAACGCTCCTTAGACATTTCCCAAGTGAGTTAGTATTTGAACTAATGCTCCCAAAACATTGGCCTAGTACTTTATAATGCTTCCCAGACACTGTAAATGTGAGTTACTATTAGGACTAATTCTCCCATACACTTCCAAGGTGCTTTGTAACGCTTCCCAGACACTTCCCAGGCAAGTTAGTCTCAAACTAATGCTCTGTTTTGCTTGCTTTCGACCACCTTTTTTGGCCTAGAGCCTGGGACACTACCCAGAATGGAATGATTACTTAGAATTAGTAAGGATGCAAGGAAACAATGATGCAAAAGAAATAATATGAACAAGATCATAACCACGCCCCTACTAGCCATGACAGGGATTTTGTCAAACATATCATCAACATGTAACCTACAGGTGTAAATAAAAGAATTAAGTGTAGGGATCTCATACTTATCTGAGAATCGCTATGAACCATTACTCCATCATGCCATTTGCTGCATTATCTTCCATTAACTCATAAACACATTATCCATTCATATATAAGTAAAAACACGCTGAGAGTCGTACGTAGTGGTGTCATGAAATGTCCATATAAGGAGCATAATAGGAACAAAAATACAATAAACATATTAGCCATCAAATCCCTAAATACATCAATACCTTTACACACGAAAATCAAGGGAATGGATTTCTCATTAATGAATGAAATGAACCAACCGAAAATGGGACTACCACATTTCACCCGACTGTAGAATGGTTGAACCAAATCTCTCTTCAGCCATTCACCCCCGTGCCATATTCCAACCATGAATGTGGGATATCTTAGAAAACACCAATCAAAACTCATCCAGTGCTTCCAAAGGCAATCCACCTCAACCCATCAAACAATGATTCTAACTCACGGTTGGACATCACCAAAACCATCATCCAATTGGTCTCCATCCAAGCCTTGCATTGCTTCTAGAGTGTTTTTCCGGCCAAGGCTTCCATAACTAGTAACTCAACTCACAGATTATATAGGGCTTCGAGAGTGTTTGTCCAACCAAGGCTTCCAGGACTAGTATCTCAACCCACCAAGGGCTTCCAGAGAGTTTTTCCAACCAGGGCTTCGAGGACTAGTAACTCAACTCGAGATGTTACAGGGCTTCCAAAGTGTTTGTTCAACCAGGGCTCCCAGGACTAATAACTCAACCCAAGATAAGGAAACATGAAAAGAAACCAAAACAAAGCAATGAAAGTAAACCCACAATCACCATTGATATCCAGGAAATTGTAAGGCTAGGAAATCCACTGTCAATCCCATCCATCCTCCATGGCAATGACAAATCATAACCAAGAAACCACATGCATGTGCCATGCCTGCCAAAACTAGTGAGTAAATCATACATGTAACTTGATACCTGCAGGAAAATCTAATGTAGTTACTGTTGCTGTTGCCCTCTTGCACTTTCATGCTCTTCCCTTTCCTTCTGTCTCCAAAAAACCAAGTATGCCACACCTGCCAAGAGTGCTCCAGGAAAACTCAAGTCTGCAAGAGTTTGATAGAGAGAGAGAATAATGAGAGAGCTCCAAAACTTAAATGAAAAAAGGTTCATACTGAAAGGAATAAGCTTGCCCAATGATCCCCATAAGCCTTTTTATTAATGAGGCCTTCATTTTATTCATTTTCCATTATTTTCCTTCAACTTCCTCCTCACATGCAACCTGTGATCTTTCACCTTCATTTTCTCCTAATTTCCATTATTTTCATAAATAAAGGTGCCAAAATACCTTTTTGCCTCTTTAATTCCTTATCTGTTTCCTTTACCAATTTCCTTAGCCATAAACAACCAAATGAATACACAGTAGGATTTCCTCCCCACCATCCAGCTTGGAATACGTGTCCCATCATCCATGGTATTTATATATTTTACATGGAATTTTCACCAAGGTTGTTATAGAACCATCCCCCTTGGGGGAACACTATCCTCGATGTTCAATGACACCTATAACCTACATGACTGTTAAAAACAAAACATATTGCCCGTGGAGCTTTATAAAGTAGCTTGTTGTAGTATTTATAGTGAAAGATTTGCTCAAAATCAAAACATCATGACAACATACTGCATATTGGAGCTTTATACATAGCTCATTATGGTATTTACAATAACCACATATACATATACCCTATTTACATTTTCTCAACCATCAAATAAAATAATATGATGCATGCATCCACAATAAGGGAATCCATAGGCTCAAACTACCACCCTCAAAGTAATACTAGGATCCAACTCCTTCCCGGGAAGTCCATAATCCACTACAAAGTCAAATCTGCGTCCAATGTCAAACGCTATAAGCCTGCGCCACTTGTCCTCTAAACGAACAGTTACTGACTCATTATTCTAAGGTGCACTCCCAATGTGCATCTGATTCCATATGGAAATGTTAATGAGCAAAACAAATCCATACGTGCCTTCCCTTCTCTACTACATAGTCCGTCGGGAATTGGTCACCCCTTCCATGTAGTCACTCACCTTCCAAGTTCCACAACCACTCCCATCCTAGGCAGTCCATCCCTTGGCAAGGCTTCCTCGCATCGGAAGATACAAAAACCACGGCATATCCTTTCCTTAAAACCATCATACCGATCATAGCATGCTCGTGGAAATCAATGGACATAATTGGGTACTAGTGTCCCATAATGGCCCTACTTCTAAAGTGCTCTACTAGCATACTATTGCATTTCTAATTTCTTTCATTGTTGTTGCTAATTCTTGTAGTTGATTTCAACCACCCAACTCAGCGTGTTCATGCTTCCTGTATCAAGAACATAACTCCCATTAGATTCAAAATAAATTGAAATAACATCAAGTCATACCTCATTGACAGTTCGTCAATAAGGTACACTTGAAATCTTGTTCGCTTCCTATCACAAGAAGTCAAACTAGCATCTTTGACCAAATCAACATGTATAAAAATATCACACCACGTTAGCTCAAAACACAACCATCATAGGTCAAAATCATAAATCACATGTAACCATCATAAACCAGAATAAAATATCGTAAACCAAAATCATAGATCATAATCCAGAGTCATAATTCGTATGTAATCATCATATACAAGAATCATAAGTCAGATGCCTAATAAAACCAAAATATAATACCAATACCTATCCTTCATCGATACTTACTTCTTCCTTTGTTGTTTTGTATAGACACCAGATCGGTTGTCACACCCAGAAAACACCCATTGCCTTCTCCTCTACCACGTGCACATACGCATAGTGTGCATCACACACATAAAACCACACCTGACACACAACACCATGCAATACATGCACCTACACCTGATGTACAATGCATACACCTACAACCAGTGTACAACATTATGAGTCCATCTATACCCGATGTGTAATACCACCCAATACATGTACCTACATAGAGTACAACACAATGAGTACACACACTATAATGCCACAACTACATGATGCACATACATCATAGGACATGCCCATAACATAGCATGCATGACATGCACACAATAGCATACGTACACTAGTACCATATGTACAACATGTACACAATAACACGGGCACACCGCACCACCTGCACAATGTGTGTACAACATCACATGTACATGGAACCACCTACACAATGTGTACACAACACCACATGTACACTACACCACTATACAATGCATACACAATACCACATGTACATAGTACCACATGCACAACATGTACGCTACACCACAAGTACACAACTCCACATGCACGACATGTACATAACACCACATGCACACAATGCCACTTGTACAATATGCACATAGCACCACACGCACATGACGCCACTTGTACAATCATGCACACCAAACCATATGTACATAGTACCAATGTACCACATGCATGCAACACCACTTTTACATAGGACATACAACTCGTACATAGTGTCATTTGTACGGAACGATGCATATCTAACATGCGCATAGAACCATATGAACACAACACCACATATCCATCATGCACACAGTACAATATGTATACAATACCACATATCCATCATGTACATAGCACCATCTATACCTAATATTGAATATGTAACATTCATACAACACTATTTGTACCATCCTATACATAACACTGCATAAACAACGTGTACACACACTATATATACAAAACAATAGTACCACACATTTGCTTCCTGCATCTTATCCATGCTTACCCTATCATCTTGAAAACCACACTACTTTCACTTTACTAATGTATCCTTCAACATTACCTGTCATAACATAAACATAGACATAATACAAGTATGCAATACAAAATCATGTCCACATGATACTGACCTCATATAATTGTCATGACTACTCTTCCGAATTGATTTCTCATGAACCAGGAATCTCTTCATGCCATTCACCTGCATAAGAAATCATTCTGCCACAAAAATGATCCTAACAACCTTGTCAAAACATGACATAGATACATACATACATACGTATATAATCATTAGATTAAAGCAATCATCATCTTCTCAAGAAATGACATATATCCATGCATACATGTATACATGTACAAAAATCAAAATAATCATGATCATTACAAAATTCTCAGATAACATAAGGTCTAGGTTAAGAGAAATTCCTTTATTCATGCAACACATGTGAAACATTGAGAACAAAATTTTCCAACATAGCCAAGGCATATGATGCCTCAAATCCATTTACTTTACCTTTTCCTATTACCTTTCTCATGACTATATTGCTACCGTGCATTTACCACAATGGACCCATCCAGTCCAACCAACAGTCATAGTCTTACCTTCCGCTGCGCTTACTTATGGATAGAGCTTCATCTGAGCTGTACATCACTTATCAAGTACCACATAGATCTCCTCGAGCTACATTAACTCTTCCTCTTTCCCAACCTATTCCCAAGGCTCAAAACAGAAAAGGTGAGACAAGAAACACACAAGAAGAAGGCCATAAAAACCAATAACAACATGACTCTACAGACAAAGTGGCATAGCTATGCACTAGAAACAATCAAAATTGCAAATCAAATGCGATAATCAAAAAATACCAAAAGCGCAAGACTAACAACAAACACCATGACTCAATCCCCATGGTTACTAGGGAAATCTCAACTTGAGCCTTCTTCAAGATTTCATGGCAAACTCTCTTGCCATGCAACTCCCTACATCATGCTACCATAAACACATAACAATAAATCTATAAATAATCATAATAATACAACAGTTACCTCACCTTATTGTGCCAAGCACCCTGCTTGCAACTGAACACATCCATGCCATCTCCCAAGGGACTCCAATCCTTTAATAGATCAACATGTTGCTAAAGACTAGCTAATATACCTAGGAGTTGCATGTTCATGAATATAGCACATATCCACATAATGTTAGACGAAATCAAGGTTAATAAGATTTCCTATGTGTAAAGCACTCATTCATTCAAAATTAGGGTTTCTAATCGTATCCAAAGGAATTCTTTCCCAATTCCTTTCTTTTACCTTTTTACCTTGTTGGAATCGAGGCTTACTATATGTTGTCACACCACCCAACTATTAGTTATATAGACACATCAACTATTACCTTGTCATGCTAATACCAAGCATGTTACCCTACAACTCCTCACACATGTCAACCACATGTTCCAAATATCAAGAAAATCATATCTATTAATTTCAAATCAACCTTTACCAAGACTAACCATAATGTCATAATCCATAGTCAACTCATAGTCATCACTACAACTATCACCTACTATACTCAAGTACATATCAACTGTCTCAACACATATGTGTTAGTACAATCATCTTAAAACAATATCATTTGAACACATACTCATATTATGCAATTCATCAAACATTCAACCAACTTGCAACATACCAAAATTAACTAGACGACATAATAGACACCAAACATTCAACATCAATAGACAACATAATCAAGAATGAAGCACCAAGTATACTATATAAGCAACCTCATACCTTAGTGTACCTCAGGGGAGGCTATCTCGCCTACACAATCAATCTAGTTAGAAAGGTATAACTTTACAACATGTCAACTCAAACATAATTAAAATCATGATATCCATAACACTAACTAACTAACATATTCACATCATAAGCTCATAAACATTTATCGTTCATGCATAACAATCACATATGTACAATTAGTCTAGATTAGTATGACACCATATCACCAATATGTTAGCTCATACCTGAATATTGCAACCATAACCATCTACATAGGTCAAACCAGGTTAACACGATATACATGACATCAAGATCTTCAATGCAGTGAACATAACCATCACACATATGACCAATCCAATTGACAACAACAAGATCTCAATGAAATAACTCTAATCATCAAGCTAACTATCATTTAACAATAACAAGTTAACCTATAACATACTCATCAAAAACATATAACATAATCATCAGGTTATCTAATCTAGAAAAACAATAAAAATGCAAACAACCACATGAAATTATCATTCTTGACTATCCGACACATGTGCATATAACTATACAAATTAACTATCATTTATCATGTATGTAATCATAACATGAAAAGACATGTACATAAACCTAATGTATATGATCCTAATTCATATAACAATCCATTAACTAACATACCTGCATGTCGAACATACAGTACTTGTGTGATGATTTTCTCTTACTCCAAAGTCCAATGTTGCAACCCCATTATGATGATCTGCATCTCCTGCTCTATCTCAGCCAAAACATTAACATTATAACAACCAATAGCATCATGATGACCTAAATTTCATATAATGACTTCACAAGGCATGTTTGACCTACTCTACATGCATAATCATATCCACGACCATACATGCATAACAACTGCATATACACACATAACAAATGAGTACCAAATCATATACACATCATTATAGCTAGAGTCTAGTCACCAATGCATGACAATATCAACTATACAAACCATGACCTCATGCATGACAACAACAACCACATCACATGCACTTGATAACATGTGAACACTAATGTGGATAACAATGCATAATCAATCATACACACAGGATGACATACTCCATGATAAAACCTTCAACCTTCACATGGCTACATCACTACAACCATGATCAAAACCATGCAAGGGAAATAAGAACATGGACTACAACACAAGAGACACACATGCAACCAACATGAATGCATGACCAACACACAGCCCAAGGAGAGCTCAACCTGGCTTTGATACCACTCTGTAACACCCTCCTCCCACATCTACCCAAGAAATTGGCCAGTCGGGGTAAAGATGTGACGAGAGCCCACTATGATAAGATTCAACTACCTTGGTGACTTTAAGGAAATGGAATCAATGGAACATCACATACATTCATCCAACATCATCCAAATAAACTTCAGGAGACAAGCCAGACACTCAGACTGCATATCCCTATGTCCTATTATTGTTTGATAAACTTAGGGCAAGGTAATGCTCCCTAGACACTACCCAGGTGAGTTAGTATCAATACTAATGCTCCCTGGACACTGGTCATATGCTTTATAACACTTCCTAGGCATAGCATAGGCGAGGTAGTATCAGGACTAATGCTCCCCGGACACTGCCCAGGTTCTTTATACCACTTCCCAGACACTAACCAAGTGAGTTAGTATCAAAAAAATGCTTTGTTTTGCTAGCATTCTGGGATTTGAGAGACCTTTTTCGGCGGCAAACCCGAAACACTTCCAAGAATGGAATGTTCACTTAGAATTAGTAATGATGGAAGGAAACAAGGATGCAAAATAAATAATATGAACAATATCATAACTAGACCCCTACTAGCCATGACAGGCATTTCGTCAAACATATCATCAACATGTAACCTATATGTATAAATAACATAATTAAGTGTAGGGATCTCATAATTATCTGAGAATCACTATGAACCATTGTTCCCTCATGCCATTTTCTACCTTATCCTCCACTAACTCATAAACACATTATCCATTCATATATAAGTAAAAACATGCTGAGAGCCATACATAGTGGCTGTCATGAAATGTTCATATAACCGGCATAATAGGAACAAAAATACAATAAACATATTAGCCATCAAATCCATAAATACATCAGTACCTTTACCCATGAAAATCAAGGGAATGGATTTCTCATTAATGAGTGAAATGAACCAATCGGAAATGGGACTACCACGTTCCGCTCGACCGTAGAATGGATGAGCCAAATATCTTTTTAGTCACTCACCCCTGTGTCATATTCCAAGCATGAATGTGGGATCTTATAGAACACATCAACCAAAGCTCATCCAGGGCTTCTAGAGGCCATCCACCTCAACCCATCAAATAGTGATTCCACCTCACAGTTGGACATCACCAAAACCATCATCATATTCGTCTCCATCCAGGGCATCTAGGGCTTCGAGAGCATTTGTCCAACCAAGGCTTCTAGAACTAGTAGTTCAACCGACGGCTTATACAGGGCTTCCAGACCATTTGAACAACTAAGGCTTCTAGGACTAGTAACTCAACCCACAACTTATATAGGGCTTCCAGAGCATTTGTCCAACCAAGGCTTCCAGGATTAGTAACTCAATCCACCAAGGGATTCTAGAGCGTTTTTCCAACCAGCGTTTCTAGGAATAGTAAATCAACCCAAGCTATTATAGGTTTTCTGGAGCATTTGTTCAACTAGGGCTTCCAGGACTAATAACTCAAGCCAAGCTAAGGAAACATGATAACAAACCAAACCAAAGTAATGAATGTAAACCCACAATCACCTTGACTATCCAAGAAATGGAAAGGCTAGGCAATCCATTGTCAATCCCAACCATCCTTCATGCCAATGACAAATCATAACCAAGAAACCACATGCATGTGCCATGCACGCCAAAACTAGTGAAGAAATAATACATGCAACTCAGCAATTGCAAGAAAATCTAATGTAACTTCAGATGTTGATGTCCTCTTGCACTTTCTTGCTCTTCCTTTATCTTCTTTCTCTAAGAATCCAAGTATGCCACACCCACCAAGAGTGCTCCAAGAGAAATCTAAGTCTCCAAGAGTATGAGAGAGATATATAATAATGAGAAAGCTCCAAAACTAAACTGAGAAAAGGTTCATACTGAAAGGAAGAAGCTTGCCTACTGATCCTCAAAAGCCTTTTTATTAATGAGGCCTCTATTTTCTTCATTTTCCATTATTTTCCTTCAATTTCCTCCTTACATGCAACTTGTGACCTTTCACCTTCCTTTTCTCCTAATTTCCATTATTTTCATAAATAAAGGTTCCAAAATACCTTTTTTCCTCTTTAATGCCTTAGTCATTGCCTTTGCCAGTTTCCTTAGCCATAAACAACCAAATGAACACAAACTAGGATTTCTTGCCTACCATCCATCTTGGAATACGTGTCCCATCATCCATGGTATTTATATATTTTTACATGGAATTTTCACTAGGGTTGTTAAATCATAATTGTGGGCTTCTCTCTAATTTAGATATGTCACAATTGCATTTCATAATAGATGCATTCATTCATTAGATGCATAATTAATTCATGTTAAAATGATTTAGGATACATGTATTGAAAACAATATTATAGGGGTATATTTGTAAGTAGAGGATTTAGTTCAATACCAACATCACCAACCACCCTCGCTATACCATGTAGTGCCAAACCACCTTCTATTACACAATTTCCATGATTTGCACGTAGAGAAAGACTCCCTTAAGTGCATAGTTCATAAATTCAACCTAGGGATTCACCAACCTCATCTACAGAAGATCTAGTTAAAAGAACCTACATCCCCATTGAAGGAGTCGTATTTGTTTCCTCAATAGGTGAATAACTCGTAGGATAAGAGTTACAAGTACCTAGTGAGGAGGAAGGAGTTGAAGAGGAAAATATTTTTGAATTACCATTAGTATAGGAACCCGAGGAAGAATAGGTAAATAACCCTATCATTGAACCTTATATTAGCTCTGAAGAATCTATAATGGAAGGTGAATAAGGAGAAGTACATATTGGATAGGAAATACCAAAAATTGGCAGAGGAAGAGGTAGAATAGGGGGAGGTGGTAGATGAGGTCGAGATGGAGATTTTCATGAAGAGGATCCTTTTGGGCTCCCTATTTTAGATACTGATACCATTGCTACCATGAATTTTTTTTTCCCATCTATCCTCTCCAACTTCCATGGGCTGAGAACTGATGATCCAAAAACATTTCTTTTTTCATTTGAAGTATTATGAAGATCATATGACTATCTTCTACTACTCTAAAATATGGGGCTCTTAAATGGTTCATGGGTCTTGGAATACATTCTATTAGGACATGGGATGATCTGAAAAGAATATTCTTAGAAAAATAAAAATATTATTGCATACATCATGACCTTAATGGTGAAGCTTTTAAGATGTCCCAAAAATACGATGAGAGCCTCAAAGATTTGATGGAGACATTTTTTTATGATTTTAAAAGACCTAAATTGAATAATTTAGAAGAAGACAAATTAAAAAATCTCTTGCTAAAATCCATAAGGGTGAAAGGTCCATTTATATTCTCAAACTAATGGGTAAAGGATATGTTTCACAATTTCAAAGAACCTTGTGAGTTATGCAAACACATCTCAAGATGAAAACATAAATATGGAAAGAATCCAAGAGATCCAATCATGTCAAGGGTAAGAAAATATGCATCTGGTATGGTAAGTAGAGTATAATTAGGTAATTTTCTTGATAATTTTAAAACATATATTCTTGGAAATCTCAGTGAACAACTAGATATTCTAAGGATACAAAGCAAGAAAAAAGCTTAAAATGTTGCATTGCCTATTTTCTGTCCTAAACATAGGAAAAATCATGCATTATGAGAATTCCCTCTTGATGGTGTTGAAATATGTGTTATATGTGCATAGAATCATGCCATAAAGGAGTTCCCCTCAATCTCTGGACTTAGAGTTGTTTTCCAAGAAGAAGTTGGGACAATTCAGTTTGAACCACTTTGTTATCTTGCTCACAGAAGACCTTGGCAGCCTTGGGAAATAGGCACGATACAAGATCCCAATATATAATATCAGTATTATGTAAAACCACAAAGTAATTGAAATACACCTTTACCATGGAAAACTATTGGGTCCCGATAATACTAGTGATTACCCCAGTACTATTGTAGTTGTATCCCTTATTAATATTGTTGTGCCCCTATTGTCCCCATATTGTTATTACTGTGCCCCATAGAATCCCTCTATTGTTAATTTTGTGGCTTTATATTATTATTGTTAGGTCTGTTGGGTTATATTGTGACTCCTTAGACTCCTATATATAGAAAGGAGGTTTTGTCATTTGAATCATCCAAGAATTGTTCATTTATGTAATGTACAGGAGGTTTCCCCCTCGAAGAGGCTGAATTCAAAGGCGTTGATCTATATTTTCTATCTTTTCTTGAGCTGGTTTCATAACATTTGGTATCAGAGCTTTGGATTCTGGGGTTTCACTGCTCCAAATAGGTCATCGTGGCATTTTCGCTATAACTTTTTTTTTTGTGATGTTTCAGAAGCTAAAAAAAAACCCATTTGAGAAGAAATTGCGCTGAATCTTAGGTCCAAATTTTAGAGCTTTTTGCGCTATATTTGCGGAGATATGATCTGAGGAAGTTGGTCTTTTTGGAGACTCCTGAATTACATTCCAAACAGGTGACTTGGGGAAAATCGTCATAACTTCTCTTTGAGCATCAGATTGAAATTTCGTAACAAGTTACAGAAAGAGGATAGAATGTAGTTTCTTTTATATATTTTTCAGAGCCAAAGGTCGAAACAGTGACTCGTGGCACGTCATACAAGTTTGCTCTACTAAACTAGTCTATAATCAGGTCATCTTGGGAGATTGTGCATAACTCTTCCTTGTAGAATCCAATTTGGATCAGACTAGTGGCATTGAAAAGAGGACACAAAGGGCTACTACAGGTCACAATTTTAGAACTGGATGATCTGAAATTGCAGAGATACATCAGATTCAATATCAAGCTTCTACAAAGTGAAAAAAGGTGTGTAGTTTTTTTTAAATTTTTGCATAAGGTTGGTTTGAAAATTTAGTTTGAATCGGTAATTGATGCCCCGAGGAAAGAAAATGAAAACACCTAGTAAGAAACCTGAAAGCTCTAGTATGACTCATGAAGAAGAGGAAGAAATGCAACATGATATATCAAAATTACGGGACCAAGTGCAACAAGTGTCACTTGCACAAAAAGCAACAGAATCTAAGATGGATGGTTTAAGGAAAGATGTAGAAGCTAAGATGGATGGTTTAAAGAAAGGCGTAGAAGCTAATATGGATTGTTTAAAGAGCTAAGATGGATGGCATGGAAGCTAAGATGAATGGCATGGACGCTAAAATTGATGGCATGGATGATAATATGGAAGAATTGAAGATAAATATGAATAAGTTGCTACAAGAAATGGTCACTAATGGTGAAAGGGTAGTAAAGGAAACTCATGATGAGAACAAAAGAAATGTTAATCATGATTCCATAGACTCTAATGTGGGATCAAAGACCCACCATATTCCAAAAATCAATATGAGGAAGTTTGATGGCAAGCATCCTGCAACATGGATATTACAAATGGAGCAATTTTTCGATCTCAATAATGTGCAAAACACACAAAAGGTATGTATTGCAACTTTATATTTGGAACCAAATCAGTTTGTATGGTATAAATGGCTTTTCTCTCGTAAACAAATTATCACTTGGGCAATTTTTACAGAAGAATTGACAGCACATTACGAGGATACAAAATGCAATACTTTTTTTAGCCAATTGATAAGTCTCAAACAAAAGGGTTCAATAATGGAGCACATTGAGGAGTTCCAAAAATTGAACATAAGGGTAAAAAATATTCCAGAGGAGCATAGGATTGATGTGTTCATAGGGACTTTAAAGGATAATATCCAACATGATGTTCACCTTTGGGAACCTGATTCATTAGAGAAAGCATTTAGGTTAGCAAGAAAAATGGAAAGCAAAATTATGGCAACTAGGAAGCATACCACTCACAACTATAAAGATGGAAGTGTTGTTGCCCCTAGTCTTCCACAACCTATAAGGTTGACACCACAACAATTGGAAGAAAAAAGAGCAAAAGGGCTTTGTTACAGTTGTGATAGCAAATACACTAAAGGTCATAAGTGTGTTGAGAGGAAATTATTCTACATAGATTGTGAAGAGGAAGAAGAAAAGGAGCAAGAATGGTCAAAAGAAGAGGATATAGTCCACGAACAAAGCCTAGATAAAGAAGAAATGAATCCAACCATATCTTGTAATGCGTTGGTGGGAATTACCACTCCTCAAACCATCAAGATAGAAGGACAATTCAAGAAGAAAAATGTAATAGTGTTGATTGATTCAGGAAGTACCCACAATTTTATTCATTGTAAGGTTGCAAAAAAATTGAATTGCTTCTTATATCCAGCACCAGAGTGTCAAGTGATGGTTGCAAATGGAGGAACAATAAATTTCTTTGGAAAGTGCCATAATATCAAGCTATCCATGCGAGAATATGTATTGACTAGCCCAATGCTTTCCATTCCAATGGGAGGTGTTGATGTTGTACTAGGAGTCCAATGGCTACAATCCTTGGGTACAATAGCTTTTAATTTTCAAGAACTTTTCATGAAATTTTCTATGGAAGGAAAGGAAGTTGAATTAAGGGGTACTGCAGGGAAACTGGGAAAGATAATAAGCTCTGACGGTATGACAAAGCTTCTAAAAAAGGAACAAAGAGGTGTAATTGCACAATTATGTTTGCTAGATGTTTCCACATTGGAATCATCTATTTCTCTAGATATCCAAAAAGAATTGGAAAATCATTCCAAGTTATTTGATACTCCCAAAGGTCTCCCACCTATTCGTGATCATGATCATGCTATTCATCTGATTCCAGGAAGTGTTCCTCTAAACATCAGGCCGTACAGATATCCCTATGCCCAAAACAGTGAAATTGAACGTATGGTTGTAGAAATGCTAGATGCTAGTATAATTCAACCGATTCAAAGTTCTTTCTCTACTCCAGTAGTATTGGTGCACAAGAAGGATGGATCATGGTGCATGTGCCTGGATTATAGGGAGCTCAACAAGCTTACTATTAAAGATAAGTTTCCCATTCTTGTCATTGATGAATTACTGGATGAATTGCATGGATCAATTTACTTCACCAAGTTGGATCTTCGTTCAGGATATCATCAAATCAGAATGAAGACTGAATACATTCCAAAAACAACATTTAGAACTCATGAGGGTCATTATGAAATTTTGGTCATGCCTTTTGGCCTTACCAATGCACCTTCAACATTTCAAGGTTTGATGAATTCCATTTTCAAACCATTCCTTAGAAAATTTGTGTTAGTATTTTTTGATGATATACTAATCTACAACAAGTCTTGGAAGGATTATGTTGAACATGTTGACAGGGTGCTACAACTATAAGAGGAGAAACAATTATATGCAAAAAGATCCAAATGTTTCTTTGGAGTACAAGAGGTGGAATATCTATGTCATATTGTATCTCATGAAGGAGTTAAGGTAGACCCTAGCAAAATTAAAGCCATTAAGGAATGGAAAATCCCCACATCCATAAAGCATCTGCGAAAATTTCTCGGGTTGATAGGGTATTATCGCAAGTTTGTTAAGAATTATGGGAGAATAACAGCACCTCTAACAACATTATTGATGAAAGATGCATTTTCATGGACTCCAGAAGAAACAAAGGCCTTCGAGGATATTAAAAAGGCAATGTGCCAAGCACCGGTCTCAACTACACCAAACTTCACAAAAACCTTTATTGTGGAATTTGATGCTTCAGGAAATGGAATTGGTGTTGTTTTAATGCAAGATGAAAGACCCATTGTTTTTGAAAGTCGTCCAATCAAGGGAAAGTTTTTACACAAAGCTATTTATGAGAAGGAAATGTTGGAAATACTGCATGCACTTAAGAAATGGTGACCCTACCTAATGGGAACACACTTCAAGGTAAAAATGGATCATGATAGCCTTAAATACTTTTTAGAACAAATATTATCTTCTTAAGAGCAATAAAAGTGGCTCACAAAGATGTTGGGTTATGACTTTGAAATCATCTACAAAAAAGCGTGGCAAAATGTGGTGGCAGATGCACTCTCAAGAAAGGATGAGGATGTGGAAGCATTGTTGTGCGCCATTTCTATTATCCAACCATATTGGATAAGCGAAGCAAGGGAGGAATGGAAGAATGACGAAGAAGTGTGGGCACTTATTTGAAAGTTACAACAAGACTCTAGTATGTCTGATACATTTAGCTGGCAGAATGATTCGTTATGGTACAAAGATTTCTTATACCTCTGTAAGAATTCCCATCTAAAACAAAAGATTCTTATGGAATTGCACACTTCTCCCTTAGGAGGGCACTCAAGATTTTTAAAAACTTACCACAGGGTTAAGAAGGAAATTTTTTGGGAGGGCCTTAAATCAGAGATTCAAAAGTTTGTGGCAGAATGTTTGGTTTGCCAACAAAATAAAGTTGAAACAATTAAGACATCAGGTCTATTACAACCTTTATCCATTCCAAGCCAACGTTGGGAGGAGGTTTCAATGGATTTTATCACAGGTTTACCCAAGTCTGAGGGAAAGAGTGTCATCATGGTGGTAGTTGACAGACTTACCAAGTATGCACACTTTTTTGCATTATCACATCCATTTAAATCCAGTACAGTTTCTACTGCATTTATGGAAACAATTCAAAAACTACATGGAAACCCAAAAATTATTGTAAGTGACAGAGATCCCATTTTCACTAGAAATTTTTGGATAGAATTATTTTCTTGTCTTGGTACTCAGCTAGGTCATAGCTCATCTTATCATCCTCAATGTGATGGGCAAACTGAAATGTTTGGAAGGATATATTCGTTGCTTTGTATCGGATAAACAGACACAATGGGTCAAATGGTTGCCTTTGGCTGAATGGTGGTATAACACTTCCTTCCATACAACAACAAAAATGACCCCACTTATGGCACTTTATGGATATCAGCCACCATCCATCACATCATATTTAAGAAAAAATTCTAAGGTTCAAGCAGTGGAACATCACATCGAACATCAACAACAAGTCCTCCAACTCTTAAAGGATAACCTCGTGTTGGCACAGAATAGAATGAAACAACAAGCAAGTCAACATCGCAGCAAAAGAAGTTTTGATGTAGGTGATTGGGTATTCCTACAGCTACAACCATATAAACAAATGTCCCTTAAGAAAGCTAAGAAGGATAATAAATTATCACCAAAGTATTATGGTCCGTACAAGGTGTTGCAAAAGATTGGTACTATGGCATACAAATTGGAGCTTCCTGCAGCTTCTCAATTGCACCCAGTTTTCCATGTTTCATGTTTAAAGAAGGTTATAGACAACAAGCTCCCAGTTCAAACAATATTTCCAGAACTTGATGAGGAAGGAAAAATTATATTGGAACCAGAAGCAGTCAGAGAAACAAGAATTCAACAGTTATGAAATTGATCAATTTCGGAGTATCTTATCAAGTGGAAGAACTTATCCACTGAATATTCCACATGGGAGGATGAGAATTTTATACAGAAGCATCCAGAACTACTCAAGTGTTGAGGACAACACTTTTCTGAAGGAGAGGGGCATGTTGGGTCCCTATAATACTAGTGAATACCCCATTACTATTGTAGTTGTATCCCTTATTAATATTGTTGTGCTCCTATTGTCTCCATATTGTTATTACTGTGCCCCATAGAATCCCTCTATTGTTATTTTTGTGGCTTTCTATTATTATTGTTAGGTCGGCTGGGTTATATTGTGACTCCTTAGACTCCTATATATAGAAAGGAGGTTTTGTCATTTGAATCATCCAAGAATTGTTCATTTATGTAATGTAAAGGAGGTTGCCCCCTCGAAGAGGCTGAATTTTAAGGCGTTGATCTATCTTTTCTGTCTTTTCTTGAGATGGTTTCATAACACAAACTTGGCCACTTCAACCACAAAACCCATCCTATTCACAAGGTTGACAAGCTTGTCATGGTAGGAATCCCTAGTATACTAAAACTTTCCAATTGCCATATCCTCAATACAAACCTCAGTATTATTCTCCTCCCCAACCACCACAACCTAGTCAACCACAATTCCAACCTTAATTGAGTTCAAGTCAACCCCTTCCATTACCATCCACTCCATTTCCTTAGAAATCTAACCAACTACCTACATAACCACTCCCCAATATAAATAATAAAACACCTCAACAACCCATTTACAATGTTTAAGTTCAAAGCTTTAAAGATTGTATGATATATCCTCTAGGTATAAATGTTGTCCAACTTCGATCTGATAGATTTTTTCAAAAGAAAACACCATGATTTTTCATCTAGGAATATAAAGAGGATAAAATTCCTGAAAAGGAGGCATCTCCTAATCAAGAGAATACCCCTTCAAAGGAATATATTCCTACATAATTAGATGAAAACTAAATAAAATCAACTCCTAAAATTCCTATAGCTAAACAACGTTTCGTTTCCTTACAAATTCCTCCCTTTCATGAGAGAGTTCAAATTGACAAAGGAATAAAAAAGAAAATATTTTTACCTAATCTATATGAATTCAAAAATATTTGCATCAAAATTCCTTTGCTTCAAGCTATAAAGGAAATACTCATTTTTGCAAAAAACAATAAAGGAGTTGTGTATAAAGTAAACAAGAAGAAAAAGAAAACAAATTAAAAATATTCCAGTGGTTGGAAAAATTGTAGATATTATGATGGGGAAGCCAATCATTGAAAAATATTTAGATCTAGGTGACCCCATTATAAAAATCCACATCAATGGTATTGAAATTCCGAACACTTTGATTTATTTAGGTGCAACTATTAATATCGTGAGTAAGAATATTATGGATCGATTAAGGATACCTAATCTTCAATATATCGCAACTTTATTACAATTAGGACATAGATATATTATTAAACAGGTATATTATAAGATGTATCAATATCCCTAGATTCGTCAGAGTACACTAATGACTTTATGGTATTAACTCCCAACTAACCATGTCTAGCTACAACTAACACATTCATAAGTTGTAGATCTGGTGGTATGTTCATTTATGATGCTAACTCTACTAAAAAATTCACATTATGTGTACTTGCAAAAACAATAACTAAATTAGAGAATGAATTTTGGATTGAAGATGATGATAATGAAGGCTTTGAAAACATTGACCCAATACTGACTATTTCACAAAGGGATGAAGAGGATCAATTTGTAAACTTGATGAATAACACTGATTTTTCTTGATATTGTGAGAAAAATTATTGTTTACACATGCTAGATAAAAGTTTTCAAGAAGATTTTGGACTTGAAAAATTTTCATCTAGATAATCCAAAATAAGATTAAACTCTATGGAAATGTCTGGAAATGATTAGTAGAAATTTATCCACGTAAAACATTAAACATTAATAAGAATTTGGAATAATTTCAAAAGAATTAATTGATAAAGATGCTACAAAAGCATTCTTTCACATATGCATGGGAATACGTTGACATGAAGGGGATTGATCCAGATATATGTATGCATCATATTTATACTCAAGAAAAACCCAAACTAGTGAGACAACCTCAGAGAAGGACGAATCCTAATATGAGGGAAATTTTTAAGGAGGAATTACAAGAATTGCTTAATGTGAATTTAATTTACCCAATTTCATATTGTGAATATGTTTCACCATTGCTGATTGTACCTAAGAAGAATGGAAAGTGGATAGTATGCATAGATTATCGAGAACTAAAAAAATTTACTATAAAATATCATTTCCCACTACCTTTTACTGAACAACTATTAGGTACTTTAGCAAGGAAGAAATATTTTTCATTCTTGATAGTTTTAGTTGATATAATCAAATTCAACTAGCACTTGAATATCAACACAAAAATAACTTTTACATGTCCATGGGGTCCATATGCTTAGAGGGTACTTCTTTTTGGTTTATGTAAGGCATCTGCTACATTTCAGCGAGCAGTTTTAGGCATATTTTTATGACTTGATCCATGATTGTGTAGAAGACTATATGGATGAATTTTCTGTCTATGGAAACACTTTTGAAGGAGCTATCAAAAATTAGAAAAAGTTCTTATTGGATGCAAAGAGGAAAATATTTCATTGAGTCATGAAAAACTATTTATGATGTTTAACAAAGGAATTATTTGGGCCTTCATATTTTAGGTGTTGGAATCGAGGTGGATGCATCCAAGGTAGAAGTTATTTCTAAACTTTCAATCCCTACTTGTCAAAGAGATGTTAGAAGTTTTCTCAGTTTCACAAGTTATAATAGAATGTTTATAGAAAACTTCACTAAAATAGTTTCACCACTTTTTAAACTTCTTACAAAGGATTGGGAATTTTATTAGAATTCTGAATTCCAAAAAGATTTTGAAACATTGAAACAAAAAATTTATGAAGCACCAATTTTAAGAGGGCCAAATAGTTCCTTCCCATTCCATATTTGTATTGATGGTTTAGATACATCTCTAGGATTTATATTGGGAAAAAAATACTTAACTCCTTATGTTATTTATTATTGTTAGGAGTTTCATTTGTCGTTTAATTCCCCTAAATTAAATTATCAACCGAGGTTCGTAATCTCTAAGTTACACTGCATTCTGATTTAGATTCCAATAATTTAGTTCAAAGTTAAGTACAAAATGTTCAATCTATACTATTTCTAACCACAATAAATTGAGGTGAAGAAACTTATCAAATTAAATACAAAGTCTTAATTTCAGAATATGGAATGGCTAATGTTTTTCACTAGGGGAACTCATTTTATTATCATGAGCACAGAGAATGGATCACGCTACCGAAGACGCAATCTACTATCAAACCATGTTATTATTATCCTATTTTAATCATAACTTTATTAACTCAAAAACTCACTTAAAGGTAAAGTAACCAAACAAACTAATTTGCAAGCTACTTGAAAACTATAGCATAGACAATGAAAATCATTGTTCATAAGAAATATGAGTTACTACTTAAGCGATTCAAACTACTACGCATATAAGATGAGTCACAATATCAATCACTACCTCACTACCAATCATTATGCAAACATTGCTAACTATTGTTCAAACGAGACTATTTCTAATTACTACCTGAGAAATACTTATCACAACCTAATTACTACAATTTACCACTCAAAAGATTCAATGAAAATCTTCAATCCAAATAAGACAAACTACTACTCAAACATTCTAACTTCACTTTTAAAATAATGGAAATCTCAACCCAAACAATAAGATCTATTTAATCTAAGTAATAGGAATCTCAAATCAAACAAGACTAATTACTATTCAAAATGATATCAAACTTATGCTAATCTCAATCCAGAAAAAACTGATTCTAATCCAAATGATTTTAAGCTAAGGAAAATGGACAATCCAAACAAGATCGAGTCTAATCACTACATCTAATTCCCGAGGTGCATAAAATAATACAACAAGAATTCAAACTAATCTCTTTATATTTCCTATCGTTCGACTCTATAAATACTCAAAAGAAACTAAGTAACATCTACAAATACTCAAAAGAAACTAAGTAACAAAACTCTAAATCGATCTCCTTCACTAGCTATGTCGACACACTCAGATCTTAAAGATTCTAGAGTTCGAAGTCTCTTCTATTTTAAAACCACTCTTGTCAAACTCAAAAGGTTTACAAAAGATAATTAACCTACAATATTCAATCCAACCTTGCTACAATTATACTGAATCTCAGAACTAAGTTATAGTCTCAATCAAAAACCAACATCTTGTCACATTACTTCTAGGCACTTTCATATCAAACACGATGCTACAGTATTTTGTATCAAATAATAAATCTACAGGATATGAAATTATAAAACCGATTCCAACTAAGGCTTATGACACAATTATCAACCTCTATATTCATCCAAATTGGAAAGCACTCTTTGAATATTCTTACTCACGATAATGTATTGGATAAACCATTCATACAGAAAATGTTAATCAATACAATCCTTTCTGGTTTGCAAAGATTTAAAGACAAGATATTTGTTCAGATGCAAGAAAAGCAGAGTAAGAGCTTAATTACATGATAGAAAATGGTGATGCTAATATCTAACTAGTAAACTTCTTCAAAACAAGATCCACACTCCTAAATATCATTCAAACAAACTTCCTATAGACTATATCAATTACAGGACTTGTTTCTAGGTGGTGGTGGGCCATTTCTGCTTCTCAGAGCGAGTCTAGGTTAAGTAATTGCTTTAAAAACAAAAAAGAATCATAATACTTACAAAAATTTAAATTTTGAATCAGAATTATGTATTATTGTTCAACAAAATATGAGTTCAAATAACAAATACATCATAGTTTCCAATGTCTTCTGAGCATAAAGCTTCTTGCAACAAAATTAGTTAACAATCTTTCCATTCCCTTACATACAGAGAGCATCAGGCTTTTATAAAGTTCAACAGATGAAAAATAGGCATAACTAAATAACTAGAAAGGTAAACATAAAACATCAAGTCTAAAATCAAGTTGTATGAAATCTTCTTTAATAATCTTCAAATGGATCCTCGTTGACCTCATCCTGCTCATAGCACAATTAATGAAACCAACTCCTTTTTTAGTATAAGGAGATCAATTCTAGATCACCAAGGATTTGACTGAACACCTGCTGCCAAATAGAGTATAGATTCGAGATGCAAAATTGAGTTTAGAATAGTGTGTCCATTAAAGGTTCCCTAGTGCATTGTTCATCAATGTGTTGAAACCCCTGCTACCTATCCATATGTTTTCAAAGTCTATAACTCCATATAATGATTAATAAAAAAGAATTCAATGGCTATAAGTTCATTAATATCTACTTAAACTAATCAAAAGCACATGAAAATAACACAAAGTAAATATTCTACCTCCATTTGCAAAATAATGTGGTTTGGTAGTGATAACATGGTAAAAAAAGGAAAAAAATGGAGTAAATGTCGATAGGAACAATAAAATATTAGGTGTAAAATAGGTACAAAAGGGGGGATCAAAATCTCCCCATGCCCTCATGCAGTTGTCATCTAGTCATAAAAAACAGGGTATCCTAGGCTTCACACTCCCTCCGCATTGACTAAGAATTCAATACCATGATTATCTTTCACCAATGACTTCTAAAAATACAGAGTGAGCTTCTGAGCACTAGGACTCTTAACAGGCTTCAACTGATTCAACTTCTAGTTAACCAGATGTTTATTCCTTATTAAAGGTGCATCATTTTTAAAGACTAAGGAGAGGTTTTTGTCTCAATATTGTTCATTCACAGTCCGTGCATAAAAAAACACGGTTTTGTATTTATGAGCATTTTCTTTCAACTTCATATTCTTCTTTTGTAATTTGGCCACGAGCAACTGCAAATATTCTTCATTATTGGCTGATGTGTTTTCGACTCGTATTGTTTGTTTTTTAGAGTTGCTCCGACCATGAGTTGACCCAGTTTTGTTCTTTTTAGGCTTAGGTATTCATTATCTTCTCTTCTTACCTAAAATTATGTTGGATAGATTCTGAGGCGATGAGCTACTTAAAAGATTCGGATCATTATCTTTTGGATCATCTTCCTCAAATAGAGGATCCTTTGCTTCTTCATTCACCAAAGGAGGTTTTTTAGCCTCTTGTTCAGGAGAAGACAAAATGGTGACTGCTCCTGGTTTTGGGTGCTGGAAATGGATAATCCTTGTTTAGACATACTTTGAATACAACGTCGACTCTGTGACACAGTTGGATTCCCTACCGCTTTCTGTACTGGCGTGGAAGGCACAAATGCTACTTCCAAATCTCCTTGGAAGAGTCTCCTTTTCCTTTTCTTAAGGTTAACATTGACCCTTTCACATTGTTCTTATGTTGCTTCAATGATTGGTTCCCCAACTCTTATGGAAGGATTTTTCTACTTCTGTGACCGAGATTCCTTAGCGGGTGCCTCCTCATGGCCAGGTTTTCATTTCTGTACTTTACTTTTCTTACATTTCTTCTTTCCCGATATTGGGGCCACTTTTTCTATTGAAGTACTAGGGTTTACCAGTGTCTTTAGAGGTTTCACCGAACAATTCTTTTCCATTATAGATGTAGGCACCACTATAGGACTATGATCCTGTTGAGAACTAGAATCTAGTGGAACCTCAACCCCAAAACTTAAATTCTTTGACAAGGGACTGATGATCCTTTATCGTCCTTTCACTTGAGTTTCTTCCCCTAGAAAATTTTAACCTAGAAAATCTTCCAAAGATTTCTGTAATTTACTTAACTCCACAACGACTAACATTTTAATGAAACTATCATGACATACACTAGTTTCAAGGTTTTTACTAGCTGACTGAACTCTAGAAATTTTATATAAAATCTTATGTAAGAAGAAAGGGAAATTAACTTCTCGACCTTCTGAAAAATGCAACAACAATCTTACATGATAAAGAAAAACAACAGCGTACTTACCTTCACAAGTAATAAACCTTTGTAGCATTGTAACAAGTGGATACCATTTTTCTTCTAGGTAGCTATGCAAGACCCCTTTCGACCAATTCAAAGATTTATAAGCTGGTTTTAGAAATTTAGCACAATTCGTTGGGTCAAGCGGCCCTCTTTTGAAAAATTTCTCACGAGATAGAGGTAACCCTGTCACTTTACTTATAGATTCTTCAGTGACTTTAAATTTGAAATTTCTAATCTCTGCAACCTCTCCATTGAAGCTCTGAGAAAAAGCCAAAGTGACTCTGTCATTATATCCCTGAAATTTTTGAAGGAAACCTATCCACCCTTTCTCTTCAAACAATTATTTACAACTAGCATACTCTAGACTTCTTGAGAACTAAATGAAGGTGGGTTTGTTATGATCGACCCCCATGCCTGAGTTGAAGCAAGTCCTGGAAGTTTTTTTGTAGAAAAGGAGGGCTCACAGTCATTTTCCTTCCAAAACTTATCACTTTGAGAGGGGAAATTACCATGCTAGCGCTTTTTGCCCCGAATTAATTCAAGAAATAATGCTTACGAATTTTGAATGACATCATACATGTGCGATGGTAATGACGAACCAACGTTTGGTGGATAGCTCGTGTGAGGAAAGATGAAGGGGCAAGCTATTGGATAGGATGGCGGCTCCAATGGGAGTAGGGATTGGCTGCTATAATCATGAATTAACATGTGTCTGCATAATTAAAAATGAAGAAAAGGGTAATGGAGACAAGACATTAATCCGAATGTGAGAGGGCAATTAAATCATAAAAAATAATGCAGACAGATTACCACTTAGCCTATTATGCATACACTTCCAATATATTATAAATAAATAAAATGTTCTCATATGTTGTTTTTGACTTCATTAATATTCTAGAACCTGAGATCAAAAAAACAATATTGATTTTTAAAGAGAGGAGGAATGACCTGTTATAGAGTTTTATGAACCCAACGTTTTGGACTACCAAGTGAGTCCATCATGAGGGGATGCGACAATAGATATTCTAGAGATATTCATTATGTATCCATGAGCTATATTTTAAGTTATATATATAGGTTATGAAGGAGTTAATCTAAGAAATTAAGTTGGTCAATCTCCACTTAGTTTGTTAATATTCGTATTTCTTTATTTATTTTATTTTTTTAATTAATTTGTTTACATAATTAACTAATTTGTTTAATTAATCAATTAGTTTAATTAATTAATTAACTAATTGTTAAATTTATTAATTAATTTTTTAATTAATTAATTAATTTGTAAAATTAATTAATTAATTTATTTTAATCAATTCCCTAATTAATTCTCTAATTAATTAATTAATTAATTAAACAAAATAACCAATTAATTTGTTTAACTAATTAATTAATTTGTTTAATTAATTAACTAACTTGTTTACTTAATTCCCTATAATTTTATATATGATTCCTATTGTTTATTTTCTAACTATTTACTATGAGTTATAAGGACTAATTGTTTATTTTAATACGTGTTACCCTCCTATTATAATTCATAAGTTATGATTTTAATTTATTTTAATATTATCAAATGGTTAGTTATGAAATAACCCATTATTTGATTTATATGTTTAATTAATCAATTAGTTGTTTAATTAATTAATTAATTGTTTAAATTAATTAATTAGTTTGTTTTAATCAATGCCCTAATTAATTTCCTAATTAATTAACTAATTTGTTTGTGTAATTAATTAATTGAACAAATTAACTAATTAATTTGTTTAACTAATTAATTAATTAATTTGTTTACTTAATTAACTAACTTGTTTAATTAATTCCTTATAATTTTCTATATGATTCCTATTGTTTATTTTCTAAGTTATTTAATTATTCAATTAGCTATTTAATTAATTAATTAATTAATTGTTAAATTAATTAATTAATTAATTAATTAAATTGTAAAAGCAATTAATTAATTTGTTTTAATCAATGCCCTAATTAATTCCCTATTTAATTAGCTAATTTGTTTGTATAATTAATTAATTGAACAAATTAACTAATTAATTTGTATAACTAATTAGTTAATTAATTAATTTGTTTACTTAATTAACTAACTTGTTTAATTAATTCCTTATAATTTTCTATATGATTCCTATTGTTTATTTTCTAACTGTTTTAATATGAGTTATTACGACTATATGTTTAATTTAAATACATGTGTTACCATGCTATTATAATTAATGAGTTATGATTTTAATTTATTTTAATATTATGAAATGATTAGTTATGAAATAACCAATTTTTTGATTTATATCTTTATTTATGTTTTTGTTTTATTGTTTGAGGAGGATGTTATATAATGTTTTCTTGTTGAGTTGATTTATATTTTATTAATCTTTTAATGATAGATGAGGGATTAAATTATTAAAAAGGATATGAGTTAATTATTGGTTCTTTAAGATCTCAAGTAAAGGTTTCCAAGTGTTGCTTATTTTTAGTCCATCATCTCGGTTCAAGTTGTTCTTCCTTTTTTCTATTTCAATGGCTTCTTTGATTTCCTTTTAAGATAGTGGTCTTGTTTTCTAACTAGTTTGGCTTCTTCCATGCAGATGTAATGAGAGGAGGAGTGAACATGTTTTGCTAATGCTGACTTTGAGGTCCTTTCCCTTCTTAAGTGAGCGGTGTGTTCTTTAATTCTAATGTTAAGGGACCCAACTATTTTACATATGCATTCTTTTCCACATGAGCAAGGAATAACATAAACACCTTTTTGAAGGTTAGTGTTTATAGGATCCTTAACTAAGTTGAATAATTTTTTGATGGTGTTGGAAGGAGTGAAGGCTACATTAATGTTTTGTTTATTAAGAATTTTAGTAATTTTATTAGTGGTGCTTTTTATGTACGGAAGGGAGACCTTAGGAGTTGATGAATTTTGATCTTTGATATTATTATTCTTGTTTAATGATAGGTGCATGGCTTTCTTAATGGTATTTCTATTATAGCCATTTAATTCAAACACTTTGTGAAGATGGTTTATTTCACCTTTTAAATTGTTGGGATCAGATATTCTGGCCGCCCTAGTGGTTAAGGTCCTAATGATGCCAATCTTTTGTTTAGGGTGGTGATGAGAATTTGCATGAAGATATTGTTCTGTATGGGTTTTCTTTCTGTAGACTTAGAAACCAAGTGACCCATGTTTTTTGGTTAGAAGAATATCAAGGAAGGGAAGCTGGTTGTTATTTTCAATTTCAATAGTAAATTTTATATGGTCCGAAAGGCTATTTAAGTGAATGAGGAATAGGTCAAGTTTTTCTTTTCCATGACTCCATTTGGCGAATATGTCATCGACAAACCTTTTCCATTCTTCAGGGGTGTATGGAAATGACCTGAGAGCCTTCTATTCGAAGTGTTCCATGAAGATGTTGGCAACTATGGGGGATAGAGGAGAGCCCATAGCCACACCATGGGTTTGTTCATAAATTTTACCTTTGAAACTGAAGTAAGAGGATTTTAAGCAAAGCTCCAAAAGATCCATAGTTTCTTTATCCATGATGTTTCTCATGATATTAATTTAAACCCATGGTGTGGCTATGCACTCTCCTCTATCCCCCATAGTTGCCAACATCTTCATGGAATATTGATTTTGATCTTTAGCGAAGCATTATATTCATAACTAGTCCATAATGATGAATTAACTCAGAACATGAGGACAATATTATAATTTTGTTGCTCTACCATCCATATTAATTTTGGTGCTGATGAGTTGAAGCTACCTCTATATAGTTCTTTTATAATACTCTACAAATTTCAAAGGGACCTTCTAGTAGTTGTGCCTAATATATATATATTTTTCTTGAATATCTCATACAGCTTGGCTAGAAAAAATTCCTTTTGATTATCATAAATAATTTGAAACATCATCCCATGGATTTTGACCAGGCTTGGAATGATTATTCCCTGGAGAATTTCACTTTTAGAGAGTCTGAAATGCACAAAACAAGACTCTAGAGTGTTTCTTTTACATACTTATTCTGGTGAGCCTGGAAAAGATTAATTATCTACTCAAAATATCCCTAACTACTGCTACCTCATAAATTTATCGAGCCTAAGTTAGCCACTTCTCAACGTATTCCTTTTTAGAGAGTCTAAAAAGATCGAAGTAGACTCCAAGGGGCTTCTTTTCCATAATTATTATGTTGAGCTCAAAAAATAATAACTATGTACTCAGTAGATCCCTAACTACCATTGTTCCATTAATATTTACGAGCCTGGATCATTCTTTGCTCAAAACATTCAATTTTTTGGAGTCTGAAATGTTCAAGGAAGACCCCAAATTGTCCTTTTCCATAAATAATATGTTAAGTCTGGTTAAAGGAATAAACTTACCCTTGACAAATTTCCCCTTTATTCTATGTGAGTTGTGGGGGAAAACAAAAGAGTTGGACCACTATTATTTTATACTATATACATAAATATAAATATATAAATGTATAACTATAACTAAAATCAGTTCGAAGAACCAGTAGGAGCTGGATCCTTCTCTTGAAACAACTCCATTTCCGTATCTCGCATTACTTTGTGCAAAAATTCTTTGTGAGAGAGCGGTCAATGGTATATCTTTAGTCAATGGTCATTCAGCACAAATTGGGTATGATCAACATCAATAGTTTTTATTCTAACAGAGTCATTATCGAAGACCACTTCGACTTCATAAGGTCCCAACCACCTGGTTGAAAATTTTCCTTTAAAATGTTTAAATTTACTATCATATAATAGTGCCCAATCTCTTGGTTGAAGGACCTTTTTCTTAATATACTCGTCATGCCACTAGACTCTCTTATCTTGTACTAATATGGTCCATTGAAATTCATCCTACCTGATTTTGTCAAGCTCATTTAGTTGTAGAAACATTTTCTCCTTGGCTTCATTCAGGTTCATTCCCAATTGAGTGGCAGTCCGGAATGTTTTTACATGAAATTCACTGGAAAGTAGCACTTGTTTCACATATACTTACTTGTAAGGAGTATGTCCTGTCACATTCCTCCTAGTTATTCAATAAGCCCACAATGCCTTTGGTAGCTTGTCTGCCCAATCACCATGGTGAAGCTAAATTGTCGTAGTGAGGATAGATTCCAAGACTTTATTTCTATATTCCACCTATAAGTTTTCTTGGGGGTGGTATGCGTAGAATTCTGATGCTTAATACGGTTTATTCAGTAATGTCATTCACTACTTTGGACATGAATTGTGTGCCTTGATCGGTAACAATCTCTCTAGGCACCCTAAACTAAGTGAAGATATACTCAAAAATGAAATCTACCACTGCATTCTGTGAAGCATAATCTAAAGTCGTCGCTTCTACCCACTTCATCACTTAATTGATGCAAACCAACATGTATCTCTTCTTCTTGGACATGGGAGAGATGGGTCCCACAAAATCCAACACCCACTTCTCAAAAGGTTCCACTAATATCTGTGTTTCAAGAGGCATTTAATCCTCCATAATTGGCCTCACCATTCTCTGATAGGCATCACAGCTTGAAAGAAACCTTTTGGCATATTTAAAAAGTGTAGGCCAATAGTAGCTCGCATGTAGGACCTTATAAGTTTTCCTTTTATCTACAAAGTGCCCACCACAAGGCTCACTTTTCCAATCCTTCAAAACATCAAACATCTCCTTTTCCCACACACACCTTCTCATAATCAAATCGGGTCCTGTGCGGAACAAGTCCCCATCTATCCAACAATAATTGGTACTTCGCTGTACAATGCTATGTTTTTCCCTGGTGCAAAGATTTTGGCAGCTTCCCTATCACTAGGTAGTTATCCATGTCAGCAAACGAGGGAGTAAAGGTTGAAACTACGAACACATTTTCATCTGGAAAGTCATCCAAAATTGGTATTGAAGCTCTATCTTGGGAAATTTTCATTCAGGATAAGAAATCTGCAACCAAATTGTCTCGTTCAGGCCTGTCAATCACAGTAATGTTAAATTCTTGTAACAAAAGTAACCATCTTGTAATTATACCATTAGTAATAGGCTTATTCATAAGAAATCTAATGGCAGAATGATCAGTATGGATGAAAGTCTCATAACCAGTAATATAATGCCTAAATTTGTTTATGGTGTGAATGACTACTAATAATTCCTTTTCAGTATCTATATAATTTAATTATGTAGGTGCTAACAAAGTAAATAACGTAAGGAAAGTGATCCTCCCTTTGACCCAACACAACTCAAAGGGTAGTGTCTGATGCATCTGTGAAAATGTGAAACATGAGAGACCAGTTAGGCCCTCGCAATATCGAAGTAGTAGTCAATTTATGCTTCAGTTCCTAAAAAACATTCTGACAGTTAGTGTCCCATAAAAAGTCAGCATCTTTGGTATGTAATTTAAACACATGTGCTGCAATTTTAGTAAAATTTTCAATAAATCTCCTATAGTACCCTACATGTCCCAAGACACTTCTTACCTCTTTTTGCGACATGGGAACTGTAATATGTGATATTACCTCTATTTTTGCAGGGTCGAATTTTATCCCTTCATGTGATACGGGATGTGCCAAGACAATCCCCTTAGTTTGAATCATTTTACGTTTAATACTACTAAGGGGCAAATGAGCTTCCTGACAATGAATTAATACTTTTTCCAAGTTCTCCAACGCTTGATGAAAATCATCCCCATATACTATGAAGTCATCCATAAAGACTTCTAGACAGTCATGTATCAAATCAAAAAAGATAGCCAAAACAGCTCATTGAAAAGTAGTTGGAACATTACATAAACCAGAAAGAAGAACTCAGTAGGCATAGGTGCCCCATGGCTAGGTAAAGGTAGTATTCTCTTGATCTTCTGGGGCTATTTGAATTTGGCTATAACCACTATATCCATCTTGAAAAGAAAATACTTTTTCCCTCACAATGTATCAAGTACCTGATCAATAAAAGGTAAATGAAAATAGTCCCGCAAAGTAGCCTTGTTCAGCTCTTGGTATTCTACGCAAATTTGCCATTTCCCAATTTTCTTTGGGACTACCACCAAGGTTGACACCCATTTTCTGTCAGAAATAGAGTAAATGAAATATGCACTTAAAATTTTTTGCAATTCATCCTTAACAATTTCTTTCAGAGCTTGATTCATTCATCTCTATGGCTGCCTAATATGTCTAATTTATTCATTTGTATAAATGTGATGTATACAAGTTTCTAGATGAAAACCTTTCATGTCCAAATAATCCCAGGAAAATGCTCCAGACTGCTTTTGAACCATACTCAATACCTGTTGTTTATGTTCTGTACTTAATTTTGTACCAATATACAATGTTTTTCCAGCACTAATTTCAATGGGCTCAGTACTCACTTCATTGTTTCCTTCTAAAGCTACCATAGTGAATGATGCAAATACAACATGGTGACTAGTCTCGTGAAATTCATTGCTAAAAACATCATGAAAACCATTAAAAGAAACATGATAATTGATGCAATTAATATTAGACAAAAACTGCTGCAAAATATGTTCCTCTGATTGTTCCTGAAGTCCCCTCGATTTCTCTAAAGTTAATAAGGGAAGCATATAATATTCTTCTCCATAAGAGCTTTCTAACCAAAGGGGTACTTCATGACCATTTTGAAAGGTGGAAGAAATTTTAATGCCTGATTTTGTAATCCATTAGAAATAATCATTTCCCTAATTCTACACCCAATGACAGCATCAGCAGTGGCTAGCCAAGGTCAGCCTAAGACTACTAGATGTCTGGGTTTAGAAGTATTTGGAGAAATTACAATGAAATCAATTCTATATTCCCAGGAATCTATTGTTACCACTATATCTTCTAGGATCCCCACAGGCTTAACAATGGACTTATCTACTAGCTCCAACACTATGGGCGTAGGCCTAAATCCTTGTAGTTGTAGTGTTGTCATGGTGTCAACCAGCATAGCATTTATGGATTCTCCTAAATCTACAAGGGTATTTGGTAAAAGATTTCCATTGATTTCTATTGTGACTACGGGGTTCCCTGGATCATTATATTTCAGCGGAAAACCAAATATCATTTCTGTCATTTGGCTCATTATTTTAACATTCTGATTTTTATTTTTTTTCTTCCTAGATTTTTGATGCAGAGATCCTTAATGATATTTGTGTAAATAGGAATGTCCTTAATAGCTTGCAGCAAAGGTATTTTTATATAAACATTCCTTAATTTAGATTCCAAATCATATTCCATGAGAGTTTCAGTTTTCTTGGCAATAAATATTTATGGGTAAGGAGGATCCCTTGGTTCTTCTAGTTCACTATTTTTTGATTTTTTTTTTGTTGGTGAGTTTTATCCTCAAGTTCCACTTGAGGATCCTCCTCTTGAATAATTACAACTGATTTTTCTTTATTAACTATTTTCCCTGATCTTAGTTGAATTTCATTGATAAGGACAACAATAATAACATATGTAGGGAAAGGTTGTAATTCCATGTTTTGTACAAGTTGTGGAGGTTTATTTGATGCGGGAGCAAAACCACTCCAAGTCAAAACTGAAATTTTTGAACCTTCCAGAACGTCAGTGTGGCATGAGAACCAGATTTTCTCATGAATTTGTTATTTTTTTATTAATGAAGTTACTATTTTAAGAGATTGTGAGTGATTTTAGGAATTTGTTACGAGATCCTAAGAGAAAAGAATGGATCTGAAATGATCCATTCGATGTATTGTATTCGTTATAAAATATAGTCTTCGTGCATTTGTAGGGGGGCCAGACACCATGTAACATCAAGAGTGAGAGAGCGATCTAGCTCATGGAAGCATGTTGTAATTCGAGCTTGAAACATTAATGAAATCTATGTATTTTATGTACTCTGGATCATGCATTATTTGTGTGCGTTTTTAATAAGATTAAGGTTTAAATTCGTCCGAAATCTTGTGGTTGTGATCCTCTGAATTCTTCAATGCTAGTAATATGTTAATGGCATGGAGATGGTTTGAGATCTTGTTACAGAAAGCATAGCAGAAATTAAAACAAATTCCATAGGCCCATAACCCACAGGTTGTGCATGTGGAAGAAAGTTGCAGCTTTGTTGCACATTAGAGAAGAAGGTGGTTTTTTCATCATCAAAGTGGTATCATAGCAGAAGAAGATTCTGCAAAAGGAGGTGTAAATTTAAAGAGGTATGGTCTTTATATTTTTGTGCAAGTAGCAGCAGAGGAAGGTAAGAAGATTGCAATAGCCTAAAAGTAAGGAGTGCTCAAGAGAAGCTGAGAACAACTTCCAACTGCGGTTGGGTAGAAGTTGTTGAGGCAACTCCAAAGTTACGATTGTGGGCAGAGCTGTCTCAGAGATAACAATTCCAGCAAAAGAAGTTTTGGGTAGAATTGTTAGTGAGTAAGAGGTTCGAGGAGAGAACCATAGAGCTTGCCAAAAGGCCATGTCCAGAGGAGAGCTTGGTGAGGTAAGTGGCAATAGGGAGGACTTGTTGGAGAGGTTGATTGCAGCTCACAACTCAAGCTGTTAAGAAGGCCAGAAGCATATGACTAGAAGGTCATAATTTTTTTTTACCTTGAGTGATTGATGCAGGAGAAAAACCACCCCAAGTCAAAGCTGAAATTCGTGAACCTTCCAGAATTTCAGCGTGGCATGAGAATCAGATTTGCTCATGAATTTGTTTTTTGTTTATTAATGAAATTACTATTTCAAGAGATTGTGAGTGATTCTAGGAATTTGTTACGAGATCCTAAGAGAAAAGAATGGATTTGAAATGATCCATTTGATCCATTGTATTCATTATAAAATATAGTCTTCGTGCATTTGTAGGGGGGGCAGACACCATGTAACATCAAGAGTGAGGGAGTGATTTGACTCATGGAAGCGTATTGCAATTCGAGCTCGAAACATTAATGAAATCTGTGTATTTTATGTGCTCTGGATCATATGTTATTTATGTGTGTTTTTCATAAGATTAAGGTTTAAATTCATCCAAAATCCTGTGGTTGTGATCCTCTGACTTCTTCAATGCTACTAATCTATTAATGGCATGGAGATGGTTTAAGATCTTGTTATAGAAAGTGTAGCAGAAACTAAAACAAATTTTGTAGGCCCATAACCCACAGGCCGTGTCTGTGGAGGAAAGTTGCAGCTTTGTTGCACATTAGAGAAAATGGTGGTTTTTTCATCATCACTATTGTTGGGGTTAGCAATAAGTTGTGTAGGTAGCTGAGTTGGGCAAGGTGGATTAAATGATCGTTGAGCTAGATGTGAGGGTGAATTAGAGCTTGAAGGTAGGGGTAAGAGTTGATGTAATGGAGGTAATGGCAATGAGGGTTTTTGATAATAGGTTGGGTTATATCCTTGTTGAAATGGAGTAATATTAGATTCATTAGGCATGTTAGGTGGGCATTGATAATGGGAGTATCGCTGATTTTGAGGTTGGAATATATTCCCATAAAAATTTCATCTCCATCCTTGGTTCCAAGGTGAGTTTTAAGGTGGTTGTGGAGGCCATGGAGGGTAATATGGTTTATATTTCCATGACTGACTTTGGGCAAATCCTTGTAAATTAGGTTCTTGATAAATATTTTGGTTTGGCCCTCTCCATGATGACTTCCTATTTTCTTCTGGGAAATCACTAGTTTCAGCACCTCCCTTGTAAATGGCTTGTATTCCAGGAAGGGATGTGCATTGTTTAGTGGTATGCTCTTGTTTACAAACTCCACACAATTCAACCACATTAATAGGACATTCCCTTTTGGCATGCTTATGCTTGCATTTCAGACAAAAAATTGCCAAGGCAACCTTTTCTTCTTGTTGTTTTCTTTTAATTTTTAGAGTATCAAGTTGGTCACTAATGGTGTTTAAGATATTTGTTTTGAAATTTTCCAAAAGGTTTCCCAACTCAACCCTAGTGACAACATTTTTTACATATTTTGAATTTTTAGACACATAATCCCTTGAATTGTCCTAGATTATTTTGCCTACCTTAGCTTGACTTCTAGAATAGGTTTGACATAATTCAGTTATTTCAGCAAAAGTTTTTTATAAATGTCACTAGAACTTAGGATATTAAGTGTTTCAATGCACTCTTCCCTTAACCCCTTTAGAGATACAATCCTAAAGGCCCTTTCATCTAAGTTTCCCACCCGTGGCTTATGTTAGTTATAAAGGAACCTTTCCAAGTATTCCTCCAAACTTTCATCCTCCATCCGTTGCATCCTAAAGATATCATTAATATCTCTACTTCTACAATACTCTTCATATTTCTTAAGGAAGAAAAATTTCATGTCATCCCAGGAGTAAATGGTGTTCTCTCCCAGGCTCATGAACCATCTGAGGGTTATGTCTTTAAGGTGGCAAGGAATAATTAAGCTTGTGTGCAGCGTCATAATAATTATATCTCCTGCAAATAATATCAAATTCAAATAAAAATGTGTTAGTGTCTTTAGAGGATATACCATGAAAACGTGGAAGAGTTGCCAAAGGTATGTTCTTCATAGTGATATTTCTGGTAATGTCTAGAATAGGGAATCCAAAATTTGGATCTATATCGTCTTCTTTCTCCTCATGACCTCCTCTTGGTCCATCCCTCTGATCATTTTTCCCTCCAAACAAGGTATGTATTATGTCATTATCTCTAGGGTGATTTTCCTGATTATTTCTATTTTCCTCCCCTCCTTCATTGTTAGCTATATTTACTACAGGTTTGGAAGTAGGCTTTGATGTGGTGGTTCAAATAGAAGAAGACATATCTGGGTTGAGCTTAATTCCACCAGGCCCTAGGTCCCTGTGAGGTCCTCCCACTACCAATTCCACTTGTGGAACTAGCACTAGTTATGTACCTTTAGTGGTTCCCAAAATAGTTTTAACTTGTTGTGGTATAATTTGTGTTTTTTCATCCTCCTTCTGATGCAATATTTATTTTACTGATGCCACCTTGCTCTTGGTGCTTCCTCCCTACTCTCCAATACCTGCGTAATGATTAGTTGGATTATTTGGGGGTGTTTTTTTTGGACCAAATATCTCAGAAAATAATTTCGTACTTGAAATGAATCTACCTATACTGTCTCTAAGTCTACTTTTACTTTTGCGCATAAGAAAACAAAATACTACAAATATTCATTAGAGACAATAATACTTTGGAGAAACCCCACCATAGTGTATGCGTGGCTCTTCACTCACATCTTACCGTACACTCTCCACCCTCTTATCGTCCTGCAAAATATTCAACACTCATGAACTTTTAAAGAAATTGTTACCTAGACCGTTTGTAACTCCCTGACAATGGCGCCAAAAATGTTATGAGTTTTATTTGTTGTTTAATCCCCCTAAAATAAATTATCAATCGAGGTTTCTAATCTCTGAGTTACACTGCATTCTAATTCAGGTTCCAACAGTTCAGTGCAAAGTTAAGTACAAAATGTTCAATATATACTATTTCTAACCATAAAATCTGAGGTGAAGAAACTTATAAAATTAAATCCCTATCTTATTCGAACTTTAAATATTATCATATTTTAATCATAACTTTCTTAACTTAAAAATTCACTTAAATATAAAGAAAACAAAAAAACTAATCTACAAGGTACTTGAAAACTATAGCACAGACAATGAAAAACATTGTTCATAAGAAATATGAGTTACTTCTTAAGTGATTCAAACTACTGTGCTTATAAGATGAGTCACAATAGCAATCACTACCTCACTACCAATCAATATGCAAACATTTATAACTGTTGTTCAAACAAGACTATTTCTAATTACTACATGATAAATACTTATCATGACCTAATTACTACAATTTACGACTCAATAGATTCAACAAAAATCTTCAATCCAGATAACACAGACTACTACTCAAAAATTCTAACTTCACTTTTAAAATAATGGAAATATCAACCCAAATCATAAGATCTATTTAATCTAAGTAATAAGAATCTGAAAGCAAACAAGTCTAATTATTATTTAAAACGATATCGAGCTTATGCTAATCTCAATCCAGACAAAATTTATTCTAATCCAAATGATTTTAAGCTAATGAAAATGTAAAATCCAAATAGGGCTAAGTCTAATCACTAAGTCAAATTCCCGGGGTGCATAAAACAAGCTAACAAGAATTCAAACTAATATCTTTATCGTTCCTAGTATTCGAATCTACAAATACTCAAAACAAACTCAGTAACAAAACTCTAAATCGATGTCATTCACTAGCTATGTCGACACACTCAAATCTGAAAGATTATAAAGATCGAAGCTTGTTCTAGTTTACAACCACTCCTGTCAAACTCAGAAATTTTGTGAAAGATAATTAACCTACAATCTTCAATATATCTTTGCTACAATTATACTGAATCTCAGAACTAAGTTACAGTCAATATCAACAACCAACATCTTGTCACATTACTTATGGGCACTTTAATATCAAACACAATGCTACATGATTCTATATCAAATAAGAAATGTACATGATGTGAAATTATAAAACCAATTCCAACTCAAGCTTATGACACAATTATCAACCTTTGTATTCATCTAAATTTGAAAGAACTCTTTTAAATATTCTTAACCATGAGAATTTATTGGAGAAATCATTCATACATCAAAAACATTAATCAATACATTCCTTTCTGGTTTGCAAATATTTAAAGACAAGATATTTATTCAGATCCAATAAAAATAGAGTAAGAGCTTAAGTACATAATAGAACATGGTGACGCTAAGATATAACCAGTAAACTTATTCATAACAAGATCCACAATCCTAAATCTCAATCAAACACACTTCCTATAGACTATATCAATTACATGACTTTTTTTCCAAATGGTTGTGGGTCGTTGCCACTTACCGAAGTGATTCTAGGTTAACTCAAAGCTTTAAAAACGAAAAAAAATCACAATACTTACATAAATTTAAATGCTGAATCAAAATTATGTATTAAGGTTCAACAAAATATTAGTTAAAATAACAAGTACATTGTAGTTTCCAACGTCTCCTGAGCATAAAGATTCTTGCAAAAAATTTACTTAACAATATTTCCAACCACTTACATACAAAGAGCATTAGGCTTTTATAAAGTTTCGTTGATGAAAAATAGGCATAACTAATTAACTAGAAAAAGTAAACATTTAACATCAAGGCTAAAATTAATTTTTATGAAATCTTGTTGAAGAATCTTCAAAAGGATATTGGTTGAGATCGTCCTTGTCATAGAGCAATTGATGAAACCAACTCCTTTTTTAATATAAGGAGATCAATTCTAGAACACCAAGGATTTGATTGAACACCTGCTACCAAATAGAGTATAGAATAGCGAGTCCACGAAAGGTTTCCTGATGTGATGTTCATCAATGCGCTGGAACCACTGCTACCTGTCCATCTGTTTTGAAAGTCTATGAGTCCATATAAGGATTATTTAAAAATAATTCAATGGCTATGAGTCTGTTAATATCTACTTAAACTAATCAAAAGCACATGAAAATAACACTAGATTAAATATTATACCTCCATTTGAAAAATAGAGTGGTTTGGCAGTGATAACATGGTACAAAAACAATAAAAAGGGAGTAAATGTCGATAGGAATAGTAAAATAATAGGTGTAAAATAGGTTCAAAAATGGGGACCAACAAAATTATACAAGTAAAAAATTGGCTCATGTATGTAACTAACCCTCCCATATCTACCCACTTTCAACAAACTTCCAGGGTAAACATGAGCTTAGGGATAATATGAGATGACTCGACCTCCTAGATCACATTAAGGTAATGAAGTCAACAAAAGGAAACATTACTGACCTTCCTCAGGAGCTACAGGACCCACAGGAGCTGAACAACCACTCCATCTGCCCAAACCCTAAGTTAACTTGACTTTTTAGTGATCTAGACTTCGAGTCACTTGCATAACAAGGGAAGCTAGTGGTTGTGACTCTCTACTCACATGGATAACCTTGCCTCCTAGGGACTGCAATTTAGATTTCCCAGTTTTGAGCATTATACCTTGAAATATGAGGCACTTTTTCAGGGCTAGTATCCAAACCTTTGCCCAAAACTTGAATAAATTTCTTGAATAATGAATGACACAAGTAAAAATCCATTAATCCAAAACTTAGTCAAGAAATTAACATATCCTTACCTAACCATGACAGAAATTTCATCAAACACATTGTGAACATGTAATCTATATTTCATGAATGCATATTTAAACATAGGGGTCTGATACTTAGCTGATAAACATCAAGAAGGTATATTCCCTCTCACAATAGTTGCAATAACATCTATTGGGTCATTCATTCAATAAAAATCATTTACCAATCACAACATGATAAGATCCATAACTTGAATCTGTCATCAAACCATTCTTATAACCAGCATATAACTAAAAGAATAATGATGATAGAATGACAATTAATGTCATATCATAGAAAGTACAGTTACTCATAAAATAAAAGAGGAAAGATCTCTTATTAACAGATGCAAAATCCAACGAAGTCAAGGACTTCCACACACCACCCGACCATAGATTAGGTTGAACAAAACTTTCTTTAAGCCAGTCAGCCCCATGTTGTATTCCAAGCATGAATGTGGGACTCATAACAAAACAACCAAGCTTCCTCAAGATTTACCGCAATCTCCCCAAAATTGGTCAAGGGACTCCTATGCATGAAGAAAGAACCTACACAACTAGGCTTTACTGTAATCACACCATTACCAGTTAAAGGCATTCTTAGGCCCAAATAGTAAAATACACTAACAAGCTTTACCGCAATCCCACCAAAACTTGTTAAGGGATCACTAGGCCCTAAACAAGCTTGAATGCCTCCGAATTTCTTCACCAATACCTTGAGGAATTTTCCCATACCCACCCCAATCCTGTAATCCCGCCAAAACTAGCCAAGGCATTTCTAGGCCATTAGGAATTTTCCTAAGACCACCTCACCTAGTTCAAATACCATCCGATAATCCAAAGCTTAACCAATGAAATAACCCCATTAGAACATGGCTATTTGGAAATGGAAATGCAAGGATGAAACCACTGTCACACTTGGCAAAACCCATGCCAATGACAACAATAGAACAACATACACAAATGCATGTACCATGCATGCCAAAATGAGAAACGAAATCATACATGCAACGTGATACCTGCAAAGTGATCCCATTGTAGTTACTTGATCCAAATCTTCCTTTCTTGATTTGTTGGGATGGGGTCCCCTAAGGTTTATTTTGGGGCAAAAGCCCAAGATTTTGTGATGTAAAGTGTAAAGTTTGCACAAGTTATGATCGTAGAGCTCGTAGATGTAAATTATCATAAAGGGTTTTTAACCTTCGTTTATGTAAATTGTGTTGGCTTTAGAAGATCTACCCATGGTCCATGGACCATGAGATTATATAAAAAGGAGAGTCTTAGAGAGTCTAAGGCAGTTGAGGAAGTTTTGAAGATGAATGTAATGGGTCAATAGGAGCTTAAAGAAAAGAGTCTCAAAGTAGAAGAGAGGCTCTACAGCGGTGTGTATAGAGGCTTAGAGTAGAGTCTGCACCTAAGTGCACAAACCCTTGCATCTGAATGCACAAGGTAGTTTTCAGTCTGTAAGAAAATATGAAGTATCAATGAAGAGATTGTTCTGGAAATATCTATGTTTTATCCATTTAATTTTGTTATGAATGAATGTGTTTATGTTATGATGAATATTTGGTTTATGATTTAATATTATATTGATGCATAATTCTGCACGGTTTACATTGTTATATGTATGCAAGTAATAATATATGTTTACGCGAAGAATATCTTAATGCATGCTAAATTTATTAGACACTTAAGCAGATTTGGGTAAATACAAAACTAAGTGTAATTATAGAGGTGCGTAAGTGGTTGATTCACCTATTTAGGGTCCGCGAAAGATAGTTGTAGACCTTCATGAAGGTCTAAGGGCTGGTAAAAATAAGTTATATCGATAAGCATCAAGGGCTTATCAACCAATGTAAGGATGGTTTTAAGGCACAAAACAACATCATAACCATCTCAAAGTGCATAAACTTCGTTCCAGCATCCCCCCATACAGCTTTAGGTGAGACTTTAGTCCGTGCTCTGTGGATTGATGATGAAAGGGCCAGTAGGGTAGTGATTTGTCTCACTAACTTAACGTTGAACCTGGGCTAGGGCCCCCTAAGCCAACAAATGGTTTCGTTCCTGAGACCAAGATCTACATAAAGAGATGTGTGATGTCACATCAATGGAATCTGACAAAGAGAGAAATTGAAGAATGGTTGGATAAGGAGATCCATGAATTCACGATGCAAGAGAACAGGAACCTGTTATTGATGAAAGAATAGTGGTTGGACAGGTATCTGTACATAGAGATACACGAAATTTTCTTTTGTTCCTTTAAGGTCAAATTATATGAGTGGATTGCTAAATTGGTAGATGGCCAAGGAAGATGGAGTTTTGATGGTCTAATAGTGTGGACCATAGAGTTAGTGTGGAGATTGGAAGCCTCTGAAAATATGATTGCATGCATTATCGACGACTGGCTTGATCATATCATAGGAGGATTTGTAACAGAGTTCGCAGTTGATACCTTGGTTAGCTATAGCGAAGCAAAGCGATGCTTCTTCAAAGGACCGCAAGGTAAGTCTTTGATACATTTGCATACTTGGATTAAAATTCTCTTGTGTGGAAAGAGGGTTATTCAATTACCTTGATGTTTGGAGCTATACAAAGTGGAAATTTATTTAGGGATTAAAAGTGAACAGGTCCTGAATATAGCCCGTTGATTTAGCCTCCTCTGGGTGACGATGAAGAAGTACCACAAGATTCTCTGCAGAGCATTTTTCAGTTAATAAGGCCAGGGTACCCATGAATACCACATCCACCCACACCACCTCCATCTTCACCTCCACCGCATACACCTTCACCCACACTGCCACCACCCCCACCACCATTCAGTATGGTGAATTCAGTAAAATTTCCCATTTTCAAGGGCTTGGGGAATGAGGACCTGGACTAGTTTTGGTTCGTTCCGAAGGTTGTGTGGGAAGCCCAGGGCATTATAGATGATTAGATGAATAAATTTATGTTGTTTACTACTTTACAGGAACACGCACTAACATGGTACATTAAGTACTGCACTGAGAACCTGATGGCTGCATTGGTGGACATTCAGACTGTACTGAATAGGGAATTTAGTAAGCCCAAATCAGAAGCACAATCAATTGTTGGATTCAAAGAAATCATGATGAAGCCTGGTGAGACACCCTGGGAGCTAGATCAGAGACTAAAGTGCAAGATCTACAAAGCTAGCTTAAATCTTAATGATTGGCAGCGCCATGAGTGGTTTGTGGCTTTGCTCTTGCCTCATCTAAGGGTTGCTTTATCACATCAAAAGTTTGGGACCTAGAGGGAGGCCCTAGAGATTGTGATGAGATTACATGAGACACCAATTCAAGATGCTGCTTTAGGAGTTCAGAAAATTCACTTAGAGTTGCAAAACCTTTGCCTAGAACTCCAAAGTCTCAAGAAGGATAGAGCGGCATGGCCCGAGGTGCGCAAAAAGGTTTGGTGTTTGAAATGTAAGAGTCAAGGGCATTGTAAAGATCATTTCCCTGTCTTCACAAATTATGTTGCAGGAGGAGGGTCGATGCCTCTATGGCCGGAAGCTCAAATAGGGCCAAGTGCAGGGCCCATGCTCTGGTGTGCTATGTGTGAGGTAGCTAGAAAACATGTGACGAACAATTGCCACTTGCTGCAAAAAATTGTATGAACACCACAATAGCTCTTCTACAACTTTTTCCAATCAATAGGTCACAATGAGCGTAATTTCCGTAGTTACGAGTTAATGATGAAGAGAACGCCCATGTATCAGATACAGATAGAAACTCAGTGTCCAGATCAAGGTGTTGGGGGATCGCAAGGAGGATATCAATGGCGCAGACAAAGGCTGAGGAGGAGGAGGACTTGCGAGAGGTTGGGGGCAAGTTATTTGTTACAATTGTGGAGGTCCAAGGCATTATGCATGAGAATGAACAAAACCGACACGCCTGTCATGCTGATACTGCACCCAGTTTGACCACGCGATAGAAGACTTCCCTGTGTTAATAGCTAAGATGCACAAAAAGGGGATGCAGCCTCAACAACCTATGCAGAACCTACAGATGATATGGGTTGAACCGTGTGAAGAGGACACCAATGTGAATATTGTGCTTCGGAGTGGAATGAAAACTAGTGAAGATAAGCGAAAGCGGCCTGAAGAAGGTGAATGGGTACGCAAAGCTCCAGAAAAGGAGGTTGGCTTTGATTTGGAGCACAAGAAGGAAACCTTCATGAAGCAAAGAAAATCTTCATTGAGGCTTCTACCTCAGGAAGTCAAGATAAGCAATCTGAAGAAATGGACTCATCCATGCTTAGTACCTTTTTGGTGACCTATATGAAGCTGCTACACGATAGTAAGGCCGTAAAGCAATTACAGAATTTGATCAATAAATGTGTTGGTAATGCTCTTGAGGGATCACGCATGGTCAGGAAAATTGGTAAGCATAAGGCCAAAACAAGGCGTGAGATGAGGCTCATCGTAAAAGTAAGAGAATATGAAATGTAACAAGTTGTTCTAGATCTTGGTTTAGATGCGAACGTTTTTCCGAACCAAACATGGGAGAGAATGGGGAGACCTACGTTGCAGTGGTCTCCTATTCAATTGAGGATGGAGAATCAACAAAAGATTATCCCCATGGAAATATTACAGGGAGTGACTGTCGATATTGATGTCGTGAGCGCATTGGTGGATTTTGAAGTAATAGAGATTGTCGATGACAACAATACCTACCCCACGCTCCTTAGGATCGACTGGGCTATCGACATGAATGAGATGATCAATTTGAAGAAGTGAACAATGTCATTTGAAATAAAATTTCCCCACATAGTAGTACTATTGGACCCTATAGAATTATCGCGCTATACTGAATGGGTCCGTGATTACGAAAGTGACGATGATTTGGACCATATTTATAAGATAAGGATACGAGATCAAGATTGGGTGAATCTGACAACAAATGGACATACTACATGGGACTGTGAAAGCTCCTGCACCTCAGATTTAGATGAGGAATTGAAACACTGGAAAAATAGATTGCACGAAGTGTCTACACTATGGTGTAACATGATGACCAAATCACTGCTCTGTGTATTGTTGGAGGTAAGAAGTTTGCCTTATTATGATGGTTTAATTGACATTGATAAATTTTTGGATGCATTTGAAAGGGAAGTGCTAGAGAAGCATCACTTCCAAGCCTTGTACTTGGTGTTGTGTGCTACACCTGCAAGATGGTGGGGTACGCATAAGTATAATTTCGATGGATGGTGTGAATATAGAAGAATGATGAGGGTGTGGTTTGGTTGCCCAAAGGTGAAATCGATAGAGAAATACAATGGAAGGAGTGATCCACGTGATCACTTAGCAAAATGGACCAATGCTTATGGAGCAGAACCACAACTAGAGTGGGTGCATCTATTCTGTCACACCTTGGAAGTAATAGCTACGAATTGGTACTTGGTGATAGAGCTCCACCATGGCAGGGATGAATGAGATATTTTGAGATGGGGATTCTTGATGACATTCATATTTGAGATGGATTTAAGTCCATTGGTGAAGCACTATAGGAGGTCAAGGCAGTAATATTCTGAATGCTGCAGGATCCCTTGGATTTGATTCAACCATATTGGACCACCCAGATGTGCCATGGGCTGGAGTGCTACAATGTGATTGTTGAAGAAGAAGAGAAGGATCCGAGGAACATTACTATCCCTTAGATAGAAGGTCGTTGTGAAGTTGAAGGGCCGTAGATAGAGAATCCAGATATCATCGCGCCACTGAAAATGAGACAACTGAACATTGGGACAGAGGCAGAGCCGAAGTTTGCAAAGATAGGGGACTATTGGGATGATACTACAGTGGATAAGGTTGTTGAGTTGCTCTGCGAGTACCAGGATTTGTTCGCTACAAAATTTTTAGACTTGAAAGGGATAATATTCTATTTAGGAGTGATGAAGATAACATTGAAACCAGATGCGAAGCCTGTGAAGCAGAGGCCCTATCGCCTCAATCTTAAATATAAGGAAAGAGTCCCTTTGGAGTTGGATAAAATGTTAGCAGCAGAGATCATTGAACTAGTGGAGGAGTTTGACTGGGTAAGTCCTATGGTAGTTCAAGAAAATAAGCAGAAGGATGATATAAGGATATGCATAGATCTCAGGAAGCTGAATGACGCTTGTGTGCATGATCTTTCTCCAACTCCATTCGCCAATGATGTGTTGGATAATGTAGGAGGACATGAAGCATATTGATTCATTGATGGGTTCTCAGGGTACCATTAGGTCAAGATCGCACCAAAATATAGGAGTAAGATGACCTTTGCAACTGAATGGGGATGCTTTCAATATACTGTAATGCCTTTTGGATTGAAGAATGCGCCAACGATATTTTCAGATGTAGTCATCGTGGTGTTCAAGGACTTCATTCACAAGTTCTTGGAGCTATACTTTGACAACTAGACAGTGTTTGGGCTGGAAAAACGCCATGTAGCTAGTCTACGCTTGATGCTCGATACATGTTGGAGTTATCAGATCGCGCTAAATTTGAAGAAATGTTTGTTCTATGTTCCCTTCGAAATCTTGCTAGGTCATGTAGTATGCATACAAGGATTAATGGTGGATCCAGCTAAGATTGTGGTTATAATCAATTTGGAGGCACCAAGAAGTGTCAAACAGTTGCGCACAACACTGGGGCATACTAGTTATTACGAAAATTTCATCAAGAGTTATGCCCAGATTACCCCACCAATGGAAAAACTATTGAAGAAGGATGCCACATTCTGTTGCAATGAAGAATGCTAGTGTAACCTTGATGTGTTAAAGGAGAAGATGGTCACCACGCCAATCCTAGTCTTCCTGGATTGGAAGAAGGAATTTCATGTGCATGTGGATACCTCTTGTATTGTGCTGGGAGCAGTATTCACACAGGCCGGTGAGGGAGAGTTGGATCACCATTTCGTGTTTGCAAGCAAGAAGTTATCTGAGGCTGAGAAGGATTATTCGATGATAGAGCATGAAGGTTTGGCTATGGTGTACGTGCTCTAGAAGTTAATACACTACTTGTTAGGCAGACACTTTAAGATGTATACAGACCATTCTACATTAAAGTACCTGGTCAATGAGCCTGTGTTGGGGGAGAATATGCAGATGGTTGTTGTTGTTCAGCAATATGATTTCAAAGTCATTGTAAAGCCAGGGTGATTGAATGTAGGACCAGATCATCTGTCACACATTGAAACAGGGGAGGAGCCTACCAATTTGGAGGAAAAAATACTTGACACATAGCTCTTCACATTGCACATAGCAGACACTCACATCATACACTTTCTAACTACAAGAAAGACTCCAGAAGGGTACACCACTGACAAAAGAAGGAATTGGTGGTGTGCATGGTAGACTTTTCCCTTATTGCAGGTCACTTGCATAAGATGGGATCAGATGAAATATCGCGGCGTTATGTGCCTGAGTTTGAATGAAGTAGAACCCTAGCTGAATCTCATGAAGGGGCTGCGGGAGGCCATTATGCAGGAAAAGCAACATCGCAGAAGATTTTACACGCTAGGTTGTGGTGGCCGACACTGCATAAGGATTCCAAAGCTTATTGTAGGGCATGCGATGCATGTGAGAGGATAGGTAGGCCATCACAAAGGGATGAGATGCCTCTGAATCTACAAGTGTCGTTGCATCCATTTGAAAAATGGGCAATTGATTTTGTAGGACCAATTTAGTATCCAGGAAAGAAGAGGGGTGCGCAATATATGGTCATCGCGATTGAGTATTTGAGCAGATGTGTAGAGGCAAAGCCTGTAAAGGATTTCACAAGGGAAACAATGGTGAAGTTCCTATTTTAATATGTGCTTACTAGGTTTGGTTGGCCAGAGATTTTGATGAGCGATTGCGGTACACATTTCCTTAATGAAATTATTAGCGTGGATGGAGGAAATCCAAATTTATCATCAAAAGAGTACACCATATCACCCTCAGTCTAATGGGATGGTGGAAGCATTTAATAAGATATTGGAGAACACACTAACAAAGGGTTTCAATGTGCAGAGGAATGATTGGGATGTGCGTGTACCAGCGGGGCTATGGGCTTATAGAACTACTTGTAAGACACTGATTGGACAAACACCATTTTGACTAGTCTATGGCATAGAAATGGTGATGTTGATGGAGTACATTGTGCCTAGTCTATGGATAGTGGTGTTCACAGGAATGGTGGACCATGAAGCCTTAGAAGAAAGGCTTTGTAGCTGACAAATCTAGAGGAAGATAGATTCTTGGCTGGATTCCATCAACAAGTTCTGAAGGAGCACAAAAATGCATGGCACTATTGGCACATCAAATTGCGCACCTTCAAGGTAAATGATTTAGTTTTATTATATGAGAGCAATTTTGATAGATTTCCAGGAAAATTTCAGATGCATTGGTTCAGGCCATATGTGATTGAGGAGATTATTGATGGTGAAGCAGTTCAACTAGTGAAATTGAATGGAGATCCATTTCTCGCAAAGGTAAATGGCAGTAAATTGAAGCCATACACTAGGGATCCTGCCAAATGACTATATGACAATAGCATAGTCTTAGCACTCCAGGCAGCTGCAAGGAGGCACGGGACTCTAAACTACACTGCTCAGGCTGTAGAGTTGCACGATGAGGGGCATGCGTGAGACAGTCGAGTGTGACAGAGTCAATGGATGCACGAAGGGAGCTGCACTACAAGATGAAAGGCTACACATTGTAGCCAGAAAGTGATCGTTACTGTCACTGTTCATGATTTGAAAGTGAGAAAATGGCTAAGAGAAGCGAGGGGGGGGGTGCGGCATTTAAGGCTGAACTTAAGCACGAGATCTTTGAAAATCTGCTGTGAATCTAGCATTTATGAGTGCGTTTTAGGGGGAATGGTCTAATTTGAATTCGAACTTTCCTATAAATTATAGATGGATACCCAGTGAGAGACACTTTTCATTCTGATAGTTTATGTGTCATGATGTACTATGTGCATGAACTGGGTGTTCCTTGACGATTTGGTGGCTGTTTCTATGTTTGATAGGTTACCTACGGAAGCTTAGCAACTTATTAACAACTTCATGTCTAAACCCATGGAAAATGCAAGTGTTGGAGGGTCTATTGCCTCTGAGGGAGGTACCCTTGAGGTTGTAAGTATGGAGGTGCCTGCAGCAGTGCCAAAATCACCAAGGTCACCTAGGCCGAATCTTACTCCGGCAGGAGAGGTTCCCAATCTGAAGAAGGATAAACAAAAGAAGATGTTGCCGATGAGTGAGTCACCAAGGAAACATGCGAGGAAAGAAAAGCCAACCACGTAGGAAAAGGGAAAAGTGTTCGACCTAAAGGGCGATGAGGGTGCAGAGTAAATTGATATTGAGGCGCTAGACCTCATTTTGAAGATACCATAATACCTCCCTCCGCGCCAGGGCAACGTGAAGGTCCCAAAGGACCCAGTTGATAGAAAGTTTCTCCTTCATACACCCCTACTGCCAGAGAATATCATGTTTGAAGGTTGAATCTTGAAGATTGGGACTTGGGGGACACTTAGTGGTTCCCCCACCTGCCTACCGATAATTTCATGCATAGAGTTTTCTACAAGGATTTAGGTGTCATTGTGCGGGAGCTTGTGAAGTGAATTCATGGGGTGGAAAAGGAAGGGTTGATGAATTTTATATGGGTGCCACATTACCACCACACTCCCATAAATTTGATTGTTATCAAATAATTGTTGTGTCTACTGCATGATGAGTGCCTATGGTTGGAGGAGCCAATCCCTATAATTGATATGATGATCCAAAGGATCACCTTACTACCACATTTAGGACTAAATCTAGCCAAGGCATTTGGTGGAAAGACGGGTGAGCATGACCTCACCGAGTGGATGAAGGACAAGTTTAAGCTTGTAAAAAAGTGGTGTGGATATTCCATTTCTAGCATCACCGACCTCGCGGTGAAGGTGGTGTCACACGGATGAGGTGTTGGCACTAGTTGTTTCACTAGCGGCCCAATGCATGGAGGGCATACAATTCAACTGGGTGCACTACCTGTGTATTGAGTTCCTCTCAAGCTATAGAGAGGCATAAGACCATAGCAAGATGTTTCATTACTCATCGCTCTTACTTTCGATTGTGCCAGTCGCATGGCAGCTCCTAGATTTTCCAAAAGTAGCGAAGTTTTCTTCACTATGTGCCACAAAGGATGTTGAGTGGGTCCTGGAGAGCAAGGTGTTTTGGGTATTGATGGAAATGAACATTAATATGGACATCAATCAGAAGCCATGGTTGTCACTAACCATCTTCGAGCAGTTATCTGGGTACGTGGAGTTCAAAGCGGACTTCCACCAGATTTCCATTCGGGCATGAAAGGAACCACAATAGAAGTGGTATGATTTACCATACCTCGCTATGGATGATGCAATTGCAGTGGTCCTCGAGCATTAGCAAGTAGATTGGTACACAACATCTGATTTGTCCACTGGGTCTAGTAAGTCTGCAGAAAAGTAGAAAAAGAAGTGGCGCAATTAAATGTTCAACAGCTGGCTGAAAGAGAGGGAAGGAGATTGAGGAGAAGGCACATAAGAACTGGAGTGCGCTGCCAAGGAATTGGAGGAAGAGCGTGACTTTGGCAGAAGTTAGAAATTTCCTTCGCCACAGACAGAGGAAAAGGAACAATCAGAACAGGGTGATGGAGTTCTAGAAAGCACTCCCTTCCAGGTGAAGTGGAACATGAAACAGGAAAAAGAAGGACCGCAGAAGAAGACCAAGGCCACTAAGTCGTCACTAGTCTCGATCACCTTGAAAGACGACAACTTGGATGACATTAGGGACAAGGCAAGGGATACAACAGCAGAACTACTACAATAGTTTGACCAGCAACAGAAGTAGGCATTAAGTGCCATTCAGACAAGTTTGTGTGAGCTTCAAATCTAAACAGCCAGACTACAGGTAGGAGTGGGGCACAGCAGCATGGTCTCAACTAGTTTAACATTGGGGACAACGACAGTGGCGAAGTTGGTTCACTCTCTAGATATTCGGGCAATCGTACTTCCGGATGGAGCCTTCAGTGCGGAGGTAGATGTTAACAAGGCTACAGTCAGTGCTTTGAGGAATTTTGGACTAAACTTGGCCACGCTTCCTAGCGAATTCCTTCACACACTACAGGCAGGTGTGATTGAAGAACTTAAAGCCAAAGAGAAGTGCACGTTGCATACAATTAGTGAGTATAAAATCAACAATGAATAGATATTCTTTGAAAAGACAGCCATGCTATAAGCCTAGAAGAAGGTGCAGGAGAAGAATGAGCACACCACCACGGTAGTAGCCGAAGCATGGAGAGACATTCATGAACTGCATATCCCAGAAGAAGCATCGGTGGAAGCCAAGAATTAGAAGTTAGCTACAGTTGTGCATGATGCAAAGACTGAGATGGAAAAGCTTTAGTTTGAGTTGAACCTGAAAATTACATAGCTTGAGTTGAAGACACAGCCTTCAACTCCACCAGAAGTCAAAGAACAGTGTGAAGCCACTATGAGGGATGGAGTTGCTACAGTAGATGTCATGGTGGCAGAATGCACTACGCTCTTCGAGCAATCTATGGAGCTAATCACGAGTCTGCAGGAAGATCCTAACCTACAAAGGTTGAACATAGAGGCTTGAAAACTACGGCAGTAGTATGACGAAGCAAAGGCAACAACGCACACCATCACTGTCACGCAGAGATTGGCAAAGCTCTAGGAAGCAAAGAAACTACAAGAACAAGTGGAAGAAGCGCAGTGGAAAGAGGCAGTCCTCAAGGCTAGATTGGGGCCTCAACTCAATGGGGCCTATGTGATATCTACCACCATTGCGGAGAAGTTGGCCAGCCTGCATAGATCCTAGCAAAAGATCCAGCAAGGTAGCACAGGAACAACAACCAAGCAGCTAGTGGAGCAGGTCAAGCAAGCATCTACACAGTGCACATATGAAGTTACAATGGTTCAAGTCGAGCTGGGAGGTCTTCGCAGTAATATTTCTGCGCCAACAGAGTCACTCGAGGGTGACTCACTATATTTGTGTTGGGGACCTATTGGGACAGGGTCCCCTAAGGTTAATTTTGGGGCAAAAGCCCAAGTTTTGAGGCAGAAATCCCAAGCTTTTGCGATGTAAAGTATAACATCTCTGAAAGTTATGATCACGGAGTGTGTAGATGTGAAGTTTCATAAAGGGTTTTTACCTCTTGTTTATGTAAATTGTGTTGGCTTTAGAAGATCTACCCATGGTCCACCGACCATGGGATTGTACAAAAAGGAGAGTCTTAGAGAGTCTAAGGTAGTTGAGGAAGTTTTGAAGATGAATGTAATGGGTCAATAGGAGCCAAGAGCGAAGATTCTTATAGTAGAAGAGAGGCTCTGCAGTTCTGTGCATAGAGGCTTAGAGTAGAGTCCGTAGCTGAGTGCGCAGTGTAGTTCTGAGTCTATAAGAAAATCTGAAGTATTAATAAAGAGACTATTATGGAAATACCTATGTTTTATCGATTTACTTCTGTTATGAATGAATGTGTTTATGTTATGATTAATATTGGGTTTATGATTTAATACTGTATTGATGCACGATTCTGCATGGCTTACATTGTTATATGTATGCAAGTAATAATATCTTTTTACACGAAGAATATCTTAATGCATGCTAAAGTTATTAGACACTTAATCTGATCTAGTTAAATACAAAACCGAGGGTAATTACAAAGGTGTGTAAGTGGTTGATTCACTTGTTTAGGGTCCAGGAAAGATAGTCGTAGACCTTTGAGGAGGTCTAGGGGCTGGTAAGAAGAAGTTATATCGATAAGCCTCAAGGGCTTATCAACTTGCACGAGGATGGGTTTAGGTCATAAAACGTCATCATAACCATATCTGGGTGCGAAAACTTGGTTCTAGCATCCCCCATAATGCTATGAGTGAAACTTCAGTCTGCCCTCCACAGATTGATGTCGAAAGGGCCAATAGTGCAGGGATTTGCATGGCTAACTTAACACTGAACCTGGGTCAGGGTGCCCTAAGCCAACATGATCCTTGCCTTCATTTTCCTTCTTGTCCTTCCTTTGCCTTCCTTTCTCAAATGCTATAGTTCTCCATGAATTCTCTAAGCATGCAAGAGTCTGAGAGATGCAAATAAAGAGAGAGCTCCAAATTTGAACTGACAAAATCTATGAACTAATCCTAAGAATCCATTTTATTACTTAGGCCTCTATTTTCTTCAATTTCCTCTAATTTTCATTTGATTTCCTCCTCACATGAAACATATGACCTTTTGTCTTCCTTTTCTCCTAATTTTATTTAATTTCATAAATAAATGTCAATTAATGCCTCTTTTCCTTTTCAATTCCTTTGTCGATTTCCCTAGCCCTAATAAGCCAAATGAACACCCACTAGGATTTCTTTCTAGCAATGAGCTTGGAATGTGTGTCCCATGATGTTAGTGTTATTTTTCCTTTACTAATTTTATTACATGAACTTTTAATTCAGGGTTGTTACAGACCCCTCCCCCTTAGGGGAACATCGTCCTTATTGTTCTATGACACCTATGACAAGCAAAACTGATGTAAACCAAAACATGCTTCCCATGGAGCTTTATAAATTAGCTCGATGCATTATTGACAATGAACAACTTGCTGAAAAGCAAACCCATGTGATAAGCATGACAACATAAAAACCACACCACTTATTGGAGCTTTATCACACAACTCGTTCCAGTGTTTACAATAACAACCATACATAAATATAAACATATACCAAGAATCCTTTGCCTCAACCAGAAAACAATGAAGAATACATATCCTACATCTATCAGCCATCGCCCATGTAGCTTCATCGGGCCCAAAGTGATTCCAATTAACTTTAACTTTATCTATTGCTTAGTTTCGAAGCATGAGTTGTTTTTGTTGCAAAATGTGTTGAGGTTCCAAATGGAATTATCCTTCTAGCTCCACATGTAATACACACCAATCAATCACATGATCAACATTTTTTACATATCTTTTAAGCAATGAAGTAAGGAAAACATCATGGACTTTCACTGTTGGAAGTAGTGCAAGTCCATAGGCCATTGGTCCAATCCTCTCAAGGATCTCAAAAGGCTTGCAACACTGAGGTGCCAACTTCACACATGACCCAATCCTCAAGGAGCTCTTCTTGGGCTTGATGCACAAGTACACATGTTCCCCAACCTAAAGCTCCTTAAATTCCTTGTGCCAATCTACATAACTCTTATATCTATCTTGCACTGACTTTATATTCTTCTTTATAACCGAAATTTTTGTTTCCATATTTGCCAACATGTCTGGTCCTATCAACACCCTGTTATAAATCACTCTAGCTGATGGGAGTATTGCAACTCCACCGATAAAGTGCCTCAAACTGACTCATACTTCGTGACTCTTGGTACCCATTCTTGTAAGAATACTTCACCAGTGGTAGATACTCTTCCCACTTCCTCTGTTGGTGCATAATGTACATTCTCAACATGTCCTCCAAAATCATGTTGACCCTCTCTATCTGTCCATCTCTTTGCGGATGATAAGTTGTACTAGAGGCCAAGTCTATACCTAACTTGCAAACCACTCCATCCAAAATTTGGAATTGAACTTGGCATCTCTGTCAGATACAATCTTCTTAATAATACCATGCAATCTCACTATCTCCCTAATGAAGACCTATGCTACCTCGCTAGCTGAATAACTAGACATAGCCGCGATCATGCAATCTACATTAGTCAACCTATCAACCACAACCATGATGGAGTCATGTTGTGTAGATTTCCTTGGAAAACCTATAATGAAGTCCATGGAAATGACCTCCCATTTCCACTATGGAATTAGAATTAGCTACAGTAGACCACCTCAATGCTTACACTCTACTTTTACCTGTTGATAATACAAACGCCTTGCGATGAACTTATCTACCTCTTTTTTCATATTTGGCAAGTAGTATAACTCCTTAACCACTGTGAATGTCTTTTTATATCTCAATTGACCTGAATATGGATTAACATGAAATTCCCTCAAGATAAGCTTCTTGAGTTCACTATTTTCTATCACATAGATCATTTCCCTCAATCTCACCAAACCATCGCCCATGAGATGATAATCCATATCCTGATCACCTGTACTCTACTGTTGTAACATGTGCCTAATCTTCATGTACCTATCATCCTGTTGTCTTTCCTCTAAGATCTACTCCTATAAGTCTATCCCATATGAGCTCATAGTTTCTATATGATTTACCTTCACTCTTACGCTAAGGGCATCTAGAGCCATGTTCTCATTTCCCTTAATGTGTCTGATATAAAAGTCAAACTCACTAAGTGTGGCCAACCATTTAGATTTCTTGGAATTTAGATTTGGTTGGTCAAACAAATACCTCATCCCACTCTAATCTCTCATCAACACAAACCTCTTGCCAAGAAGATAGTGTTGCCACATATTTAATGCATGAATGATTACCTCCAAATCGAGATCACGAGTCACATATTTCTTCTCGTGCTCATTCATTTTCCTAGATTTGCATCATACCACTATCCTTCCTACATCAAAACCCCACCAAGTCCTATATTGCAACAATATGTACACTACGAACTATTTATCTAGATATGCAATCTTGAGAAATGGAGAATTTGTGAACAATTGCTTTGACTCCTTAAAACTAGTTGCACATTCCTTTGTCCATTCAAATTTCTTTACTTTCCTCTGTGTTGGTGTAATAGGATAGGAAATATCTGAGAAGTTCTTGATGAACTTCCAGTAGTAACCTTCTAACCCCATGAATAATTTAAATTCATCCATATTCCTAGGAGTTCAACATTCCATCATAACTCTGATATTTTCTAGATCCACTATTATTCCTTCCTTGAAAATAGCATGTCTCAAGTAACGTACCTCTATCTAACAGAAATTTCATTTATTAAGCTTGGCATAGAATTGATGATGTCTTAGCAATCTTAATACTCTTGGTAAGTGTTCAACATGCTCTTCGTCATTGTTCGAATATATCAATATTTCATCAATGAATACAATCACAAACTTGTATAGATAAGTGGGAACACACTATTCATCAAATACATGAAAGTAGCTATAGTATTAGTCAAACCAAAACGAACCACACCAAACTCCTAATTCCCATACCTATTCTAGAAAGGAAACTTGTAGATGTGTTCTTCTTTGATATGTACCTAATGGTATCCTGATCTCAAATCAATCTTCGAGAACATTGTTTCCCCCTTCAACTGATCAAACAAGTCATTGATGCTCGACAATGAATGCATTTTCTTCATGGTTACCTTGTTCAGTTACATGTAATCAAATACACAACCCAAGAGTACCATCCTTCCTCTTCACATAGAACAATGGTTCACCCCACAATGATACACTTGGCTAGATGTATCCCTTGTCAAGCATTTCCTCCAAATACAACTTTAGTTCCACTAACTCTGGTGTGCTCATCATTTATGGTGCCTTTGATGTTAGTACTACCCCTAGAACCAACTCAATAGAAAAGTCCACTTCCCTATGAGGCAAAAACTCTAAAATATATGTTGGATATACATCCTAAAAATGTTGTAAAACTTGATACGTTATCAAGACTTCTGCATCCTCAAAATCCTTATCTTTTCACTATATATATACACTGAAAATAATACAAAACCTTTCCTGTGATTGTGTTTTTCCTACATAGATGTAATCATTCTAGCTGATGTTTCCTTCTTATTACCCTATAACATTTTATGTTCTCCATTGTCACCCAAGCACTCAATAGATTTTTCATAACAATCCACCTTAGTATTGTGAATATATCACCAATCCACAACTAGAAGCATGTTGTATGATCCCAATGGAAGCACATTTAGATGCGTTAATGTAAGCATACCATTCAACTCAAATGCACAAAGTCTTACCCAACGATGAAATATTTTCTTAGTACCTATAGCCAATTGCACTAATCAAGACTCTGCATGCACTTCTTTTCCCAAACCACACTTATCCAGTAGGTTAGGGTTAACATAACTATAATTAGATCTAGGGTCAATCAAAATTGAAACAACTTGATCACAAATATTATCGTCCATCCTGATAATATATTCCTAGTGATATGCCTACCCATTATCCAATACTACATAGATTAGAGGAATGATCTGTCCAACATCCCCAACTGTCTTTTCCTCTTGAGAATTGTATACTTGTGGCCTACCACCCTAATACAATGGACAATACTTCTTCATATGATCCTTGTGACATATCCAAGACTGCAACTATCTCCTACAATCACCTAAGTTTTTTTGCTCTCCAGGATGAGACCCATGTCCATTTTCAACTGCATTAAACTTCTTGTAAGGAACAACATTATCTTTCTCACCTACACCCTGAGGTCTTGTTCGGTTTGGATGTCATTTACTTTTAATATTATCATTCACTATCCAAACTTACTTATATTTTGTCTTACACTTCGATTTCTCATAATAGTGGTTCACCTTCCCAATGATGTCTTCTAGTGATTGAGGCTCATCATACTCAATCCAATCCTTAAATGCTAATGATAATCCACTAAAAAATATTTTAAATGTTTCCTTCTCATCCTTAAGATATGCTACATATCTCAATAAATCCAAGAACGTAGTTATGTACTCCTCATCTGTCTTCGATCCAATATTTAGCTCATAGAATCTTGGGCCTTTCCGTCAGAGTACCTTTATGACAAATACTTCTTCCTGAAAAGTCTCTTTAACTCATGCCAACTCAACTCTTCTATCCTAATGTCTTCGAGATGCTTCACATCTTCCCACCAAATGTATGCTTTCCCTTTGAGACTGAAAATAGCTATCCTAGCCTTCATGTTCTCTCTGTAGTCATGCAGCTCAAATAATTTCTTCATCCCATTTAACCATGCCTCTGCATCTTCCGGTTTCTTCAACTCTCCATCAAATGTAGGTGGAATGTCCTTCTTGAACTCATCTGGAAAATACCCTTTATCACTCCTCCTGTAAGGATGATAATGATGTTGATCATGATACTTGTTTGAACCAGAACTAGAGTAGAACCCATGTCCATGGCCTATCCTATCATGTGCATCTAAGAAAATTCCATCTATGATCGTGTCATCCCTGTCCATCTTATTCCCACCATGAGACCTTCTACCATATGCCCCATTAGTCATGTCCTCCTATCCATAATAGTTTCACAATTATCCATTTCTTTGCAAATCTGACAAGGTCTGAAGGATGAATGCATTGACCTCTACTTGTTTCTATTATGCCTTGGAAAGTACCTCTTATGACTAAATGATCCTATCATTATCAGCTTTTCAAATTCGTATCTCTACCTTTAAACTTATCAAAGTATCTTCTATTTCAGGACTGTACACATCACCATGTTTCTCATCTAATTTGTAAGGGGATTCTCGTGAATTATATCCACCATTTTTCCAATCATCTTTGATCTTCTACTTCCCGCAAGTATACCATGTTAGCTAAACCAAAATATAAACATAATCAACATACCTCAATGAAGCTTAGGGGAGGCTATCTCGTTTGAAAATCAATCCATATTAAGAAAATACATGTATATACATAACCATGTCATTATACCGACATCATGCATGACAATACCAACTGCATACCATGACCTCATGCATGACAACCATAACCATGAAAATTCATGCATAACAAACACATAGAAAAATGATATGCACAAGTGAAAAATACATTCTTCCCATTCATTCAAAGTATTGGACCATTCTCTAAAAGAAATTTGTAACCACCCCTCCCATGTCTACCCACTTTCACTGACCTGCTAGGGTAAATATGAGTTGATGACTACTATGACATGACTTGAACTCCTAGATCACATTAAGGAAATGGAGTCGAAAAAATGAAACGTTACTAACCTTCCTCAAGAGCTACATGACCCACAGGAGATAAAGAACCAGTCCAAGTTCCCAAACCCAGAGCTAGCTTTAATTTTTAGTGATCTAGACTCCCAAACACTTGAATAACAATGCAAACTAGTGGACGCGACCCTCCAATAACATGGATAACCCTGCCTCCTAGTGACTCCAATCTAGATTTCCCAGTTCTGAGCATGCAACCCAAAAATCTGAGCCATTTTTCAGGGGCTAGTCTCGAGACCTCTACCTAGAACTTGATAAAACTTTCTAGAATGATGAATGATACAAGAAAAAATCCATTAATGCAAAACTTAATCAATAAATTGACCTATCCAAGCCCAACCATGACATACATTTTGTCAAAAACATTGTGAACATGTAATCTACAGGTCATGAACGCATATTTAAACATAGGGGTTTGATACTTATATGAAAAACATCAAGAAGGCCTAATGCCCTCTCACAATAGCTACAATAAAAATTTTATGTCATCCATTCAATAACCAATCATTTACCAACCAAAACATGATAAGAGCCATAACTAGAATCTGCCATAAAAACATGCTTACAACCGACATATAACCAACATAATAACAATGATAGAAAAACTATCAAATCCACATCATATCAAGTACATTGACTCATAAAATACAAGAGGAAAGAGATCTTATTAACATATGAAAAATCCAACCAAGTGTAACACCCCCTCCTCCCAGGTCCACCCAACCAACCCACCAGCTAAGGTAAACATCTGACGAGAGATGTCACTATAAGGGATTCAACTTCCTTCGTTACCTTAAGGAAATGGAATCAACAAAACATAACAAATAAACCATCCACATCAACAACAACACCCTCAGAAGACATGTCAACCACTTAGACATCCTGTCCCTGAGTCCCACGAATGTTTTAAGCCTTTTAACCTCTGGTCACTCTCATTCTATATGGAAGACAACATCCAGAAGCCAAAGTCACTCTCACAAGCCTATGTGCTAGCATCCCTAGACTCTTTTCAACAGAGATGTGCCAATGTCCTCGAGATTTGAGCCACTTTTCTAGCCTAGAATATCAACCTCTTCCCAGAACTTATTACAACCTCCAAAATCCATCAAAGATATGATGAAAGGATAAACAAATCAAAAATCAACCTCAGGACTGAGCTTGAGTATCCCTAACCGGGACTGAAATTCTATCAAACACTTGGCATTATTGCAACTTATAGGCCTAGGATACAAGATAAAGAATAAATTAATGAAGTAACTTATGAAACATAACCAAAAGGATCACCACCTTCTCCATTGAACTATTAGACCATCAATTAGGTCTTACATCCATCCATTTAACAATTACTACTAAATACATGAAATAACGATGACATCAACCAATCATATAACCATGCTTATAACCAGCATAAAACCATATAAACATCAAATATATGACAACCATTAAATCCACATATAAATACGTGAGAAAGTAAGAGAACTTAGCTTTTATTAATCATAGGAAAATCTGACTAGGTTCAAGACTTCCACGTACCACCTGACCTTAGGCATGGCTGAACCAAATCTCTCTTTCAGTCAATCATCCCCATGCCATATTCCAAGCATGAATGTAGGATCTCATAGAACAACCAATCTAAGAAGAACCAAGGGAATCTAAAGGTTAAACAACCTTCACCCTCATCAAATCGTGATCACACCAAAACCAATGCTTCAATCACGACCAAACTAAACTTGGAATGATATTTGGAATCCATCACTATCCTTGAGGAATTTTCCATCTCCTTGTCTCTCAGGATTTACTGCAATCCAATTCTGGATCACTAAGTCGTACACCTATACCAGTCTGTTAGGATGTACTGCAATCCAACCCGGATACTAGGCCCTAAATTAATATTCTCCCTTAGGCTTTACCGTGTATCCTTCCAAAACTGGTAAAGGGATTCGTAGGCCTCTGTGAATGAAACTTCAGACCACCTCGACCCCAGATTCTGAAATCCATCCGAAAAATCAAAGCTCAAAACCAAGATAAACATCCCAACATACCATGGCATATGGAAAAAGGAAAGGCTAAGATGAAAACCATTGTCATAACCCAGCAAAACCTTGTCATCGAAAACAGGAGAACCATACACCAACATGAAAATCCATGCATGTCCAAACTAGCTATGAAATCACACATGCAAAGGTTAGCTGCAAGTATTCCTATTGAAGCTACTTAATCATGCTTTCCTTCCTTTCCCTTTTCTTTCTTTTCCTTCGTTTCTCCAAAGCTAGAGTGCTCCAAGAAAATTCTAAGTGGCCAAGAGTGATAGAGAGAGAGAATAATGAGAGATATCTAAACTTGAACTGACAAAAGGTTACTAACTAATCCTTAGAAGCGTTTTTATTAATGAGGACTCCATTTTCTTCATTTTCCATTATTTTTCTTAAATTTCCTTACATGCAACATGTGACCTTTCACCTCCCTTTTCTTTGAATTTCCATTATTTTCATAAATAAATGTGCCACAAATGTCATTTTTCCTTTTAATGCTTTTTCCTTTGCCAAATTTCTTAGCCAAAAACACACATCTAGTGATGCCCATTAGGATATCTTTGCCCAATATTTATTTTGGAATAGGTGTCCCTTAACCATGGTCTTATTTTGTCTTTATTAACTTTTATTACATTGAACCTTCACTAGCACTATTATAGAACCCTTCCCCTTGGGGAACACCATCCTTGGTGTTAAACCACACCATGACCTCAACAAAACTGCTGAAAGAAAACATGCTACCCATGGAGCTTTATAACTTAGCTCGTTGCAGTATTTACAATGAAATACTTGCTCAAAAGAATAACATCATGAAAACATGACAATATATCAACCATAATAACATGACACCCATACCGCTTATTCGAGATTTATAACTTAGCTCATGGTGAAATTTACATCCATATACATATATATACATATACCATAACATCAACAAAACATATGCCAAACATATACGAACATCAAACCAAAACTGCTTTGCCTCAAATGGCAAACTATGAAGGATACAAGGCCTGCATCTAATCTGCCATCTCCCACGTAGCTTCTTCAGGCCCAAAGTTCTTCCACTCCACTTTAATTTTCTCTATGGATCTGTTCCTGAGTATGAGATGCTTCCACTGTAATATGCACTAAGGCTTTGGCAGGAACTCTCCTTCTTGCTCCACTTGTAATACAAACCAATGAATAACATGATCAACATCCTTTATATACTTATTAAGCAATGAAATATGGAAAAAATCATGGAATTTCACTATTGGAGGCAGTGTAAGTCAATATGAAACTAGTCCAATCCTCTCAAGGATCTCAAAAGACCCATAATATCATGGTGCCAAATTGGCATATGAACCAATCCTCAAAGACATTTTCTTGGACTTGATGTGCAAATACACATGCTCCCCAACTAAAACTCCTTGACCACCTTGTGCTGATTCACATAACTCTTTTGTCTATCTTATGCTTCCTTTATATTCTTCTTTATAACCTGCATTTCCTAATCCATGTATGCTAACATATTGATCCAATAAGTACCACGTTTACTCGATCACTCCAGTTGATGGGAGTGTTACAATTCCACCCATACAATTCCTTGAAAGGAATCATCGGCAATGTCTCCTAATAACCATTGTTGTATGCGAACTCAACCAATGGAAGATAGTCCTCCCATTTCCTCTATTGGTGCATTGTGTACATCCTTAACATATCCTCCAAGATCCTGTTGACCCTCTCTATTTTTCCATCTATCTATGAATGATAAGTTGTACTGAAGGCCAAATTTGTACCCAAACCTGCAAATAGCTCCTTCCAAAACTTGGAAGTGAAATTTTCATCTTTGTCCAACACAATCATCTTTGGAACACTGTGCAGTCTCACTGTCTCTGTGATGAACACTTGTGCTACCTCACCAATTGAATATGTAGTCTTCACTGGAATGAAGTGAGCTACCTTGCTCAAATTGTCAACCACGGCCATAATAGAATCATGCTGCCTTACTTCCCTCAGAAGACCTATAATGAATCCATGGAAATGACCTCCCATTTCCATTCCAGAATCGCTATAGGTTGTAGTAAACTACTTGGATTCATACATTCTACCCTTACCTATTGACAATCAAAACATCTAGCCATGAACTCGGCCACTTCCTTCTTTAGATTCAGCCAATAGTAGAACTTCTTCATCATTGCCAATGTCTTTTAATATCTTGGGTCACCCAAGTATGGGTTGACGTGAAAATCCCTGAAGATATGCTTCTTGCACTGCAATTCAACACATAGATCATGTCTCTAAACCTCATGAAATTGTCTGCCACGAGACAAAATTATGTATCTCGATCACTTGTACCAGTACCTACACCTGTGCATGTACTTGTGCTCTATTGTAACATGTGCATAATATCAATGCATTTGTCATCCAGTTGTCTTGCTTGCAAGATCCTATCCTGTAACTTTGTCCCAAAAGAGCTCATAACTTCTATATGATTTACCTGTTTCTTCCTGCTAAGAGCATCTGCAACCCGGTTCTCCTTCCCTTTGATGTATCTGATCTCGAAGTCGAACTCACTAAGGGTAGCCAACCATCTAGATTTCTTGGCATTTAGATTTGACTGGTCAAAAAAATATCTCAACCCAGTATTATCTCTCATCAATGTAAACCTCCTACCCATAAGATAGTGTCTCCACATATTCAATGCACGTATAATCACTACTAGCTCAAGATCATGCATTGGATAGTTCTGCTCATGTTCATTCATTTTTCGTGACTCATAGCACACTACCTGTCCTTCTTGCATGAGAACTCCACCAAGTCCTCTCTTGAAAGCATATATACACACTACAAACTCCTTGTCCAGATCCACAATAGTTAGCACTCGTGCATGTGTCAACAACTACTTCAGCTACTCAAAACTAGCCTCACATTCTTTTGTTCATTCTAACTTCTCACCTTTCCTCTGCAATGATGTGATAGGATATGCAATGCACGAGAAGTTCCTAATGAACCTACTGTAGTAACTTGTCAATCCCATAAATGATCTCACTTCATCCACATTCTTAGGAGCTTCCCACTCCATGATAACCCTTATGCTTTCTATATCTACTGTTATGACATCCTTGGATACAACATGTCCCAAGTAATGTACCTCAGTCTGAAAGAAGTTGCACTTGCTAAGTTTAGCATATAACTGATGCTCTCTTAGAAATATCAACATTGCTACTAAATGGTCAGTATATTTTGCCTCATTTTTACAATATACCAGTATGTCATAAATGAATACAATAAAAAACTTGTCCAAATATAGATGCAACACAATATTCATCGAACACATAAATGTAATTAGAGCATTAGTCAAACCGAATGGAAAAACAACAAACTCATAATTCCCATACTTGGTCTTGAATGCAGTCTTGATGATATCATCTTCGTTGATGCGTATATGATGGTATCCTAATCTCAAGTTGATCTTAGAGAATGCTACTTCTCCCTTCAACTAATCAAACAAATCATCACTCCTCGGCAAAGGGTATCTGTTCTTGATCGTTAATTTTTTCAGCTTCCTGTAGTCAATGCATAATCTAATAGTACCATCTTTCTTCTTTACGAACAACACTGGTGCGTCCCAAAGTGACACACTTGGCCTAATGTACCCCTTGTCCACTATTTCCTTCAACTGCAACTTTAACTCAACCAAGTGAGGTGTTCTCATCCTGTAAGGTGCTTTTGATCGTAGAGATGCCCATGGAACCAACTCAAGAGAAAATTCTACCTCCCTATGAGGTGGAAACTCTATAATGTCCTCAAGAAATATATCTTGAAACTGCTGCAAAACTGGGTACCTACTTAACACATCTACATCCTCAACCTCCTTACCTTTATCACTAGAACTATGTACTACAAACATTACGCTTATCTTGCATAGTGATAACCATTCTCACTGACGTATGCGTATCCTTTTCCTGCAAAGTCCTCTTTTCCCCACTATCATCCACACATGCAATGGCCTTGTCGCAAAAATCCACTTTGTTTATGTGGAGGTATAGCCAATCCATACCCAAAATCATACCATATGATCCCAATGGAAATACTTTCAAGTGTGTTGTTGTAGGTATACCATTTAACTCAAATGTAAGAGCTCTCACCCAATGGTGAACTCTCTTCTTCGTACCTCTACGAAAATCTACCAACCAAGATTTTGCATGCACTTCCTTTCTCAAACCAGACTTATCCACCAAGTTAGGATTAATATAACTATAGTTTATCCAAGATCAATCAAAATAGAAACAACTTGATCACAAATCTTACCATCCATCTCAATGCTCGATGCCTGATGATCTGCCTGCTGGTTTTCCACAACTGCATAAATTTGACGAATTCTATTACCAACATCACCAACTATATGCGCATCCTGAGCATTGTAGACCTAGGGTCTACTACCACTCTGATACTGCGGACAATCCCTCTTACGATGATCATTATCACATATCCAACACTGCAATGGTTCTCCACCACCACCTCTAGCCTGTTTCTCTCCACATCCCTTCTTAGTTGTGTTGAACCTCTTGTAAGGAACTTCATTTTCTTTCTCACTTGCCTCTTTAGGTCTTCTTTTCTTTGCTGGCCATCTTCCTTTAGAATTCTCATTTCCTTTCAAGTCATGCTTAGGATCAACTTTGCGGTTCGACTATTCATAACAATGTTTCAACTTTCTGATGGCCTCATCCAATGATTTAGGCTTGAGGTAAGGCACATACCTCAATAGCTCCAAAAACCTGCTAGTATACTCATCATCTATCATAGAACCCATCCACAAAACATAAAACTCCTTAGCTCTGTCATCATACTACCTATCTGACAAGTACTTCTTCTTAAAGATCCTTTCAAATGCATTCCAATTCAAATCCTGCTCATGTATACCTTTGACATTCTTCACATCTTCCCACCAAATATCCGCTTTACCCTTGAGACTGAAAGTGGCTATCTTTTCTTTCATGTTTTCTAAATAATCATGCAATCAAAAGAATTTCTTCATACCAAGTAACCATGCTTCTGTATCCTGTGATTTCTTCCTCTCTCCATCAAATGTAGGTGTATTTTCCTTCTTAAACTCATCTAGAAAGTATCCCCTATCACTCCTCCTGTAGGGATGATAATGATAACGGTCATGACGCCTATTAGAGCCAAAACTAGAATAGTACCTATGTGGATCAATTCTCATATCCAGAGTGTCCAACAACCTACCATTTTTGACCATGTCAGATCTATCCGATCTGTTTCTACTAGGATACCTACTTCCATATTCCCCATTAGTTCTTTCCTCGTGTCCATGGTTGATTCGAAGTGGCCCCTGTCACTCCAATTCTGTCAAAATCTGAAGTAGTATCACATTCACATCTTCTTGTTTCTCTTTTTCTTGCATTATTTTGTCATTGTTTGCTTTGCAACTCCTTATTTCTTCATTCAGGCTTCTCAATGTGTTTTCAAAATCATAAGAGTGCCACGTACCACACTGCCCATCTAATGCATAGGGAGATTCTATGTAGTCTACCACCTTGCTAGGCATCTAATCTCTCTCCTGCAAGGCATACTATGTTAGCTAAACCAAATCACAATAAACCAATGTACCTTAGCATAATTCTAGGATGATATCTTGTCTATAAGATCATCAAATCGGCGTGATACATGTATAACATAATCATAATAGCATGTCGAAATATATCAAATAAGTGTATCAACGCCTAAAAATAATTCTAGCTAGGTTCCAATCATCAATGCAAGTCCATATCAACAATTGATGTTATGACATCATGCATGACAACAACCATTACTCCATTGTACACATTTCCACATGCAACCATCAACATGCATAAGAAATGCCTAATCCGCTACACATACGCATGAACACATGTAGTCAAGCATAAGAGATCAATTCTTCTAACCAATGTACAGGATTGATACCTGTAATCAAACAACTAAGAAGACAACCTAACATACAAGGATGTAATAAAGTTGCATATAATCATGTAACTAGTCATATACTTCTAATGATGCATTCCACAAAATCAACATCAAGTTCCCCATGACAACCTTATGACAATCATGATTGACATGATGTAATGCAACAAGCACATGGAATGCAAGTGTAAGATACACACATGTTATTGACATCCATGCATGACCAACATATTCACCCCAGGAGAGTGTAACCACACTCAGATACCAATTTGTGGTATCAGATATGACCCAGAGAGAGCACAACCTTGCTCTGATACCAATATGTAACACCCCATCCTCCTAGGTCCACCCAAGAAACTGACTAGCCAAGGTAAATGTGTGATGAGAGAGGTCACTATAAGGGATTCAACTTCCTTGGTGACCTTAAGGAAATGGAATCAGTGGAACATATCAAACAAAGCATCCACATCAAAACAACACCCTCAGAAGACATGTCATCCGCTCAGACATCTTGTCCCTGAGTCCCACTAAAGTTTTAAGCCTTTTAACCCTTAAACTCTCTCATGTTATAGGAAAGACAACGTCCAGAAGCCAAATTTTCTCTCACAAGCCTATGTGGGAGAGTCCCTGGACTCTTTTCAGTAGACCTATGCCAATGTCCCTAAGATTTAAGCCACTTTTCTAACCCACAATCCCGACCTCTGCCAAAAACTTCTCACAACCTCTAGAATCCATCAAAGATATGACGTAAAGATAAAAAAATAAGAAATCAACCTCAAGACTAAGCCTGACCATCCCCAACTCGAACTGACATTCTATCAAACACTTGGCATTAATGCAATCTACAGGCCTAAAATACAAGAGAGAGCATAAATGACTAAAGGAACTTATGAAACATAACAAGAAGGATCACCACCTTCTCCACTGAACTATTATAACATCAATTGGGTTTTGCATCCATCCATTTAACAATTACAAGTAAATACATGAAATAACCATGACATGAACCAGTCATATAACCATGCTTATAACCAGTATAAAACCATATAAATATCAAAGATATGACAACCATTAAATCCACATATAAACCAGTGAAAAATTGAGAGAACTTAGCTTTTACTAATCATAGTAGAATCCTACTAGGTTCGGGACTTCCATGTAGCACCCAATATTAGAGATGGTTGAACCAAATCTATCTTTCAGCCAACCACCCCCATGCCATATTGCAAGCATTAATTTTGGATCTCATAAAACAACCAATCCAATAATAAATAAGGGAATCTAGAGGTTAAACCACCTCCACCCTCATCAAACATGGTCACACCAAAACCAGTGTTCCAATCACAACCGAATAGAACTTGGAATGCCATCCAGAATCCATCACTATCCTTGAGGAATTTTCCGTCTCCTTGTCTCTCAAGATTTACCACAGTCCAATCTCATATCACTAGGCCATAAACCAAGGCCAGTCTCTCAGGCTTTATCGCAATCCAACCCAGATCACTAGGCCCTAAAACAAGACTTCTCCCTTAGGCTTTACCATGTATCTCACTGAAATCAGTGAAGGGATTGCTAGGCCTTTGGGAATGAAACTTGAGACTGCTCCACCCCGACTTCTAAAACCCGTCTGGAAAACCAAATCTAAAAGCTAAGATAAACATCCCAACATACCATGGCATACGGGAAAAGGCAAGGCTAGGCTGGAAGCCACTGTCATAACCTGACAAAACCATGCCACTGATAGAAAGAGAACCATACACCAACATGAAAAGCCATGCATGTCCAATGATATAGGTGGATATTGGTGGCCACCCACCTATTACACTGGGATCCCCACCATTGTTTCTTTCAGTTTTTCAGTTTCCTTATTTGTAGCACAATTTCATATTTTTGGTAGTTTTTCGAGTCCTAAACTTCTAGAGCCATGTTGAGGTCCTAAAGGACATTTTTTTTGGAAAACTAGGGCCATCATTGGCTGTGATTTGATGTTGGCCATTAAAAAATTGTATTCCTCGGATAGATATTTCTAACGAGCTATTTTGCGCGTCAAACATAGATCATATGCCAAAGTTACGAACCAGGGAAGTTGATGTACCAATTTACCCAAACGGGGCCCATAGTTTGGTGCTTCATCTTCTAGGGTTATGTTTTTGGATGTTTAGGGTTTCCCGTTTTTTTTTAATAATAAATAGGCCTTTGGGCCTCGTTGTAACACAGTTTAGAGGCATGTAGCCACCACATCTCTTTTCAAAGATAAGCTACCATTGCCCGAGGTAGCCTTATTTCCATTTTGTTTGTAAGCATATTTCAGTGTTTGTTATTAATGAAATGAAGTGCTATTTATATTGCATCTCTGTATTTATGCCTATATCTTAAATTTGTTGTGTTCCTATTTAAATCCAGATCAGTGGCATAAGAGCGGTATTCTCTTTCTCTTTTTTTCTTTGCATGTCCCCAACGAGGTCAGGATATAAGGAGTTAGGGCTCGATTTGGTTGAAACTTTACAATATCAACCTCGAAAACCCTGATGGCTGCTCATGGGGGAAGAAAAGAGAGATGAGGAAGCATGAGATCTTATCAAAATATTGCTCGAGGAGGCCCTTGAGAAACAAAGGAATGCGATGATGGATAACTTTGCCAAGATACTTCAACAATTGCCCAATATCGGCACATCCACAACTAGTAGCCACTCTGGAGGCGACACTCCTTTTAAGGTACAAGTAAACTTTGACATTCCCATATTTGATGCCCAAATAGATGCAGATGTTGTAGATAAATGGTTAAATCTGCTAGAAGGATATTTTTTGTTTATGATTTTTCCAGTGGCAAAAATATTACTTTTTCTCTTCTCAAAGCCACCCCCCATGTCAAGGATTGGTGGGAAACCTATTGTGAGAAGAAGGATGAATGTATGACCTCAGTATTTTCAGCCACACCGACTTTCAATTCATTCCAGGACACCATCAAGGAGCAGTACTACCCTGTCGGAAGCTATGAGGATAAATACATAAAGTGGACCTTGCTACGGCAGGGAAGGGAACAAGATGTGCCAGAGTTTACCAATGTTTTTCATACCCTTCACACGAGGTTGGGTATCAAGGATTTTGCGAAAAATTTGGTACTCAAGTATCGCGACTTCCTACATAGCTACATCCATGAAGAGATGGAGTTATTGGGCATCTCCTCGCTTAGCATGATGTACTGATACGCCGTCAAGATCGAGCATAAGTTTAAATAGAAGAAGTGAGCCTTTGGATCTATGAATATGAAGCAAGGGAAAGGTGCCCCCAAACTGCAGAACAAAGGACAAATCCAAGGCAGGGCAACCCAGCACAACCCACCAAATCCACAAGAAAAAAACAACACCCCGAAGCTAAAGAAGGACACAGAAAGTGGTGTGAGTTCCATAAGAGCTCCATTCACAACACTTGTGAGTGTCATGCCAAGTAGTCACTGGTGGCTAAATTGAAGGCTTTAGAATCAAATACATGTTCTGACTCTGAGTCAAAACCCACCAAGGGTAATGACAAAGGGAAAAAGATTATCAATGCAGAGCCCAATGTCACTGTTGCCACAACTAAGATCCAGAGGAGGAGGAGTTCCTCTTCCACTCAAAGATGTGGGTAAATGGTTCCCCCGCTATAGTCATGGGTGCTTCAGTTGGGGAGAAATATCATACCATGTTGGTTCATATTGGGGGATATATATTGAGGAAAAAATGACAATATATTGGGTGATATATAGGGGTAAAAGGTTTTTATATTTGAAAATATAAAAAATGGAGCTTAGAGTTAATGAAAAAATATAAAGGGGTATAAAAGATGTTAATGAAAAAATGGATACCTACAATATCTAGTGGAAGTAGGGGTTTTCTAAATTGGGAAGTTGTATTGGGTTCATATTAGTAGGGGGTTAAATAATGTGATTTTTACAGATATTTTCCAATATGTAGTCAAATTAAGGGTATTTTTTAATATGGAATGAATACATGTGATATGCCATAGGTTCACTGAGTGTATCCCAAATGGCTATAGTTCATTGTCGATAGCGGGAGTCAAAAGAACCTCATTTCAGTAGAGGTTGTCAAGCGGTTAGGCTTAACGACCACAACACACCCACAATCATACACCATTGGGTGGCTTCACCAAGGACGAGATCGTTGCGTGAGCCAACAGTGCCACCTTCCATACAACAACAAGCCCTTCACAGATGAGGTATAATGTGATGTTGCTCCCCTTGATGTTTGTGATGTATTATTAGGCCAACAATACTTGTGGAAGTGACATGTTGTGTATGAGACAAGGCCTCACGCTATTATTGTTACCTTGGGAAATAAGTTGTACAGGATACCGAAGGTAGCACCACCTACCGCCATCCCTTTGGTTACTACAAAACAATGTTGTGAGCTTATTTCCAAAACCAGGAAATTTGTTTTCCTGATGATACACCCTCAGGGAAAGAAGAAGATAGTGGCCATGACCTCCAGACAGGGCCCCTCCACATGACAAAAACAGATGGACAAGGTCATGGAGGAGTATGAGGACATCTTCACCTCTCCTGCAGGGGTGCCTCTGCATTGTGAAGTCAAGCACTCCATCGATGTGACCCTATGTGAATTATTGCCCAATGGAAAAATCTATTGGTGCTCTGTTCTAGAGAATACTGATATCAAGAGGGAGATTCAGGAGTCTTTGCAAAGAGGTCACATCCAGCTGAGTTCATCACCCTATGGGAGCTTGATTGTGTTGGTACAGAAGAAGGATGGGACTTGGAGACTCTGTATAGACTATAGGGCGTTGAACAAGACCATTTTCCGGAATAGTTACCCAATCCCACAGATTGATGACCTTATGGACCATCAAGGGGGGAAATATTTCTGCAAGATCGACTTGAAGTCTGGATATCACTAGGTACCAATCCAACCCTCTTATTTCTGGAAGACTGCCTTCAAAGCCAAGGAGGGCCCTTTTGAATGGTTGGTTATGCCTTTTGGGTTGAAAAATGCTCCTGCAACCTTCATGAGGCTAATGGATGGCATATTGTTGCCATTCACCAACTAATTTGTAGTGGTATACTTGGATGACATCCTGATCTTCATCCAAAGTTGGGAAGAGCAGTGCCACCACATCTAACAATTTCTCCAAACACTACAAAAATGCAAGTTGTGTGCCAATTTAGAGAAATGCACTTTTGACATGACCTAGGTTCAGTATCTTAGATACATTTTTATCAACAGGGTGTGCATGTGGATCCAGCCAAGATCCAAGTCATTCGGGATTGCCATCCCCAACCACTCTGATAGATCTCCACAAATTTCTGTGCCTTACTAATTTCGACCTTGAGTCAAGTCACCAAGGGAGGAGAGAACGAAAAATTATTTTCTTCTGAATCTTAACACAAGGCATTCGCAGAGTTGAAACATCGCCTCTGCTTTGCACTAGTTCTCAAATTACCAGACTTGCAACAACCATTTGAGATTGAGATAGATGCCCCTAACTAAGCTATTGGGGCAGTCCTTACTCAATAGGTGCATCTGGGGGCATATCACAATGAGACACTTTCAGACACAGTCTGGAAGTATCCCACTTATGACAAAAAGATCGATTCCATTGTGTAGGCCTGCCGACAATGGAAGCATTACATTTTGGGCAAGGAAATGGTCATCCACACAGACCATCAACCCTTGCAGTTCATACAGATGCATTGGAAGTTGCAGAATGATCGCCATCAAAAGTGGTTCACATGCCTACAAGAGTTCCATTTGAAATTAAAGTACAAGGAGTGACATGATCAACATCAGGTGCCACACAAATTTTAGGTCAGTGACAAAGTCTGGTTGCATCTGCAGAAGGAACGCCTTACAAGAGCCTATAAAAACCTGAAACCACTCTGATATGGTCCTTACATCATTACTAAGTCTATGGGAGACAATGTGTTTGAGCTCAGCATTCCCCCATTCCTTGGCCTGCACCTAGTGTTCAATGTGGACGACTTCGACCATACTTCCCACCATTGTTGGACACATCACGAATTGCAAAACATCTCACACCTACAGAGTTAAATCCAAATTGCATGGAACAAGTCACAACTGATCGAATCATGGACACGTAGATCAATAAAACCTGACAGTAAAAAATCCAACTATATCGAGTTGTCAAAGCATGCCAACTCCCTAACCAGGGCAAGTGGCTCACCAGGGACCAAGTTCAACAAAAGTTTCCTCATCTCATGGAGGAGCTCAATGCAATGGGAACCATTGCTTCCTAAGGGGGTAGGAATGATTCAGATCAATATTTGTGGCCACCTTCCTATTCAACTGAGATCCCCACCATTGTTTCTTTCAGTTTTTCAGTTTCCTTATTTGTAGCACAGTTTACTATTTCTAGAAGTTTTTTAGGTCATAAACTTCTGGAGCCATTTTGAGGCCTTAAACGACATTTTCTTGGGAAAACCAGGGAAACATGAAATCTTAACTAATGTTGTACATTCAAAAGTTGTAGTCCTCGGATAGGTCTTTCTAACGAGGTATTGTGTGCATCAAACGAAGATCGTATGCCAAAGTTACTACGTGAGGAAGTTGATGTACCAATTAACCCAAATGGGGCCCATTGTTTGGCGCTTCATCTCCTAGGGTTAGGTTTTTGGATATTTAGGATTTTCCATTGTTTCTAAATAATAAATAGCCCTTTGAGCCTCATTGTAACACAGTTCAGAGGCATGTAGCCACCACATCTCTTCTAAGACATAAGTTACCATCGCACAAGCTAGTCTTATTTCCATTCTGTTTGTAACCATATTTCAGTATTTGTTATTAATTAAATGAAGTGTTATTTCTATTGCATCTCTGTATTTATGGTTATATCTATAATTTGTTGCATTCCTGTTTAAATATAAATCATCCAAACCAATTATGAAATCACACATGCAAAGTTCACTTGCAAGTATTCCTGTTGAAGTTGCTTGATCCTACTTTCCTGCCTTGATCCTTGCTTTCCTTCCTTTCCCTTTGCTTGATTTTCCTTCCTTGCTCCAAATCTAGAGTTCTCTAAGAAAACACTATGTGACCAAGAGTGACAGAGAGAGAGTAATGAGAGATCTCTAAACTTGAACTGACAAAAGGTTACCAACTGATCCTCAGAAGCCTTTTTATTAATGAGGCCTCTATTTTCTTAATTTTCCATTATTTTCCTTCAATTTTGTCCTCACCTACAACCTGTGACCTTTCACCTCCCGTTTCTCCTAATTTCCATTCTTTTCGTAAATATATGTGCCAAAAATGCCATTTTGCCTTTTCATTTGCCAATTTCCTTTGCCAAAATAACACATCGAGTAATTCCCATTAGGATATTTTGGCCCAACACTCAACTTGGAATAAGTGTCCCTTAATTGTGGTCTTATTTTGCCTTTACTTACTTTTATTACATAGAATTATCACAAGGACTATTACACCAAGTCAGGGGCTTCCAAGTACCACCTGATCATAGATTTCATTGTACCAAATATTTCTTTCATCCAGTCACCCTTATGACATACTACAAGCATGAATGTGGGACTAACAACAAAAAAACCATGCTTCCTCATGCTTTACCACAATCCCACCAAAACCATTCAAGGGAATTCTAAGCCCTAAACAAGCACCTATGTAACTAGGCTTTACCGCAATCCCTCCATTACCGGTCAAGGGCTTCCTTGGTCCAAACAAAAACATATACTATTAGCCTTTACCACAACCATGCCGAACCAATCAAGGGATCACTAAACCTTAAACAAGCTTTGATGCCTCCAGATTTCTTCACCAATACCTTGAGGAATTTTCTCGTCTCCACCCTCAAGCTTTACCACAATCCCATGGTATTAAACATTGTATTAATATGATGACCATGCTTTCCCATGGTTATCTATTATTTATCTATCCCGCTGTACATATTTTTAAGCATCACTTTTCAAGGCTTAATTTTTGACAACTTATATAGTAATAGATAAAAAAATAAATTAAGCTCCTCATCTATGACGAGACACAATAAAAATAACTTATTAATATTGATAAATATGTGAATTGTTTGGGTTGTTCTTCACATTCCTCTACTGCCACCACATGGCAGTGCACACACCCATCTCATGAAGTACAAGTCCTGGCTATATAATTCATAACAATTTGTGCAGGGAAGGGTCACTAGGACAAGTCCCAATTCTTAACATACGAATGTTTAGCAGCAAAAATTCAAGCATGGTAAGAGAACTGTTCATCATAACCATCACACTATGATGTCAAATTGGACTGTAATTGAAATTGACTCTTTACATGAGGTTTGTCTAGTATGTCACATGACTTCGAATCAAATTGCATTAAAAATATGTAGAGCAGCGAGTTCAAGATTTTGTATTACTGCTTACAGTTCTCAAGTTTGAGTAGTCTCTGACCAATAGGTCTCATTAACAAGTAGGCTAATGCTTCTTAGGATCGACAATTACATGGTAACTAGTGGTTTACGCTAATCTTCTCTAGTGTTTTCTATATTTTATGATAACTTAAACATAAGTTATCTTCCCCACAATTTTAGTTGTACTTTCAATTTTACAATTTTCTTCTACCATAATATCATAGTTATTTAGAAGTGTATTTCTGCCTCATCAAGGGCTAGTTTTTGGCATACTGAACTTTTGACCCAGATGATTTTACTCAATAAAACTTTCAAAAAAATTAAACCCGGAAAGGCTAAAAAAAAAAATTCGAGCAAAATTCACAATTAAATCAATTTTATAAAACCCACGTAATCTCTTACATGCAGTTCATCCCACATTTTGTTTCCTTTCATTGATAAATAGTTACAACTATAAATTAAAATTTGTTTCCTTATACGTGTCTCCTCATGTCCGCTATGGCCACCATCGAAACTGAATGGTGTTGACTCATACAATTCTTAATTCCAGAGCTAGTTTTAATAAAATAATTTCCCGTTCTTTAATTTTTTCACCCACTATAAGCAAGTACTAGCCTGCGCATACATATTTTGTTAGATTTATTTCAAGTTTTCGAATACGTTTAAAAATCCAACTATGGTAGCAAAAAAACCTTACAATATAGCCTGTACTTTCAGAATTCAGATTTTCTATTACTACAATATCATAGACATTCAAAAGTATATTTTTTCCTCGTCAAGGATGATTTTACTCAATGAAACCTTTGAATTATTTACGCGACGATATATAATTATTCACTTACCCAACTTTTGAAATCATTAATATAGATAAATTTTGAAACCTTTCATATAGCTAAGTTTATGGCAAGTCAGTCTTCCATTGATGACCACATTTTTATTAATTTCAAATAACTATGTAGCTAAGTTTATGGCAAGTCAATATTACATTGATGACCACATTTTTATTAATTTAAAGAACTATGTCCAGCTAATTTTTCACATGGTATCAAATCGCTTGAGTGCAACAGCGACCCCAGATGGGTTTGATAGTGATTTTCCCTTGAGGAATGGCTTGAAGGGAATGGAATATGTTTCTAGTTGCAAAAACGATATAGGGTGCGATGCTTCCTAACTCTTGTGAATGTTCTCATATTTCCATAATCACGAATCTATGCGACCAACTGTCATTGGAGATGAATAATTTATGATGTCATCTTAATGACCAATGAATGGCTATATAAAAAAAAACTTTTTGGCAACACCAACCCTTTTATAATTGAGACCTGCAAGCATGTCAATTGATCGGGCTTTAAAATTCTCAACATGTAATTGTTGGGGAAATTATATGTGTTATAATTCCAACATTAAATTATCAATTTGGGACTTGTAAGCTTCGAGGCACAAGCACAGGTAATGCAGGATCAGAGCGTCTAATCTAAACTAGAAATGAAATCAATTTACTATTTAAGTACAAAATTGCTATTTCTAATTGAAACTAATCAATTAAGGAAAACACGCTCAAACAATATGAATAAGAAATTCTAATCAATGTGAAAAAGAAACTAACTCTAATTAATCATAAACCAAGCAACAAAAATGATCATTTGAATGATTTCAATCTTAATCTAAGTAATGGAAATCTTAAATCAAACACTAAGGTCTATTTAATCTAATTGCAAGAATCTTAAATCAATCGAGACTAACTCAAAAAAGCATCAAGCTTATGCTAATTTCAATTCAAACAAAATTAATTATAATCCAAACGATTTAAGCTAAAGAAATAAACAATCCAAACAATACTGTGACTAATCTAATTCTTGGGATCACACAAAGATCTACTACTTTTAACCTCAAATGCATTAACTACATTGAATTGAAGAACCTCAAACTAACACTATCGAAAATTGAATCTTAAATGAATGCTTTCAAAATCAAACTTAGGAAATCTAACACTATCATAATCAAACTCAATAAATCTAAGCTGAAATAAAGCTCATGAAATTGAACCTTGATCAAACTTAGGAAGTTGAATTACAACTCAAGAAATCGAAATTCAATCGAACTCAGAAAGTCTATTTTATGGAAAGCGTTAACCTTCAATTCTAAATTTAACCACACTTCGACTCTATGGGATCTCAAAACTGAACTACAATGATCAATATGTCATCATGTCATTGTTGGTCATTTATAAACATGGTATTGCAAGACTAGTTTAAATACGGGATCACCTTGTTTAGGTACAGAATGACTCTGTATAAGTACAGAATGCAGAATTATATAATTGATCCAAGCCTAGTCTCGGGATGCATGCCATAAATTGATAGGAATTTCAATTTTGAAAACATTTAGAAGAAGCTAATCCATAATTTAATATTCCATACATTGATATCAACACATCCAGAAAGGATCGAGACTTCAATTCCCAAATAAATCATGCTTTTATTATGCCAATGGCTCAGAGTAACACTACAAGTTCAATTAATAATTAACACAACCAATATCGTGTTCTGTTGTTTCTAAGCATTCTTATATAGACATCACACTACAAGATAATCATGCTAAAAAAAACAAGAAGACTTCTAATTGAATGAATTCTACAATTTTAATTTCAAATCTACAAGACAAAGTTTTAAGTACAGAATGATGCTAGATTTCACACAACAAATTTCTCGATGAAATTCACACTTTGAGTGTAAATCCTATGCTCTAGATAAGCTAAAGGAATTGTTTCTAGTTGTGGTGGGCCTGTGCCACTCCTGGAGCAAGCTTAACTAACTCAATAAAAATAAAATTCAAAACAGATTCATAATACTTACAAAGAATTTAGAGATGAAGCAAAATTCAATTAAGATTCAATTATTATTACAAAAGAGATTCAATCCATCCTTTATTCCTTCCCTGCTTCTCTTCCTTTCAAAAACCTTCCCAAATATTCCAATACAAACCATGGCTAAGCCATTTATAAGATTTACAAGGAAAATTAGTCATTTTCCTCAATTATGGAAAATTGAACAATTTTAACAAACTGATCCCAAAGATATTGTGATTTCTTCCTAGCCATGACGAATTTTGGAAAACTGTCTGGAGGGAACCTAACTTGTTATATTTTCAATAAAAACCTCTGTTGGATTTGTCTCATTCAAATCCAGACCCTCAAAAAGCATGCCCAAAGTTGGTTATCTCGCTCTTTTTGCAAGATAATTCTAGAACTATGGAAAAACAGCCATTCTTTATAAAAATGCCTCCAACACCCGCTTATAACTTTTAGAAACATTTGAATATGGAGAAAACATTTTGGATATAGATAATGGGTTATATTGTTAACAAATCTACTTTCACGTATTTTCTCGATTCACCTCTAGTTGCACAAAAATCGAGGTCAAACTTGGTTGGAAACTATGCACATTTTGAGAAATATTGTTAATTAGCTCCTAGGGACCCACATGTGTGACCTGGTTGCAGTCCAACACATGCAAAGATATTAAAATATTATTTTTGACAATAACCTCCGTCGGTTTTCCCTGGAAGCAAGCCGAAATGTCGAAACCCCAAATTGGATATTCCCATACTCTACTTGTACCAACTAGTTCCATTGACTTGTGAAGAATTTTGGCAATGGAACCCTGTGACAAATGAAATCAGAAAAGCCATCATTAGTAAATCATGAATAAATCATCTTTAACAATAGAAGAGTCAAGAAAGCTAATGATAACCAACCATAGAGTGTAAGACATATATTTGGCGGTGCTGGAAGTTATGGAATTATGGTACGAAATAGGTTAAAAGTACATGAATATAGGTTATCAATGGTAGTATTGAATGATGAAAACATGGGCATATTTGAGGCCCAACATCACCCAATGCCTGAGGATTTTCATGTCCTCATGCAAACAAGGACTTTGCTCATATATAGATTTTATGGCATCATGGCTTTGGGCAGGGTTGGTTTTTGTGGAGCAACACTGCGTGAAGATTTGAGGGTGTTGGTTCTTGTGGAGCAACACCATTCTTATTTGACTTCCATATATTTGATTTTGAGAGCAATACAAATTGAGGATAAACAATAGATGTGGTAGGAGGAAATGATAAATGAGATGATAGGTGGCAATGGAAATGGTGGATGAGATGAGGTGGTGATGGAGATGGTAAAATAGGCTTTCATACTCAGTTTTTGTAAGGTCAATGCTTATGGATAGTTCCTTTATGGAAGGAAGCAATGACTTCATCCTCTATTTGATACATTCAATTGACAATATATGTGAATGTAGGAGGGGAACGTACTATAGTTACTGCTTTGTTTACCTGAACCAATATACTTTTATTTTCCTGATTATGACCTCATTAGAGTAGCATACATTCTTTTATGAATGAGCATTTTGCAAATGAAGGGTATATGGAAAACAAAATATATGGAATATATGGTGGTTAATCATTAAAAAAAAATTAAATCTCTAATGAATTAAAGAATCTTAAGCCAACTTTACCTCAGGTTTTACCTTTACCATGATGATAGCTATAGGCTAAAGTAGAGGATGGAATGGTTGGAGCTAATGTGACTGTTGATTTGACCTACTGAATAAGGTGGAAGGATGAACTAAAGAGAAGTAGGATGACCTGAAGGTCCCCTTCTTCCCCATGCCTAAGGAGTTCTATTTCCCCAAACACTGAGGAAACATGACTGTTACTGCAAATGACAATGGAAATGCTGATACAAAGAACCAAACTACTACAAATCTGTGTTGAGATCACAAAACTGTATAGTCTTGAACCGCTACACACCCATGTGCAATATTGCATATGTGAATAAATGGTTTCGATGTTGAACATAAGAAAGAATCAATGGATTACCGACCATTGAGGAAGTCGTTAACCAATGCGAGATATTCCACCTTTCATGTCAATGGGAATCAAGGCACTAGGTACATTCTACTAGCCATGAATAGATTTGTCGAAGTCGAATGATTTGCAGAATTCATCCACTAAGAAACATTGATGTATTTCCTTAGTAGATGACAAAGATACCTACCATTAAGGCATTCAGGTTCCGAGGTACCTTATCTAACCCTAAACCTAATCCTAGATAATGTGTTGATGTCGATAGGATAAGGCTTGTTGGCAAGTGGGCCTTAAGGAATCCCACGTCAACCAACTCGAGTACAAGAATAATTACTTGAAAGATACATGATTTGAAGAACTCATACAATTTTACAAACATTATTGGGAACCTTTCCTGCTAGTTACTTGGTTTTCAAGAAAAGTCCCTCTCTAGTTGTGCCAAACAAGCTGGTTCTCACAAAATGAATTATTTTTCTCTTTACTATTTTCATTTATTTATTAAAATACTAAATTTCCTACTATACTGAATAAAATATATCCCCCTTCAAGTAAAAGAGAACTTCCAATGAAGCCATGTGGAGATTAGGTACAAGGATATATTCATGCTTCGATTTAACATATAAAATTTAGAATATACATGAGCATGAAAAGTTAGCAGCTTTGAAAAATGTGATACAAATATTACTTGAATATGAGAGTGGTACTTTGACTGGATTGTGATCTGGAACCAATGTTGGATGTAATCCTGGTGGTATTGGCTCATTTCCTCATTTGGACCACTCTGAAAGTCCTCCTCAATCGTACCGGGAAAATTTTTATAATTGGTCTTTGGAATGCATACAAGGCTTGCTGCTAGGCATGGTGAAACTTCTTCAATCTCAGGTTTAGATGGATCCTCCCCATCAGATTTGGTACATGATTCCTCAATCTCCTTGGTAGATAGGCAAGAGGAATCAAGGGAGATTTCCAAATCCTCTTTTGGCTATGGAGAGACAGATAATTTCTTGAATGTGGTGAAGATGAACTCTTCCTCACAAGTAGATATCCCAGCTACTGTTAAGATTTGAGAAAGTATTTCGAGGGACATTCTTCAAGATCTCAATCATTCTTTGAATTTCTCCTGTTGTTTTATGATCCATGTCTTGCAACATGGATTAGTACAAAGGGGCTCTTACAACAACCCAAGAATGTTTTATCTTTACAGAGCTTTCAAATTTTAGCGTAAATGAATTAAAAACTGCTAATTGCAGTAAAACTTACCAAACTTGCTTATTTGGATAACCAAACTTTGGAGCAACCCCACAATAGTGGATGCGTGGCTCTTCACTCACATCTTATTGTGCACTCTTCTCCCTCTTATTTCCCTGCAACTAAGATCACACAAAAAACTTGTGAAAGTAACTAAGCTTTGATCCCCTTAGCATCTCCCCGACAACGATGTCAAAAATGTTGGGGAAATTATATTTGTTAATTCCAACATTAAATTATCAATCCAGGGCTTGTAAGCTTCGAGGCACAATTGCAGGTAACAAAGGATCAGAGCATCTAATCTAAACTAGAAATGAAACCAATTTACTATTTAAGTACAAAATCCCTATTTCTAACTGAAACTAATCAATTAAGGAAAACACGCTCAAACAATACGAATAAGAAATTATAATTAATGTGCAAAGATAACTAACTCTAATTAATCATAAACCAAGCAATACAAATTATCATTTGAACGATTTCAATCTTAATCCAAGTAATGGAAATCTTAAATCAAACACTAAGATCTATTTAGTCTAAATGCAAGAATCTTAAATCGACCGACACTAACTCAAAAAGGCATCAATCTTATGCTAATTTCAATTCAAACAAAACTAATTATAATCCAAACGATTTAAGCTAAAGAAATAAACAATCCAAACAATACTGTGACTTAATCTAATTCCCGGGATCACACAAATATCTACTACTTTTAACCTCAAATGCATCAACTACATTCAACTTAAGAACCTTAAACTAACACTATCGAAAATTGAATCTTAAATGAACGCTTTCAAAACCGAATTCGGGAAATATAACACTATCATAATGAAACTCAAGAAATCTAAGTGCAAATAAAGCTTAGAAAATCAAACCTTGATTGAACTTAGGAAGTTGAATTACAGCTCAAGGAATCGAAATTCAATCAAACTCGGAAAATCTATTTTATGGAAAGCATTAACCTACAATGGTAAATTCAACCACACTTCGACTCTATGGGATCTCAAAACCGAACTACAGTCATCATTATGTCGTCATGTCATTGTTGGTCATTTATAAACATGATTTTGCAAAACTTTTTTAAGTACGTGATCACTCTGTTTAAGTATAGAATGACTCTATATAAGTATAGAATGCAAAATTATATAATTGATCCAAGCCTAGTCTCAGGATGCATGCAATAAATCGATAGGAATTTCAATTTTGCAAAAATTAACAAGAAGCCGATCCATAATTTGACAGTCCATACCAATGATATCAACACATCCAAAAAGGATCGGGACTTCAATTCCCAATTAAATCATGCTTTTATTATGCCAATGGCTTAGAACAACACTACAAGTTCAATTAATAATTAACACAACCAATATCATTTTATGTTGTTTCTAATTATTCTTATATAGACATGACACTACAAGATAATCATGCTAAAAAAACAAGACGACTTCGAATTGAATGAATTCTAGAATTTTTAGTTTTCAAATCTACAAGACAAAGTTTTAAGCATAGAATGATGCTAGATTTCACACAACAAATTTCTTGATGAAATTACACTCTGAATGTAAATCCTATGATCTAGATAAGCTAAAGGACTTACTTCCAGTTCTGGTGGGCCCTTGCTAGTCCTGGAGCAAGCCTAAAATAACTCAATAAAAATGAAATTTAGAACATAGTCACAATTCTTACAAAGAATTTAGGGATGAAGCAAAATTCAATTAAGATTCAATTATTATTACAAAAGAGCTTCAATCCATCCTTTATTCCATCCCTACTTCTCATACTTTCAAAAAACTCTCCAAATCTTCCAACACAAACCATGGCTAAGCCATTTATAAGATTTACAACGTGAATTAGTCATTTTCCTCAATTATGGAAAATTGAACAATTTTAACAAATGGACCCCAAAGATATTGGCATATCTTCCCAACCATGGTAAATTTTGGAAAATTGTTTGGAGGGAACCTAAATTGTTATATTTTCAACAAAATAATCTCTTGTATTTGTCTGATTCAAATCCAGTTCCTCAGAAATTGTGCCCAAAGTTGGTTGTCTCGCTCTTTTTGCAAGATTCTAGAACTCTGGAAAAACAATCATTTTTTATAAAACTGCCTCCAAGCCCTGCTTATAACTTTTATAAAAATTTGAATCTAGAGAAATGGTTTTGGATATAGATAATTGGTTATATGGTTAACAAGCCCATTTTCTCATATTTTCCAGATTCACCTCCACCGGCACATAAATCAAGATAAAACTTGGCAGTTTGGAAACTATGCACATTTTGAGCAGATTTGTTAATTAGCTCCTAGGGACCCACATGTGTGACCTGGTTGTAATAAAACACATGGAAAAGTACTAAAACATTATCTTGGAGAATAACCTCCCTCAGTTTTCCCCGGAAGTCGAAACCCCAAATTGGATATTCACGTACTCTACTTGTACCAACTAGTTCAACTGACTTGTGAAGAATTTCTGTGATGGAACCCTGTGACAAATGAACTTAGCAAAACCGTCATTAGTAAATCATGGAAAAATCATCTTTAATCATAAAAGAGTCAAGAAAACTAATGATAACCAACCATTGAGTGTAAGGTATGTATTTGGCGGCAAGCTATGGAATTATGGTACGAACTGGGTTAAAAGTACATGAACATAGGGTATTAATGGTGGTATTGAATCATAAAAACATGGTCATATTTGAGGCCCAGTAGTCATTCCAAGAAAAAAAAACAGGTGACCAGTCTGAAAAAGTAATTTGAAACCAATATCTCTTAAATCTTCGAACATAGTACAAGATAAACTAGAGAATAGCATTAAAACACTTTATAGCATCACATAATGCCAAAGCATTTGGTGCGCTAATGTCAATGATAAACCAACACAAACTTTGTATGGAGGTCTTCTAAATGACACTTCATACTATTATTTTATTCCAATATTAGAGAGAAAATAATAATGATTGTACGAATCTAATTTGTCTAAATGTTGGGCGCTTAATCTCACTGGTATATACATCAATCTGATTCAAATTCTAATCAAAATAAACACCCATGCCATATCCAAACTATAAATTCGTGGACATCTTTTCTACAAGGCTGCAACAATTTTCCCAATGTTTTCAATGGAGAAAAGTCAATCGAACAGAGTAATGACAATTGAAAGAAATTTTCTAGAGCATTACAGACTTTTTACGAAAATTTCCACCATTTTAAATTTTTTTTTTTTTAATATGGATTCCTCCTAGACATAGAGAACAGATACACTACCCACGAGAAACTCAGAGATAGAAATTTTATATCAGATTGTTCTATCACCACTGTAAATAACTCAGCCGAAGCCGAGAGCTTTGGGTAGGGTAAAAAAAAACTCAGGATAAAACAACCCTAAGCAACCTCCGGCAAGGAGAATTTGTATAAAATGTTATGGTCTGAGTAACTTCATTGCCTCCCATCACAAGAGAAGGCAAGATGGTTGCTGCAGCAATGATAACCATAAAAAAAAACAACGCTACATCCCTTGTCATCGTCAATTGAGTACCATACTCTTTCTTCCTTTCCCTTTGGATATAGACACAAAATATGAGAAATAAAAGGAACTACATAAAGGCCCAAGGAAAAAGGTGCATATTCGAGCTTGCAAGGTCTGGGTTTTATAGCCACTGTGGTGCTCTTACAACAGTCTTTTTTGTAATTCAATTGCCGGCACGACCAAAAAATCTTGCGGGTTTACCCTACTTTTCTTGAAAATAAGATTAAAAGCCATCGCCTCTACATCGGAAAGGCTTATCCATAAATCTTATCTCTTATTATTTCAGATAATTCATATCTCTAACACATTTAATTTTCTCTTCGACTACTTTTATCAGCATTTCACGAATAACATTTCTATATGCATAAGAAGGAATTGGACTTTTGGGATCATACCTCTTTGGATCATTGGATGAGGTTAAGCTCTCATGAATGTTTACGAAACTGTGGATAAGGTCGAACATATCTGAATCTATATGGTAAAGCAAACACATACAAAGGAAACCGCAGTGTTGTAGCCTTTTCTCCGACATCAAAAAGGGAAACAGGGATTGTGACTTCTTTACTATTTTAAATTTGGTGTACATGGTTGCATTACCCACAAAGCATGGGTCAAGAACCACCCAAGCTGGCATACATACCATTTGAGTAACCTTCCAATTAAAAAAGGAAAAAGTTGCTTTCTTTAGTAGCGTAGGAGGAATAAAGCATCGTGATCAATGCATCATGCACCAAGTCACATGGGAGGAGCGACCGTTCTTCCGTCGTGTAGCTTCTCAACCCACCAACTTCACCATGCTCCATACAAAATCAATATTACACATTGATCATAAATGAAATGAATAATAGTTGCACATCTGGTTCTTAGAGCCAAACAACATGACTTCTTTCTCCATCTAAAACGTTTGAATGCAACCCTATTGTATCAACATCATTGGGCATAGACTTCTGCTATAAGGAAGCTAGCCCAGATCTCCAATTTCTAATTAGCATTCGTAGCCTGATCTCTTCACGTATAATCTACATTCGTAAAGAAAGAAAACCTTCAGCCTAAACCCAAGGAATTTCCCAAGGGATTGTTTAGCGTTGAAATAGTTAACATTGTCATAAACATTCATGTTGAACTGGTCTTCAACAACATAAATGCAACATGTTAAAGTCGTCATGGAATCTTGGTGTGGTCTCATAATTTAAGTTTTAATCTAGTCCATTGAGAAGTGGGGCGCATTGACTGCTCTGATGCGATGGTCGATCAGGTCGAGTTGGTCCATTGACTAAGCACCAACACGAAAAATACACAAAACACTATGTGTTTGGAACACGGGTTGACCAAAGTTTTTTCAACAAGAAGTCCATGTTTGTGTATGGTTTTCCATTTTTACTAACATACCCAATTTTGATGTGTAGTTCTATTTTTAACAAATGCGTACCTTCTCTGATATTTATTATCTATATCCCATTATTAATTACAGTGTCGCATGTAAACCATTCAAGTTGTTATTTTTTTCATATTAACTTTGCATGAACATAGGACATGTATTACAGGCAGCCTCACTTGACTCGTATCATTGTGTCACTTAAATAGAATGAAGGTTTGGTCCAAAAGAGCGAACCTCTTTAACTTTTAATTTAATCAATTAAACCTTTATTTAATAAGGATTGTTTTCATAAAAACCCTGTTTGATGTTAAATACTTTGAAGTATAACATGTTATATATATATATATATATATATGTTATTGATCCTTCAATAACCATGGTTATGCTTGGATTCTCCTTCAAAGAATCCTAATTTCCATTGGTATTATGAATTTCATGTGCTTAAATTTCCAGATGAATTTTGAGGTTATTTTTCTTATAGACTTTTCATAATTAAAACCCGTCAACAAAAATGACACGAAGGTGGATTATTCCATGGGCTTCATTGTTTCAACTTGAAGCTTTGATACCATTTTTAACCTACCTCCTGAGCCTACCCAAAAAAGTAGCTCCTAGGCTCCATAAATTTTAATTTTTTCCTCGATTAAAGTTAATATTCTTGATTCGTCTCAAGTATAGTGACCTCATCATCACACACTCAAGGATTATCCTTGCAACTATACCCATGATCCTAAATACTACACAATATTATAGCAATGATCTTACCTATTCTCCTAATCCACCTTTACAAATTTGATAGGAGAATGAATCATAGCATGCACTCTTTCATAAACCCTTACAAGTAGTTATGGATCATTGGTGTGAGTCTATTGTAACTAGCATGGCTAAGAGTCATGATCTTAGTCCTCCTTATATATTCAAGGGTTTCGTGATAGAAATTTTATGCAACATGCAAAATTAACTAACTAGCCTCCTCCAATACAATTACTATGGCATGCATGGAAGAGAAAACCCTGAGTAAGTGATTATACACTTAGAAGCCCTATCCCATAACTATTCCACATGCATTAATGTCATATGCCTGAACAATTGCCATGTTAAACCATAGATATCATATAACATTAAAGGCATATCATGACCCTTCATGATAATCAAGTTTAGATTCATAGATATCTCAAATACTCATATATGATTTCCCATAAGCAAGTAAATGCAAGTATTTCTACTTGTGCACAATGGTCATATATAAATTCTAACATGAGTAAAAATAGCTCCATGGCCCAAGTAATACAACTACCTACTAAGCCTCTACTTTGAAGGCAATAAAAGTCACATGCATTCATCTAAACTCAACTCATAAATCCATAAACACAAATAAGTCTACTTATGTATAACTACCACAAGCAACTCATTTATTTATTCTCATGTTTACAGATGACACCACATATACACATATGAGCTAACAATTTAACAACATAAAAAGGTTAGGAGTAACCATACATCATTTTTCATGCAAGTAACAACCGACCAGAATGGAGGAGAACATCAGTAAATCTACTCATAAACAAACTGAAATTATAACAGAGAAGAGAAGAAAATATCATATAGGACATTCCACGCAAATGAATCCCACAAAAACATCATTTGGAGAACGGAGCACCACCACCCAACCATGAATCACCTCTGATTCCCCCTGAGCTGAGGTTCTTGCCATGGATCAACTTCCTCCAATTGATCTATGCAATGGATATTTAATACCCTTTTTCATGATATGGTTTCTATTAGCAGTGTCCCACTTTTATGGATTTTTATCCATTTTCCTAGGCCTTTTTTGGAAAATATCGCCTTTATCTCCTGTGAGGCTTTTCCTCATAAAATATTGCCTTTATCCCCCACAAAGCTTTTATGTTTTTTCGTCGATGGATATTTATCTCCAATCCATCCAATGAATATTTATCTCCAATCCATCAAGCTTATCTAGAATCACATCTAGAAGCTTTATCATGAAAGATTTATCCTATCCCATTCCTCAATGGGATTTGGCAAGAATATCATCTCTTGGTGTCTCGCTTTTCCAGGTGATCACTTTATTAATTTATTTAATAATGCATTTATTTTCCATATTACACATCACACCTAGATTTCCTCAGCTTAGGTTACAATAGTCTGACACACAAGGGAGGGATGTTATATTTAACAGCTTAAGGAAAAATAAAGGTATCATCAAATACTCCCCTATGTGTTCCATTAAGTTGACAAAGATGTCCTTTTTTCTTTTGAAAATATTCCAATATTTGAACATCCCAAATGAACAATATCCTTGAATCCTACTTTATCTTGCAAAATAACAAACTGGTACCAAAATTATGGGTATTGGTTAGTTGAAACAATGTACAAGACAGTTGGTATGAAATACTAGATGATGTTTCAATGCAATCATTTCCAACTTCACATAAGATTCCAAAAATAATGGTCATGGTTTACTTTATTGAAAAAAAAAAAGAAACAAATCTAACTATAATAAAGAAATAATAAGTGGGAAAGAAAAGTAATAGTTGAACCATGTTGCAGTTGGAAATGAGACTGAGTCACAATCTTTATTAAACATAATATGAAGGTGAAAGAGACCCCAACAGAAATATGTAATAGGAACATAGATCTCCAATTTTCAACTAATTACCTTTGAGTCATTAACATCCCCACTTATATAAAACAAATAAGAAATATGTTGCACTATATTTTATAAATAAACTAACTACTATATAAAGTTTTTATTTATTATCCTACTCTGCTTGAGAAAAAGAAATTCCTCTCCTCAAGTATAGGAGTATTTCCAATGTAACCATGTGTGTAACAAATATAAAAATGAATTCATACTCAAGTTTAGAATATAATCTTTAATGCAGACTTGAGTATGAAGAACCAGTTGTTTTAATGATGATGTCAAGAATTAAGGAGGAGTCAAGGAGCAATGTGGTCTTCCAGTTGCTTGAAACCAACTTTCAATAAAATCAAAATGCTATTGGCTTACCTCTTTATTTGGCTCATTCGACATATCCTCCTTTATCGTGCCATGCAAGTCTTCTAGCATTAGATGATTATCCTCTTGTGTGCTTAGAGGATTTGTAAATAGGCATATTGAAAATTATTTAATATCAGGTTCTAATTCTTTCTCTCCATCAAATGCAATCCATGATTCTTCAGTTTCCTCAACAATTTTTCAAGAGTAATGATATTCATGTGGATGTGATTCATGGTGTTTTTGTTCTTCTATCACTTATGGGAAGGAAAATAATTTCTTGGCTATTGTCAAGATTTGTTCTCCTTGAGAAGAAGAGACCCCAACTACTGCTAGGATTTGAGAGAGTTATTCCAAACTCTTGATCATCGTTGAATACTTATTTTCTTGTTTCTAATCCATGTCATGCACATGGATTAGTGTATGGAATTCTTCAAGTACCAAAAACTTTAAAAATCCTAAGGAAATAAAAATAAAATGCACTTAAAAAAAATACAAGCAAACCAATAATGTAGTTCAAGAGACAGCATGCTACTAAGACCCTGTTGTCACCAAGTTATCTATTCACACAAGTTAGACTTCTCTTCTTTCAATGAATCAAACTAAAGGAAAACACACTTGCAATGAAAAATAACGAAAAATGACACTTTGCATCCTACCTTTAATTCTAGCCATATGAAAAAGAAACTTGAAAATAAATTAGAGATAACCAAACTTTGGAGCGACTGCAAACCAAAGCAGATGTATGGCTCTTCACTCATGTTTTACTGTCTTTCTCCACCCTCTAGTTTCCCCGTAGCTAAGATCACACATAAAACTTGTGAAAGAAACTATGCTCTAATCCCTTTAGCATCTCCTTGGAAAAAATGCCAACAATGTTGGTGGAATTATATTTATTCTAATTCCCACACTTAATTATTGAATCCGGGATCATAAGACTTAGAGATGCAAGCACAAGAAATGCAGGACTAGAGCCTATTCTAGCCTATGCTAACAATTAAGATAAAAAGAACTAATTACTGAGGATTATCACTTGTCATTTGACTACAAAACTCTAATTCTTATCGTGTTTTAAACCATAGTCTTTTATTACCGACAAATAAAATGTTCATGTGGTTCTATATATGTAGCTTTTTAGGTCTTGATACTTTGGTGGTTTTAATCCTACAGTGATGAAAACACATTAACCATACTACATAAAAGTAAATTGCAAAAAAGTAAATGTCGATAACTATATTCAAAAGTGTGTGAGACAAGTAAAGAAAACAAGGCAATAAACTACAAGAAATGCATTAACAAACTATCAAAAATAAATGCTAAGCAGGTTTAGAGATATATTGTAGGTTCTTATTCATTGTAGGAATATTTTACCAAGTAGCTGCAAAGATTCATCAATTAAAGAGTCCTAAATTAAAAATTGTATATTTTTTAATACCTTGTTCTAGTACAGAACCTAGTACTGAATTAAGTACAGAAAGTCTCGCAATTGAAATTCTAAATAAGTACCGAATTAAGTACATAAATTCTGTAAGTTCAAATTCTGAATATTAAAACGTGTTAAGAAACCAATTTAAATTTGTTTGACTCTGAAGCTTGAAAATATGAATTCTAATATGATCATAATGCCTTTTAATTAACAGATCTGAAGGTAAAACAATAGATATAAGACTACGTGAAATACAAATCTAATAAAAAAACTAAAAATACCATCAAATAAAATTTGCAATCAAAAAAAAACTAAAACTAAATATTAACCTACTCTCAAAATAAAAACTAGGGCGTCACCTGAGTCAAGGGGCACTTCCAGACTTGGAAACGTTCCCAACAACTAATTCAAACTAGTACGATGCTCAAATTGCAATAATTAAATCTTCATTATAATAGTCTCAATTTCAACTTGAAAACAAAGGTTCAAATTTATTTCAAAACATTAACTCAGAATAATGATAACTTCTATGTGTTCTCTCTTTCTCGTTATGCAGATCCATTCTTTATATTACAATGGAGAGGAAGTGATGGTCCAAAGGATCATATCAACTTCCATAAAACTCTAACTCTTGTAGTACAACTGAGATAACAAATAATATTTAACCATGGTCTTGTTATGATATTGGAATGTATTATATTAGCATGGGAGATAGAAACGATGACACCTAACATTAGTTTTACTTTCCTCCAAGTTTGAACATAGCTACAAATCTAAGCATGGTTACCCATAGTTGTTGGTGCGCAGGTGCAAAATGAGGTACTAAAATAAGTACTGAATTTCTAGAAAATGCCAAAGTGGTATTGAATTAAGCATTGAAATCTATAGGTGGAATTTAGGTTTGAATAACATCTTGACCTTCACATGTGAGCTAGATGTGAACATAAATCCATCCATAAACATATAGTTGCAACCCATGTCATCTCAAGAAGTGCCAATGTCTTAACCATTACTTAGTACCGAAACTGATATAAGTAACGAATTGTCAAATTCTAGTACTAAAACTTATTAATGGTTTGTAGATTTCTATGGTGTGGTTTTTTAGAAGTTGAATTCGGATATTCCACAGTTTTCATCTTTAATTTGTTGACGTTTCGAGTCTAGACCAAGACTCATCATCAGGACTGATTTACAAAGAAGAGAGACAGTACTAATAAATATGGTTATGGTTGTGTGAGATGTCAAGTTTATAAGCCGACCATCTAAATGATTTGAATTTAAATTCATTTTTATTATTTAATTTTTTATTAATATTCTTATAATTTTTAATGATATATTACAAAGTTTTTTTAATTTTATTTATTTTACATGAATATAATTATTTTAGTTTTTAATTAATTGCTTAAATTGAATTCTATTGGTTTTGGTTTTAGCATATATCCTTTGATAAATTACCTAATTTATGTTTTTTAAGTGAGGGATGCTTATTGCTTTTCTTTTTATTTGTTTTTTGTTTTAGTGAATTGTTTATGTAATAAGTTTTTTATTTTATTTTATTTTATTTAAATTTTAAATAAAATAAATTAATAATAATAATTTTGTTTTAATTATTTTAAATTTAATAATAATAATTTATTTAGATTCAATTAATTTTAAAAGTTTAGTTTTTTAGGAGGTTAATGTATTATTAATGTTGTGTTTCTAAACTTATATGTTCTTATGTTAATGGATTATTGTTTAGGCACTGTTGTACCGGCTACAACCACCCTTCAAATTTTTTCCTTAGCTTCGTTTTGGAGCCTCATTACCAACCATCATTACTAGCATGTCTTACATTGAGCAAGTACATAGGCTTCAACTATGTTTCAGTGGCATGTCATCATGTGCATGTCAACTTGTTTGTCTCCCACCCGCAGGCTGTCATTACAGACTTAGGCAAATCTCTGGCTGAGATTCTCCCTCAAGAAATTGCGAAATCCAACCCGACATTGGGCTTCAGCCTAGAAATTGTGCAATTCTGCAAGGCAGTGACATTTTCACCCCATAAATTGTGCAATGCTTGAGGGACAGCCAACCCTGCTCAGCCCAAAAACTACGCAAATCCCTTTCTGAAGCTTGCAAACTGCTGCATGTCCCTTTAGGTTGTCTGGTTCCCTGCGGTACTGAGTAATCTTGATTTGTATGCATGGGCTGCTTTTCCTGAAATAGCAAAAAGCAACATGCAAAAAGAATCCCTAGATTTTAGGGACTTATATTTAGCAGTTGGAGGTTACATGCAAAGATGGTTTTAGAAAAATTCCCTCCAGGTTTTTCTTTTTCCTAGATTTGTGGCATGTGCATCATAAGCCTCAAAATTATTTATTCGACACTGCAAAGCTCATTCCTCACATTGATCTTGGAGCTCTGACATCCCACATCGTGTCTAGGAGTCTTCGACACATCCAACTCAACATTTTGCAGGTAAGTTTGTTTTTCATGTCATTTGCTACTTTTTTGTCGCTTTTTGTATTTCGCTTTATATGAATGTTGTTTGCTTGGTTTTGTTGAATGCCTCTTGTCGTTTTAGTGTATGTTAGCTTTTAGAAGCACCATTTCATTTTTTATTTGCATCTCACTCTTGTCGCAAGCATGACACTATTTCTCACTAACAGTGGCCGTTGCGGCGACTCATTTCACACATATGCATGCGTTCCCATTTTCTGAATCCTGCATTCACTGTTTGCATGCATGATCATTCACTCTTTCTTACACTCAGTCTCGCCATGCATCCAAACCCTTTCATGTTTTCATTCGCCCGTCGGCGGGTCTCGATTGCCTTGGCCTGGACCTTGCCTTACCTTGACAACAATGGGTATTTTTGGAAGTGAAGGCTCTGCCTTCCCTCCAAAAACTATGCAAACCTGGCCATAAATAACCTCCAGGATTGCATTGCACAATTCTTGGAGGCAGTGCCTTGCTGACCCAGAAAATTGCACAATGCAGTCCCTCGGCTTGCATGCCCTTGCTAGCTAAAACTGCACATTGCGCAGTTCCAATCCTCAGTAGGCCAAGTTGGACTGTGCATTGCACAGTTTGAGCTATCAGTTAGCTTCTTGACAGCCTAGAGTGTGCCTTGCGCAGTTTTAGCAGTCAGTCTCCTAGCCTCCCAGTGAAAATCACACAATCTTTACTGCGAGTCACCTAGGCGTGTTGCATGTCAGTCCTCAAATTTGTTTTGGCTTTGAACTGATAGGTTTCTTACCATGAGTGTCGTTGTGTCTCCATGTATAGAAAGTGTCCATCCATCTCTCAGCATTGTAGGTACATGGCCTCCAAGAGAGCAGGGTCAAAGGACACTATTGGAAGTGCAACTGGAGATGTAGTTGAACAAGGTTCTATGAGCTTTCCCATTTATGAAGACACCAAGTGTTCATAGACAGAGAAATCTAGATGAAATGGTAGAACATCAATGACACATTGTCAGGCACATTTGAGGAAGATCTAGAAGACCGTAGGGTCTATGTCAACATCCACAATTCTGGCTTGTATCGGATTGCATGTAGGTATCCCGCGTTTCCATGTGCAGAAATGATGCATTGGATTGTCCCGCACACTGATCATGAGATGATGACATTAAGAAGTGTGAGTGGTACCGAAATTGCTACCTTTAGGGTGAAGGACTTTCAGTAGATGTATCACTTGTCACAACCGGTGCTTACAATGGAGAAACCCTTCAATAAACCCATTAGCAGCGCAAACTCCAGAGATATATTGGGTGAAAGGGCCAACCAAGTTCAAGACAACACACAACCTGGTTTACAAGATGACGATACTACGAAAGGAATTACGGTACTTAGTCATCTTTGCATGCTGCTTATACAGCCAAGAAATCATAGAGACCTTCTCGCAGAGCTGGGTGATTGCATTGGACCAGATGGCTAGTGAAGGTAGGCCATACAGCTCGTCTGACATGTTGGCTCTCAGGCTGAAGGAACAGGTGGTAGAACCCTGGCATCTGCTGAAGGGTCAGTAAAAAGAGATATACATGTCACTTACATACGGGATGCAGTCTGTGCCCATCAGTAGTTCCCATACTTGAGTTGGGCATGGACACCTTCGGAAACCTCTATGCACACTTATTTTAGATTATTCTCCAAATGCAACTTCCGCGGAGTTATCACACCATTGCCAGACCACTTTGTCACCCAGGTGTAGAATATGATATTTGAGTAGGATCCTCCTTGCGTGTCGCAGGAAGAAATGGAGACATTAGTTGACATAACAGATTGGTATGTCTCACCCCTTGGCACCTTCATACGAATGTACAACACGGAGAAACCTCCACATGTTTCCAAAAGTTTTCCATGGATAAGCTCATCATGCAAGAAGTGTCATATCACATCTCGACAGGGTTGTCAGCTAGAATGCATAGGAAGAAGAAGGCACCTTGGCCTGCTCTTCCTTTACGAATTGAGTTGTACAAGATACAGAATCTCAAGCATGCTGAGGCCGAAACAAAGGAGTTCAAGAGATTCACCTTCGACACCAAAAGTTTCAATCCATATGACCTACATTTCTTGGTAAAGGACCAGTGTGCGAGATTGAAATTTCCTTGGATCCACGGGGCATGCCATTGGCCTGAGGAAGAGCCATGGAGATATTGTCATAGCTTCTCCAGGCTCAACGAACTAGTCAGGATAACTATGGAATGGTTAGCAAAGCAGAGGGAAGAAGCATCTCAGAGAGCACCATCATCAACAACAACAAAGGGTAATAAACCTGCACATGAAAAATGCAAGAGAAAGGTTGTTGACAACGCAGAGGCATAACAGAGTTGCAACTTTAGAGTAGATCGGATAGTGATGAAGGTAGTTTGGAGATTGAGGCTAAGAGGCGATAGCGTGCCAGGAGGAACTCACAAGGGAAAAGAGAGAAATGAAGGATGGAAGAAACAGAAATGTATTTGTAAGAGTTGAAGAAGCAACTCCGAGAAGAACAGGAGCTACGTAGAAGAGAGAAGGAAGTGCAGCAGGGACAGACACAATAGGAGGTGCAACATGCACAAATTGATGAGATTGTGCCCATACAAGTTATAGACTCATCTAAGCAGCTAACACAGAGCAAAGAGGGTGAGAAGTTGTAGGAGTGGGACTTAGCTCAAGAGATTGAACATATACTAGGGCATATGGATACAAATGTGGTGCAGCCAGATTTCGAACATGATATTGACCTCATGCCTCATAATTGAGAGGTCATGCCACCCACTTCACCAGGTGTAGAAGTAGAGAAGGTCCCAAGCGATCAATGAGACATAGAGATCCTTGAAGGCAATCCGGAAGCGTAGATGCACAACATATATTTTGACGAGTCACAGCACAAGGTTCTGTAGTCATGAAGAGTGCCTACTCCAGATGTCTGTACATCTCATGCACAGTTTGAAAAATGAGAGACTGTATCCGATGTGTGCAAGCATCCAGTAGCATTGGCTAATGCTACCATAACATATGCCGAAGCCACCAACTCGAGTGTTCGATTCTTGATAGCAGAGAATGAGTGAATGGCTAAGGAATTATAAGCGGCCAAGCAAGGAGGAGAACATATTACATCATTTGCCCAAGTAGAGTTCAGGAGAGAAATACTAGATGAAGTATCATCTCTCGAAGTAGTCATGTGGATGTTGTATTCTAGATTCAACACCATGAACAAGTCAGTTGTCCATATCAATGGTTGGAAGTTGTGTTGTGCTAGGAGAGCAAGCATCTTGTCAATTTTTCACAGTGTTGTTGATCGCATGCAAACATGGACAATGAGGTACAAAGGAGCCCCATTGCACTTGCCAAAGATGAGGAAGCCCAAGGTAGTAGAGCTAAAGGCACGCATTTGGAGTCAGATCCAGAACTATGAGGAACTCCCATAGCTCATCACCAGTTTGCAGACTTCACATGCATGGGTGTTCATAAGAATGGACCTCATTGTGCACATGCACGCGATCCCATCTATTGGCACACTCACCAAGGCGAAGTCAAAGAACCAATTCTGAATGGAGCTAGACATGTACTTTGATGAGTTGATGTGCGTAGCCACTAGTGCAAACTTGGAGATCAACACAGACACTATTCATCAGTTTGTTGTTGGTCCGGTTGCACTCAAGACTATGATGTGCTTGTTAACAAATGAGTTGGAGTGTACGAAGATGCAACAAAGACGAGAGTTCGCTTTCAGCAAGATGGCACCATTGAGCACGTGGACACCATCACGAACTACCAAACTTGGCATCTGTTCGCCACTGTTGATCATCACGAGGATGTCAAAGAGTTAGTGTTCCTACAACTTTCTGAGTCTTAGTAATCTCTTGCATGGCTTTCTCAAGCCTATTTTGTCTCACATGAGTACATGTGTAGATTTTAATGTAACATCTTGTAAAAGTCAAAGACCAAGTGTTGATGGTCGAATGTAACAGTCATGTAGTAGTTGAAGAGTCATGAGGGTAGGTGAAGAGTCACAAAGGGGAATGTCAAGGATCACCCCACCCTTTGCTATTTATAAAACCTCATAACTCATTGTATAGGCTTTTGGGAGCCAAGCTTCCTATAGGTTTATCTTAGAGAAACCTTGTAGTGTACTGTAACAAGCATTGGCTTCTCCACAGTCAGAGCTAGTATATCTCTTTGGAGGAGTAGGAAAAAGTGAGTGTAACATTCCGTTGTCAGGACTAGTAGTTGCACATGTTTTTGTGTATGATTGGAACTTTCACTTTCTTAATATAATAGAGCAAACATGTTTCATGCACATGTTATTATTGTATTCCAATTATCTTGGTTATTCTAATGATATATGTAGTTGTTTCCTTACGCACGTATGTATGGACTCTTTCTATATATGTATGTATGGATCTTGTTGAGATGTTTTGTTGGTCTAACCATCACTTTGGATCATTGGTTCACCTGCCTTCTAGCTTGTGATGTATCTTTGCTCGTGTGTTCCCTTCCAAGCCATGTGTTTCCATAGGTTTCCAAGGGGTGCTCTTATTCTACTTTTCGTGTGTTATAACCCTTCATGCATCTTGCCTGGCTTGCTCCGCTGGTCACACCCTCGCTACCAAAAAGGAAATCTTGCTTTCCTCTGCGTGCAACCACAGTCAAGGTGATACTGTACAGCCCACTGCTGGGACTCCTACACCAAATGGTCTGAGGTCTAGTTGGGACTTCTTACCGAAGAGATCCCTTGACATGTTGGCGGGTCTAGCACCATGAACATTTCTATCGGTAGAAGGATCTCCAGATGACAAGCCATGTCCTCTCATCCTATTTTGAATCTTTACATATCCACCATGGATATTATTAGACTCACCCCTCTGCAATGTTTCTATAATGCCAAATATCTTAACATCAAGCGAGAGTTTTTTGATCTCTTATCTAAATTCACATATGATGGGGAAGCTAAAGTGGCCTAGCCTGAGTACTTGGAAGACTAATTTGCATTTGTTGATGATGCATATGAGTTCTATGAAGAAGAGGTCAACTTCCTACTTTCACACACACTTCGTGAATCCCCACAATGATGGTACAACAGCCTACCACCAGGTAGTGTGCACTCACTTAAGCAGTTTTGTGATCTCATTTAATCTAATTTCCATCGTTTTGATATGGAACCTCTTGACAAAAAAAAAAGTTAAAACAACGGAAGACTCTGCAAGAATTGCCTATGGATTTTTGGCAGTGCTTCTGTGTATTGTAGTTTGAAGCTTCAAAAATCCAGATGAAGTTTCTATATCTTTAAGAAAGATTCGAATATTGTCTTAATAAATAAGTCAATCCCAAGATGAATTTGAAGTTCAAACCCTTCTCAGCATACTTCAGTGATGGAGTTGCGCAATCACAAATAGACATAGTCGTTGTCACAAGTGAATGTCCACCATCACCTCATCAAACAACTTCACCATCGCAGAGTGATGTGGGAGAACATGCACACACATCCATTCAACTGTCACATCCTCCCAACATCACTTCTTTGAATTTTTGTGTAGATCTGATTGCGAAGCCCATGAGTTGTCACGTGCATCTATTATCATAGCCTTCATCTTCATGTTCTACTGATCCTCCAGATTTCACTTTCTTATGTTCTTCCATACCAAACTCTACACATGTGGTGAATGAGGATCAAGCCATTGACAGAGTTGGTGTTTCACAACCAACCTGCCTTGTCATTCATGAAGAGTATGACTAGGAACTTTAACATCAACTCGTGGCGAAGGATGATCTCCTTTTGTTCGTGCCTCCTTCACCTTTTTCAAACATCTTTGGTGATTCTACTATCTCTGACTTTTATTGTGTGAATATATCTATTGTTGATCATTTGCAGAACACACCTGATGTATGTCCATCATTCCACATCGAAGAGGAACAATAATTAATTGAAAACCCACTTGATTTTTCATCAGCTTTTTCCATAAATGCAGAGGGTGAACATTCTTTCTTCTCATTTACGCCCTTGTTTGATTTATCTAATCATGAGGATGCCGATGAAATCATCAATTTTTCTGATCGTGGTTGTCGTGATCCATTCACCCTTGTATTCGATCACGACATTGATTCTATCATTATTGATCTTTCCAAGCCACCCATTTATGATGATCTATTTGTTGATGAAGTCAAAACCCCACAGAAAATCAAGGCACTTCAAACCGAGATGATGGTTATGTCAGGCCCTCGCTGTCCTAAGGTTGGTTTCACTTCCAGTCAGGAAATAGTTGAAACACCCAAGGCTCCTCATCACTCATCTGTATGCATTGAATATCAATCATACCCACAAAATATGCTTCCTCCGCTCACACTACATGATCCCATCACTCATGCATTGGAGGAATCATACATAGCGAGCACACATGCGTGACACAAGTTGTCTTTGTTTCTCTCGTTTTCTTGCATGTCACAGTCAAGAGAATGCATACGCTTAACATCTACAAGCAGTGTAGCACAACACCATGGTAAGTCCATGGATTTCATGTCATGTTATTTCACTCATTTCTTTTTTTTTGACGCATTTAGACTCGGAGTTTGTTTGTCTTCATTGTTATTTCTTTCATGTTCGTTGTTTCACTCGACTATACTATTCACAAACCATGCCTTCACCAACATGGATCAACCAATGTGCTGATGGCTACATTAGATATATCACTTCACGTGATCAGGCCCATGCACCATTAGATTACAAGTAGGCGTAGTTTTTGCTTCTTCTTTTGTTTCCTTGCATGCATGTTTGCTTCTTACTCTGTGTTGTTTTCTTGCTTGCTTGTTTTCTTGCTTGCTTGTTTTCTTACTTGCGTTTCTTTTGCATTTTGTTTCTTCTCTTCACTATTTTAGTTTTTTGTTTTCTTTTTTACATTTTAAGGTTAGTTTCACATGAAACCATGTGCGACTCTTGAAACAAGCGAGAGTAAAGTGCAAGAGGACATGTGTAGTTATCAATACTTGGTTATTTTTCATCCTGTCTCTATATGTAGAACTTGTTGTCTTCAGTCCGTGATCCACCAATGGAAAAGATAGGCTATTCAAAGTGAACCTTGATGAAAGCACAACGCTTGCACGCTAACTAATATCACCTACTCTGGTCGGTTTTTCTTAGGTTAACCCCTGTCAGCTCAGTCAAGTAGAGTAAGGTGAGGGGGAAAAACTTAACAAGCATATTAGAGGTATATACAAAATACTTCTCTGAAGGAACAACCTATCCTAATATAGATAAGTTGGGATCCCTCTTCCACCTCTAAAATGAATAAGTGTTATGCACAACTTTGAAAAATGAAAAAAATGGAAAAATAAAAATGTGAAAATTTTTGAAAAATGAAAAATGAATAAGGTGAAATAAGATAAAGGCTTCCTACATAGATAGGTGATGCAAGTAACTCCGTTGTGGCACTGACCAGGATCGCTAGCAGCGGGGCCATGCTTGTGTTTCTCTGTGACTCCGACGAGGTATTGTCTAGGCTTGCTGGCAACTGAGCAACACCAGAGATGAAACTTAAACTTTGACTATCATATTGATTGTGCACTAATATGCCCCTCATCCCATTCGAAACAATTGTGTCGATTTGGCTTGGAATGTGTGCTAACTAACCAAGAGCATGGTAGGTGTTACATCTTTCAATCAAGCTAGTGTGTGAGTCAAGATGATCAGAGAATTAAACAATACTTTCGAAGGTGTTAGACTTGCTTTTCATGAAACAAGGCCTATTAAGAGAGTTGGATTTCTACCAGTGTGTCGCCAAGTGTTGTAGAGGCTACAATCACCCTCCAAAATTTTTCCTTAGCTTCATTTTGGAGCCTCACTACCAACCATCCTTAGTAGTATGTCTTACACTAAGCAAGTGCATAGGCTTCAGTTGTGTTTCAGTGGTCTATCAGCCTGTGCATGCCAACTTGTTTGTCTCCCACCCGTAGGCTATCATTCTGGAACTAGGAAAATCTTTGGTTGAGATGAACACTCAGAAAATTGCGTAATTCTGGAGGGGAACCAACCTTCCCTCCAGAATTTTCACAATCCTACTGGGCTCCAGAATTGTGCAATCCAGCTAGGTAGCTCTCCCTCAGGAAATTGTGCAATCCAGCTCGACACTAGGCTTCAGCCCATAAATTGTGCAATTTTGGGAGCTAGAAATTGTGCAATTCCTGAGGGAAAGCAAGCCCTACTCTACCCAGAAACTGTGTAAATTCCTTTTGCAGACTGCTGCATGTGCCTTAACGTTGATTGGTTCCCTTTGGGACTGAGCAATCCTAATTTGCATGCATGGGCTGATTTTCCTAAAATAGAAAAAGGCAACATGCGAAAAGCATCCCTAGATTTTAGGGATCTATTTTTAGCAGCTGAAGGTTACATGCAAAGATCGTTTTAGAAAAATTCGCTCCATGTGTCATTTTTTCATAGATTTGTGGCATGCGCATCATAAGCCTCAAAATTATTTATTCAAGGCTAAAGAGCTCATTCCTCACATCGATCTTGGAGCTCTGACATCCCACATTGCATCTAGGAGTCTTTGGCACATTCAACTGAGCTTTTTCCAGGTAAGTTTTATTTTCATATCATTTGTTGCTTTTCTGTCGCTTTTCATATTTCCCTTCATATGAATGTTGTTTGCTTGATTTTTCTGAATGCATGCTGTCGTTTTAATGTACATTAGCTTTTAGAAGCATCGTTTCAGTTTTTATTTGCATCTCATTGCTGTCACACGTAGGAATGTTGCAGTGACTCGTTTCACACATATGCACGTGTTCTCATTTTTTGAATCCTACATTCACTATTTTCATGCATAATCATTCAATCTTGCTTACACTCAATCTTTTCGTGCATCCAAACCTTTTCATGTTTTTAGTCGCCCGTCGACAGGTCTGGGCTGCCTTGGCCTGAACCTTGCCTTACCCAAACAATAATGCACATTTTTGGTAGTGAAGGCTCTACCTTCCCTCCAAAAACTACGCAAACATGGCCATCACTTACCTCTAGGCTTGCATTGTGCAATTTTGTGAGGCAGTGCCCTACTGACCCAAAAAATTGGGCAATGCAATCCCTGGGCTTGCATGCCCTTGCTGACTGTAACTACGAATTTCACAGTTTTACTCCTCAGTAGGCCAAGCTAGACTATGCATTGCATAGTCCCAGCAGTCAATTAGCCTCTTGATAGCCTGAACTGTTCCTTGCACAGTTTTGGTAGTCAGTCTCCCAAACTCCCCATGAAAATCACGTAATCTTTACTGCCAGCCACCCAGGTGTGTTGCATGTCAGTCCTCATTTTTTTTTGGTTTTCAACTGACAGATTTCTTTCCGTGGCTATTGCTATGTCTCTAGGTATAGAAGGTGTTCATTTGTCTCTCAATAGTACAGGTATAATGGCCTCCAAGAGAGTAGGGTCAAAGGACACTGTTGGAAGTGCAATCAGAGATGTAGTTGAACAAGTGTCTATGAGCTTTCCCATTTACAAAGACACCAAGATGTTCATAGATAGAGACATCAAGATGAAATGGCACGACATCAATGACACATTGTTAGGCACATTTGAGGAATATCTGGAAGACTGCAGGGTCTATGTCAACATCCACAAGTCTGGCTTGTACTGGATTGCATGAAGGTTTCCCGCATTTCCTTGCCGACATGATACATTGGATTGTCTCGCGCACTAATCTTGAGGTGATGACATTGAGAAGTGTCAGTGGTACTAAGCTTGCTACCTTCAGGGTGAAGGAATTTAGAAGATGTATCACTTGTCACAACCGGTGATTACAATGGAGAAACTCTTCAAGAAACCCAGTAGTTGTGCAAAATCCAAATATATCTTGAAGAGCAAGGTAAAAGAGCCAACCATGTTAAGGACAACACATAACTAGGTTTAAAAGATGAATATACTACGGAAGGTACATCAATACTTGGTCATCTTTTCATGCTGCTTATACGGCCAAGAAAACACAAAGACCTTCCAGCAAATTTGGGTGATTGCGTTGGACCAACTGGCAAGTGAAGGAAGAACATGCAATGGGTCTGACATGTTGGCTGTTAGGCCGAAGGAATAGGTGGCATAAGCTCGACATCTTCCCAAAGGTCAAAAATCAAATATATATGCGTCTACATACATACTGGATGCATTCTATGGCCATCAGCAGTTCCTAGGCTTGATTTGGGCATGGACAGCTTCCGAAACCTCTGTAAACATGTATTGCAGATTGTTCTCCAAATGTAGCTTCCGCAAAGTTATCACACAACTATCTGACCACCTTTTCACCCTAGTGTACAAAATGATATTTAAGCTAGATCCACCTTGCATGTCGCAAGCAACAATGGAGGCATTGGTCGACATAGAAATTGGTATGCCTCACCGCTTGGCACCTTCATATGGATGTATAGTGCAGAAAAGCCTCCACATGTTTTATCGAATTTTTCCATGGACAAGCTCATCATGCAAGTGTCGTATCACATCTCGACACGGTTGTTAGCTAGATTACATAGGAAGAATAAAGCACCTTTGACTGCTCTTCCTTTAGGGATTGGGTTATATGAGATACAGAGTCTCAAGCATGTTGAGGCTGAAATGGAGGAGTTCAATAGATTCACCTTCAGCACTAGAAGTTTAAATCTATATGACCTACATTGTCTGGAAAAGGACCACTCTGCAAGAGTGAAATTTTCTTGGATCCACGGGGCATGTCACTGGCCTGAGGAAGAGCCATGGATATATTGTCATAGCTTCTCTAGGCTTAATGAACTGGGTGACATAGCTATGAACTGATTAAAAAAGCATAAGGAAGAAACATCTCAGAGAGCACGATCATCAGTAGAAATAGAGGGTAACATACCTACGCATGACAAAGGCAAGTGAAAGGTTGTTTACAACATAGAACCAAAACAAAGCCGCAAGTTCAAAGCATATCCACTCTTGATGAAAGCATAATTGGAGATTGAGGCTAAGAGGTGACACTGCTACAATAGAAACGTGCAAAGGCAAAGAGAGAAAAAGAGAATGGAGAAAATAGAAAAGTAGTTGCAAGAGTTGAAGCAAAAACTCCTGGAAGAACAAGAACTATGTAGAAGAGAGAAGGAAGCATAACAGGGACATAAACAGCAGGAGGCACAACATGCACAGATTCATGAGATTACGCCCATAAAGGTTATAGACTCATACGAGAAGCTAGCACAAAGCAGACAGGGTGAGGAGTCGCAGGAGAAGGACTTAGCTCAATAGATTGAACAGATGCTAGGGCATATGGATACAGATGTAATGCAACCAGAGTCCTAACAGGATATTGACCTCATGCCTCATAACCAAGAGGTCACCACACCAGATTCGCCAGATCCGGAAGTAGAGAAAGTCTAAAGTGATCAAGGAGACACAGATATCCTTGAAGACAATCCGGAAGCATAGATGCACAACATATCTTTCGACGAGTTCCAACATAGAGTTGTGCAGTCGCTCACAATGCCTACTCCATATGTTCACACATATCTTGTGCAATTTAAAGAATGAGTGATCGCATCTATTGTGCGCAAGCATCCATCAGCATTGGACGATGCTACCAGAGAATATGTCAAAGCCACCAGCTCGATTGTTCAATTCTTGATACCATAGAACAAGAAAATGGATAAGGAATTACAAGTGACCAACCAGGTAGGAGAACAGATTACATCATCCACCCGAGTAGAGTTGAGGACAGTGATACTAGATGAAGTATCATCTCTTGAAGTAGTCATGCAGATGTTGTATTCCATATTTGACATCATGCACAAGTCAGTTGTCCATCTCAATGGTTAGCAACAACATTATGCTAGGAAAGAACACATCTTGTCAAATTTGCACACTGTTGTTAATCGCATGCAAAAATGGACAATGAGGTACAAAGGAGCCCCTTTGCACTTGCCAAAGATGACGAAGCCCAAGGCGATGGAGCTCAAGGAATGCATCTGGAGTTAGATCCAGAACTCTGAGGAACTCTCACAGCTCATCACCATTTTGCAGGCTTCAGATGCATGGGTGTTTAGAAGCATGGATGTGATTGTGCACACCCAAGCGATCCCATCTATTGGCACACTCACTGCAGTGAATTCAAAGAGCCAAGTCTAAACGGAGCTAGACATGTACTTTGATGAGTTGATGCATGTAGCCACCAACGCAAACTTGTAGATCAGCACATATAGTATGCATCAATATGTTTCTAGTCTAGATGCACTTAATACTATCATGTGCATACTAACAGACGAGTTAGAGAGAGGCGCCAAATTAGTGTACCTAGAAGCAATGCAGGCAAGAGTTCACTTTCAGCAGGATTTCACCATTCAGCATGCGGACACCATCACAGACTACCAAGCTTGGCATCGGTTCACCATCGTCAATCATCATGAGGATGTCGAAGAGTTGGTATTCCCACAGTTGTCCGAGTCTTAGTAGTGTCTTGCATGGTTTTCTTAGGCCTATTTTGTCTCACATGGGTACATGTGAATATTGTAATGTATCATCTTTTAAAAGTGAAAGACCAAGTGTCGATGGTCGAATGTAACAGTCATGTAGTAGTTGAAGAGTCACGAGGGTAGGTGAAGAGTCACAAAGGGGAATGTCAAGGGTCACCCCACCCTTTGCTATTTATAGAACCTCATAACTCATTGTACCAGATTTTGGGAGCCAAGCTTCCTATAGGTGTATCTTATAGAAAACTTGGAGTGTATTGTAACGAGCCTTGGATTCTCCACAGTGCAGAGCTAGTATATTTCTTTGGAGGAGCAGGTGGAAATGACTGTAACATTCCATTGTTGGGACTAGTAGTTGGACATGGTTGTATGTATGATTGGAACTTTTACTTTCTTAATATAATATAGTCAACATGTTTCATGCACATGTTATTATTGTATTTCAGTTATCTTGGTTACTCTAATGATATATGTAGTTGTTTCCTTACACATGTATGTATTGACTCTTTCTATAAATGTATGAATGAATATTGTTGAGATGCGTTGTTGGTCTAACCATCACTTTGGATCGTTGGTTCACCTGCCTTCCAGATTGTGATGTATCTTTGCTTGTGTGTTCCCTTCCAAGCTGTGTGTTTCCACAGGTTTCCAAGGGGTGCACTTATTCCACTTTCAATGTGTTAAAACCCTTTATGCACCTTCCTTGGCTTCTTGCACTGGTCACACCCTCACTACCAACAAGGACATCCTACTTGCCTCTGCATGCAACCACATTCAAGGCGATACCGTACAACCCACTGTTGGGACTCCTACACCAAATGGTCTAAGGTCTAGTTGGGACTTCTTATCGGGGAGATCCCCTGACATGTTGGCGGGTCCAACACCGTCAACAGGCACATAAACATATTAGTAAACCGTCATTGGAAAACCACATTAAAAATTCATTTAATCGTTAAAAATATAAGAAATCATTAATAATTAACCACAAGGTAAAATGAATGCATTTATTGAAAATTTGTAATATAATAGTTACGAAATATGTTATGAAGGTATGAATATGGCTTGTAAATGAAATTTTTGAATAACCAATACGATAACATATCCAGGGCCCAACAGTAATTACACAATTATTCTCATTGGAGGTTCAAACATCAAAATCATTTATTTCTCGAGATCTCCAAAAATTCTTGGACAATCATTCCAAGGTATTTGAGACTCCCAAAGGCTTCCCACCTATTCGTAATCATGATCATGTTATCCACTTGATTCCAGGAAGTGTTCCTCCAAACATCAAGCCTTACAGATATCCCTATTCCCAAAAGAGTGAAATTCAATGCATGGTTGCAGAAATGTTAGAGGTCGGTATAATTCAACCTACTTAAAGTTCTTTCTCCGCTCCAGTAGTATTGGTCCACAAGTAGGATAGATCATGGCATATGTCTCCAAATTATAGGGAGCTCAACAAACTCACTATTAAAGATAAGTTTTTGATTCCTATCATTCATGAATTGTTGGATGAATTACATGGAGAAATAGACTTCACCAAGTTGGATCTTTGTTTAGGATATCATAAAATTGGAATGAAGACTAAAGACATTCCAAAAATAACATTCAAAACTCATGAGGGCCATTATGAATTTTTTATCATGCCTTTTGGCCTTACTAATGCACCTTCCACATTTCAAGGTTTGATGGATTCCATTTTCAAACCCTTCCTTAGAAAGTTTGTGTATGTGTTTTTTGATGATATAGTAATCTACAACAAGTCTTAGAAAGATCATGTTCAACAAATTGATAGGGTGGTCAAACTATTGGAGGAGAAATAATTATATGCAAAAATATCAAAATGTTTCTTTGGAGTAAAAGAGGTGGAATATTTGGGTCATATTGTATCTTATGAGGGTGCTAAGGTAAACCGTAACAAATCTAAAGGTATTAAGGAATAGAAAATCAGGTTGAGAAGGTATTATTACAATTTTGTTAAGAATTATGGGAGAATAGCAGCACCTCTAAAAACATTACTGAAGAAAGATGCATTTTATTGGACTCCAAATGGAACTAAGGCATTTGAACATCTTAAGGAGGAAATGTGCCAAGAATCAGTCTTAGCTACACCAAACTTAACAAAAATCTTTATTGTGGAATGTGATGTCTCAGGAAATGGAATTGGTGTTGTTTTAAGGAAAGAAGGAAGACACATTGCTTTAGAAAGTCATCCAATTAAAGGAAATTATTTACATAAACCTATTTATGAGAAGGAAATGTTGACCTTACCTATTGTGAAGACACTTCAATGTAAAAACAGATCATGATAGTCTTAAATGCTTTTTGGAACAAATATTATCTTCAGAAGAGTAGCAAAGTAAATGTTATATTTATTATGTCCATTGATTATTAATTTACCTTTTAAAATTATCTTTGTTTTTCTTTCTTTTGTGTGGAAGTGTTAGTCATTTTTGTTATCAAGCTTATTTGTTTGGATGGATGTTAATTATTTGAATAGTAAAACATGACTTATTTTTAATAGTTAATTATTAATTACTCACTACAATAACTATTAATAACTAAAATACAAGGTGATTGTCTCTTATTTTATTTGGTATGCTAAAGACTAGAGTATTATCATTTTAGGTTGGGATTTTCTCACTTAATCTAGGAATATGTCCCCATTTGAATAAACTTGAGATTATAGCACCTCAAATGACATCATTGTAGCTAAAAGGATGTGGTATTATATCTGAGGCAAATATCGATTGTCCACAGTTGCACTCACTTGATGCCTCTTTCTGTAGTTTTTCTTAAAAATTATTTATGGTCATGCTCCTTTAACTACATATATTAATCTTTTGCTAATTATGAAGCTCGTATTTATAAATTTTGTTGACATTGTAACTTGCTTAATGATGATTTATTGGCTACTACAACTGCAGCATGTCCATACATTGAGTTGTTGGTTTTGATGTTGTGCACCTCAATTGGGCCAAAGGGGTTGTTGACTCTACAAAGACTCTCCAATCTGACACTTTTAGATTTTTCTTACACATTCTTGACAAATTTATAGCCAATCATTGATTCCTATCCCTAATTAAAGGTTACTTCAGAGACTTCAAGTTAACACTCCTAAGTTTTTTGTATACATTCTTGGAAAATTTCCAACCTATTATTGAGTACCTTTTTTTCACAAAATTTAACATCATTTTGATTCCTTTCATATTGATCAGGCTATGAAGGTTCATGCTTGTAAATATCTTGAGAATTTAGCATTGATTTCACTCCATATGGGAGGATCACTTTCGAAGCTCTATGCATTTGATTTATGCTATGGCACTCTTAACCAATTTGTAATTAAAGAACTTTTGGCATGGTGTCCATATCTCACCCATCTCAGTTTGAATGGATGCGTTAATATGCATGACCTTGATTGGATATTCCAGGCTAGCAATTCTTATAGTGATTCAGGACCACATAGGAAATAATATAAGTCTGATTTGAGGGATGATTAGATCCATGTGGAAGGAAGCCCAAATCAATCACTTCAGCATCCCAATTGTGTAGGTTTGAATAACATTAAAAGGGTTGTAATTACTTCTTCAACTTACTGTATGAGCCTGTCTTCTTTGAACTTGTCTCTTTCTACCAATATCTAGGATGTGAATTTGGTGCATTAAAATCTAACAACAATGAATTTAAGCCAATTTTTATTACATTCCAACCATAGATTTACTTAATTTTCAGATTTACTTGGAGAGGTTTCATTTTTGGGAGACAAAACAATGGCTCATGAGTGATTTTTTGGTTCAACAATTGCATTGCATTAGATATACTCCAATTATATTTCCTTTGCTTGATAAGCTTGTTGCTTCAAGTATGTGTTATTTTATAAAGATGTAGTTTGATTCAATTACTTAATGTCTTGACATTGCTGAAGAACATTTTGAATCTTTATGGTTAAGTTGTGTCACATATTTGCATCATATTGCACTTTTCTTAATCATGGCATATGGTATTGAAGAACAAGAATTAGAATGTATAATTCAGTCATGCAACTCACTTGAAATTCTTGACATCCGCTTTTTCCCAAAAGGGAGTACTTTGATCATTGATGCTAGGAAATTTTCATTTATTTCAATTGATGTTGATGCAATCTCTATTTTGAGAGGATATTATTCTTTTGGTCTACTAGTTTTTCTAGTGTGCAAAATTTATCCTCAACAAGCATTGCCAAGTTGTGTTTGATATCTCCTGATTTCAAATGAATTTTCAACAACTTTTTAATATGGTACTCGAGCATGCACATTTGATAGAAAGGCTTGTGCTTTGTTTACTTTCATTTGGTTTGGATATAAGCACCAGATGTACAAGCTCATCACTGTAACATTGGAAATAAGTCATCGACGTAATTCAATCTTAGTGTCCAAGTTGGAGTTTTTTTGTTAGGGCATCTATGAATTGTGTACATAGGAATGGAAAACATTTGGTGTGCTAAGACTGCCTGTTCCAATGTTCACAAATTATTTTTCATAAGTCATTATAGCTTAATAACCTTCAACTAGCATGTCCAAGCCTATAGAAAATTTGTCTAGATGGTTGTGATTACTTGGAGAGAGCCTCATCTTCCCCTATAAGTTGTTTTATGTGTTTTTCCTATATTCTATAATATGATGCATTGTATGTTTTGCTTGATTGTATGCATCTAGAATGGGGCAATCTCCAATCTGCTGCAAAATAAATATGCAAGGCTAAAAGTAAACACTAAATGTGTTCCTTGTAATATCTCTTGTATATGTAAGTTTAATCATATGGTATATGTAAGTTTAGACCGACATGAAAGTTTAATAATCCAATGACAGGTATTTCTTATAGTCCACTAGCTTCTTCCTTTTTAGAGATACAAGTGACTTTTAATTCTAGAGGTAGTTCCCCAACAATTGCAGTACATGCTTAGTCTGTTTCAGAACCCACACAAGAAATTACAAAGAGTAAAGATAACCCCTCAAGAGATCCTAATAGCTCAAAACAAGATTCAAATATTGTTGTTTTAGGAAATACAAAGGAACTAACTTCTGCATATTTTGATGCTGTAATTTCACCTAGGTCTGCAAAATGCAGCTAGTCCATGGCATAGTTTGTGAAAATTAGAATTTCTATTTCGAGATACAACATAGTTTACAAGGACAAATTCCTTAAAGTATCCAAAATATGTAAACATGTTCAAATTACATCCATTTTATTCTTTTTCTCATGTCCAGGGTGACCAGGTGTAGTCAAATAAGGTTAAACTTTAGCCATGACACCTTTTTTTGAGTCTAGAATTCTTATTATTCTAAGTTATTGTTACTCGATAATCCTGACTCAAATGAAAGTTGTCTTTTATGATATGAAGGGCGCTGTCATGATTCACTAATTCCATCAAGCTATTTATCTCCCCTTCTCTCTCTTACACACATGTGCATATGCATTTAAGCACTATTTGTTGTTTAAACCTAATTAAATCTGCGTTTTCAGTGTGACGAGATTGGTGATTGGTACATTATGGTGAAATTCTAAAACATACATCCTCTAGATGATTTGGATTTAGTGCATTTTTCCATGTCATTTGCTTCAACTTAACAATGTTTAAGAAAATTTTGTATTTTTATGGATAAAAAATGGACTTTAATTTTGAATTTGTTTGCTTATTACTCATGAATGACATAAAATTTGGAGTATACTTCAATAGAAGCCTTCACCCAGTAAACATTGGTCCATTGCATTTTTCTTAGCAGCCATTGTAGCTTAAATTTGATGTGGATATTTTCATATTAGGAACCCATAAGTTTATATCAAGCAGGAGTTGTTTGGACCCTTTCAGAATGATGACATGAAATTTTCAATCACCAGGTGGTGCTTCTTCTTCTCATAGGATATACAAGTTACAAGTAACCCCTTACAGTAGCACATGTGATACTTTGGATGTGGTCCTCCCATAGTTCCATTTGGGATTTTATTTTTTTAGGTGTTCCTCATATTTGTCTAACCAAATCCATTTCATTGTGAATTAAAGGTGATATGAGATTACTTGTGCTATGAAATGTTTGATTTAAATAATTTACTTATAATAGTTGGAAATGATGTAGTCCATGAATCTTAATGAAGAGCATTTTCATAAATCCTTTGGAATTAAGGTGTTGTACATTACCTTCATTTTGAACATATTTTGGAATATTGGCCTTGTTGGAACCTCTCTGAAACATAACATATGATAAAAAGGAAACATTAGTAAAGAAACAAAATTGCATAAAATTTTTGCTTCTTTCTTCTATGCTACCGCCTTAGTAATTGCTTGTTGTACTCATTTGCAGATATTACTACACCTCCTCATACTAGGCTCCATATTAATTGTAACATTTCCATTATTTTTTAATTGAACCTACATGTAAATGTTTACAAACAATTATTTACATAACCACAACATTGTCCTCATATCGAGTTGAGCCCCTCTCAACTCAAAAGACTATGCCTGATTTAATTACTTATCACTTTCATCCCTTGATAGATCTTTGGTTAAGATGGATCGATTCTCATTCTTAATAATATTATTTACATTATATAAATTTCACATCTCTCTATATAAAATTATCGTGAATTTTAATTTTATTAAAACTTTCATTTAATCTATAGAATATCTAGCTAATATTTTTAGTAGTAGTCACTATAGAGGATTTAGATATATGTCAGAATTAATTGTAACATTTTTGCTCTTACATTTATTTAAAAATTATAAAATGAAATTAACATAAATTATTTTGATTATGAAATGAGATAGGGTTTTTGGGTGTCTCGGATTGATAAACCATGGTATTGTAACAAAGCCTAAGTTAATAATATCCATGATAAAGTGGGGTGAATATCCATGATTAAGAATCTTTTTATATTGTAAGTATTAATTTTTTATATGATTATTGATTAAATTTAAATATTGTTCTAGAATCATAATCTTAATGTATTTGGTAAAATATATGCTAATTTATAGCTACTATTTATATCTTATATATTTTAATGTAACATGATTTTATTAATAAAAACAAGATTACAATATAAGAAATGAATTTTATTATTTTGGTTATTTTTAAATTTTTATTAATAATTGTACCAACAACATTTAGATGTTTACACTAGTTCATCAACACTACAATATCTCTCAATAAAATCATTCTCCAAACTTAATAAATCTAAAATTAAAATCAGCCAGCACTGTAAAGGATAGAATGCATACATTCACTAAAACATGCTTTGCCTAACGCAGTAGTCTAAGGAGATTTTTTTTCTGCCCTAGAAATCTTAGAAATTCTGGCAATATTTTGATAAATTCTGGGAGAGATTTTTGTAAATCCAAATTATAGTTGTCAAACTTCAAGATTTTGGGTGGCTCGAAAATTTTTGATAGTGCTGAATCTATTTCCACCATCAAAAACATGATTTAAACTCTGCTTCAACATTTTTACCTGAATTCAGGCTGATCAGCCCAGCAATTCCTTACCTCAATAGACTTGTCCAAAAAAAATATATGTGGACTGCCTCAATAGACTTGTCCAAAAAGAATACGTGGACGACCCTTCGGAGGCAGAGGCCACTGTCCAGCGTCTCTGTCCACAAAGATCATCGACCTTTCGTCGTCGAAGTCGGCATCCGTGAAGATCGCGAACTTTGAAAAAGTCTCTGGGGTTGCCTTCAACTTAAATTTCATGATGTGGTTTCAGATGGGATAGGTCTGCACAATGGAGTGAGTTAATTAGTTTACAGGATTTCTAGAATTATATATCTCACGTTCTAAATTTCTATCCATAAATATGACTTTCAAAACAAAGTTAAACTTAAAAGAAATATAATATAATAAGTTTGTGGAAATATAATTAATGAAATACAAAGATAAGTTTCAACGAGATTAGATTTAAAGAAATAAAATACAGTAAAATTTTGGACTATTTAATTTTCTCACATGATATCACTGAAGCAATTTTGGACTATTTAATTTTCTCACATGATATCACTGAAGCGGCCAAGAGCGTCAGTATCATCCAACTGCCCCGTTCAAGACAAATTATTTGCACAGTCAATCATGCCATGATTTTTCAGAGAAGTTGACGGCCAGTCCACCGTATGGGCTGTGCACAGGGTATGGTGGGACATCTGATGTCATGCCTTCGATTATATGGCTCCCTTCTACTGTTCAATGGAAACCCTTATAAATTGGTTCTGTATCTGGGCATTTGAACATCAGGTTTGAGCTGAGGCATATCATTTCTGTGTGTGTCCCTGTGATTGAGTGAGAGAGGTGTGAGAAATGGCTGAGAATGGGCTGCTGAAATCGGTGTTCCTGGTTGGTGTTGTGGTGGCAGTGATGAGTGCGTGGGGTGTGGTCACAACTGAGGCTGCCATATCGTGCAACCAGGTGGTGAGTTCCCTCATTCCATGCGCAGGATACCTCATTGGAAATGCGGCCACCCCTGCTGCCGCCTGTTGCCCTGCCGTTAAGGGTCTAGACGCTCAAGTTAAGACCACCCCTGATAGGCAGGCTGTTTGTAATTGCATTAAGAATCAAGCAAACTCATTTGGTGTCAATCTGGGGAAGGCTGGCAATCTGCCTGGTCTGTGCAAGGTCACTGACCTCAACGTCCCCATCACTCCTAATGTCGACTGTTCTAAGTATGCCTCCCAATCATCTGTCCCTTTCATTCTTCTTTCCTTTTGATATGACGTTCTTGATTTGAACTAATGGTTTTATGTTGTTTTGTATATGGCAGAGTTCATTGACGATGTCTGCTGATGATCAAATCTGGGCTGGTGGTTTAGTTAGTTGATGTAATGCATGATGTATATTAATTAGTGTATGAGCTTCCCTTTAACGTAAAATGTTGTACCCAGGGTTTGTCCGTTTTTGTTTACTATTTTCTTTTGGAAACGTCTAGTTTCAGTGTTTTCTAATGTTTTAAATAAATAAATAAATGAGTATGCCAGCCACTCTTAGTTTTCTCTATCGATACAACCTCACGGTTTTCAATTTCGTTTCAGAGTTATGTGGCAATTGTGCAGCAATTAGAATCTTAGATAGTGCAGCAATTACATATATTCATTGATGTGCTTTTATGAAACAGTATTAATCTCTTTATATAAATTAAATCACAGCTATGATTGGTAAGCATGAGTAGATATCAGTTTATTATAAGTTTCAAAATTATTAATTCATTATATTAAAATTAAAAGGTTATAAAAAAGAACTGAATTATAAAATAATTTTAAATTATTATTAATAATTAATATATACATATATATATATATAATAGTATATTTGTTTATATAGATTTATTCTATTTTATCATAGTGATTTTTAATATTTAAATAATTTTTATTATAATATTATGAGTTAATATGTTAACTAATATCATAACTTATAAAAAATAATAATTTTGACAAAATTAATTATATAAATATTTTCAAAACAACATCATTGCTTTTAAAAATGTGTTTTATAATATAATCAGTGATATCTTCTAATTATTTAACTGAATTTATTGAGGATTTTGATATTTGTTTTAAAACAAAAATCTAAATCAATTTTATATCTAACTAGAGTCAAAAGTAATTAAAAATAAAAAGTTTGTTAATCTTTTTTTTTTACAATTTGTACAGTTTGTGTCATTCTTCTCATCTTTCATATAGAGCAAGTGTTATTAAAAAAATAATATTAACAAAAATTATTTACATGCTCATGTATATATATAGTAATTAAAAATAAAACAACTAAATTCATAACTTTATATATATATATATATGGAAATTAAAAATAAAACAACTAAATCCATAACTATATATATATATATATAAAAGTTTTCCACTTGCAGACTCCTTGTTGAGCAAACTTTATATAGATAGATATGTTTTCCACATATCAATTCCATGTTAGATATAGAAGGAATTGCACATCTTAAGAAGCACAATGTTTTAATCACCATGTAGATCCAATCCATATCAACTATCAAAAATCAAATTTGTTAAGCTACAAACATAGATTTTTCCCATTTTATTATACTTTAATCTCTCTCTATATATATTTAATATTGAAATATTTTACTTAACATGCACATTGAACTATTTTCTTTATAATGTACATGGAAATAGTTTTATCTTATCATAATTTTTTAAATACACAACATGGAAAAAATTATGCATTTCTTTCATACTGAGAAATAAAAAGCAACATACAATAAAAAAATTATTTAAATCTAAAAGAAATATAAGTTTACAGTGATATATGTCATCTTCATAACTAATTCACGTATAATTATTCGTAAATATACCTATATAGATAAATAAATTGAAATTATAAAATACATACATATATAATAATTTTTATCAATAATTTTTATTTTTTTCCTAAAAGTAATACGTTAAAGGAGGTGGTCCACTCATAATATCTAATATGTATCAATACTATGCGTAACACCACGAAAATATGCACATCCATTCACGGTCATCTATGTTGATTCGCGCACCCTTGTAGTTATGGTGGTCCATCATATGTGAAGAACCAATGTATTCTCGGTGCTCCATCACATGAGTGCACTTTTGCTACATTATTAATGTAACCAATCACCGTGATATATTTTTTAATATAAAATTAAATTAAAGAAATGTGTATCCAATAAACATTCATTGCCTAGGTGCTTCTGAATGCACGACTCCCCACAATAGTGTGCTCTGTACTGCATCCTCGAAAATGGAAAATGGTGTGCTATGCTCTGTGCCCTAGTAAATGGCGCTTTCTATTATTTCTTGTATTGATGCTCCTATACTAATATAACACAACAATGTAAATTTATTGATGCTCCTATACCTATACTAATACTAATATAACAAACAACAATGTAAATTTTTAAATATAAAATTTAAAAAAATTTAAACTAGCTTAATAGAGTTTGTGCATGTTTCTTTAAAAAGGTTATTTCTATATCAAGAAACCAGCATCATTATTGCCATGTTCCATGTCATATGGCACACAAAGTGAATTGGCATGTACAAAATCTATCTTGATGATCTCATGTGATATGAGAAGTTTGGAAATTATGAACCTAGCACTAGCCATTGAGGTGTGTTTCGAAGTTTGGAAATTATGAACCTAGCACTAGCCATTGAGGTGTGTTTCGAAGTACATCAAGTTAACTTGGGTTTCAAAGCACATCAAGTTAAGGAAATTTCAACAAATACATTAGTGTAATTTTCTCGAGTTGGTTTGGAATTTTTGTTGAAAGAATACTTTAATCTCTATATTTATGTTTGGAATTAGTTGGATATATATATATATATATATATATATATATATATATATATATATATATATATATTCTAACGCCCAGGGATGCTCACCCAACTCTAAAGCTGGCATCTTCAGTTGGCCTAACCACCACCGCGGATACAAAAGCAGTAACGCAGCCCATCTGAACTACAGCCTAAAGCATAGGCTTATTCGTTTCCTTCTCAAGCTAGGGAGGTCTCTATCACTGGGCCGCCATACCCTGAACCTGATCCCCGCCCTCCCTATCTATTCATGCATCTGGAAAACTATCTATTTTGTATTGTGGAATTAGATTTCTTTCTTGGTATCAAAGGCTAGCTTTAGGCATAATTCCCTTGTAAGAAATCTCAAGAATATGAAAAATGTGAGAATTATTTATTGTATGATAAATTCAGTGTAGTTGTGTGAGCAGACAAGGTTTGTGTGGAGAATTGTGTGTACAATATGTGTTGTTTCGTTTCCATCAAATAGTGTGAGAGAAAGATATTCCTATTTGTGCGCGCTAGAAGATGGGTGAAACTTTCATTACCTATGCTACATACCAGCGTTGAAGAATTTCTTTGTAATCTAATAATGTAGCATAGGTCCATAAATTTATTTTTTTATTTGTTATCTATAATCAATATGCTATTTCATCTTATCCACTATCATCATCAAGCTGTCAAATAAATCGTGGAAAACAACATGCGCTAGTGGAGCTAGCTTGGTTGCAGTATCAATAGATAAAATTGTTCTTGGGTGATTTATTTATGGCGGTGAAAATTTGAGGTTGAAAAAGTATTGCATCATTGTTTGGAGTTGCATGCAAGGCCACTGCAATGCAATCCATTTTTTATTGGTGTTAATAGTATCCTATTGTTAGCTCTATAACATGACATCTTGTGTCATAGTGCCAGTGGATCCCTGCTACTTTACCAGAAAATTTGGCACTGGTGCCCTTGGAAATCCTTTATGTGGCATTTAGGATTTTTTCTTCATGAGAAAGTAGCTTCTCGAAAGCATTTCAGAGTACCAACTAAGGAAGATTATGCCATGGTGAGTGTCCAAAAATCCTTCTCTTCGAAAGAAGACAATGTCTTCTAGTAACGAGTCATAATGCCCAGAATTAAGAGGGAAATCACAACCACGGTCACCCTTCCCAAAGGCCTTTACATAGGCTCTTAACGATGTCTTCATGTGTTGTACCAAAATGAAAAAAGGAAAAATATTTCCGAACATTTAGGTCATTACAATTTTGACAATATAATATTGATAGCCTCCTAAGCTATTTCGGTAGGAGCCAACAAGGAATCTACATGTCTCTCATTGGTCCACAATGTTAAATATGTTAGAGCTACTCAAATTCCATTGTTGTAGTCTTATTTTTGGTAGTGGTTGTAAATATGGTATAACAACAACAACAATTGGTTATGGGCTTTGTTGGATTCACTATTTGTTTATTTTTCTTTTTTGGGTTTGTGAAATATGTTAACATGACCAATCTATGAACATACTAACATAATGTAAATTAGTAATGTAAATTAGTGTTTCTCAACGTTCTTCAGTGCCTAGAGAACACTTCACTAATTTGATTATGTTCACCATCTGTTATGCCAGTGGACTTGTTGTTCTTTGGAGATTTAAGAACAACAATACAAATTGTATTTATGTGTGTATGTTAAAGAGGTCAAGTTCATGATTAAATTCTAAATACATTAAGTACCCAGACAACTATCCTAGATAACTATCAGATACAACGAGCTATGTTATCTTAAAGATGGGAGCTTGTCCATAAGATGGTTCAATTACTTGACTATTTTTTTCTAACAACTGTAGCGAGCTATGTGACTTGGAAGAATATATTATTTCAATATTGTCAATTATTACAAGTACATTAACGATGGTTAGAGACAACTATACCTTAAATGAGTCAAGTCCGAATCTCAAATATTGTGGTGGAGAAACAATGTCATCCATGGGATTTGAGGTAGAAGTACCAATGAAGACCATATGAGACAGCTATGACTTCTTTGTGAATTGTAATTTGTGTTTGACATGTAAACATTAAGGGAGGGACTTGGAGATAATGTTTCCATGCTAATTTTAGAGTTGGTTGGGGATTTTGTTAAAATAGTATCTCAACTACCATATTTATGTTTGGAATTAGTTGGATCTAGTTTCAACTATATATATATATATATATATATATATATATATATATATATATATATATATATATATGTATGTGTATGTATCATATTGAAATTGAATGATGAGTAAAAAATATTTTGAGGTGTGGAATAAGATTTTTGAGTTCCCTATATATTAATAAGATGCAATGAGTTGGATCTAGGGTGAGTCAAAGTATTGAAGCACACCACAATTTATTTATTTATTTTTTTAAATTGAAAGAAAAAGGAATTTCAAATTAAAACTAATTTTAAATTTAAAAAACTAAAACCAATGAGATAATAAATGATTTACCTAGCCTCTTCCTGCCCTAAGAGGCATAGGGTAGTGCCCTAGGAGGCATTTTTTCCCTAAAGAATATACATCATTTAAGTATTGAGGGGCTTTCACAATGCATTATATTAGATATAATTTTTTGGATTCAGCTGCCTTAAGTAAGTCATTCATCTATGACCATTTCCATGAGAGGTAGTCGTAACTAACTAATTTTTCATGATTTTTAAATAGTCCACTTATCACTGATTGCATCAGGTGATCCTCACAGGGATGAAGAATTGGGATTGAAACTAGTTAAATTAATCACATAGCGTCAATCATCACTTCTAGGGCTTGCACCCGGTAACCAGGACTTCCTGGGAGGTCATCTATCCGAGATCGCCTCTGGATCAAGCGCACTTAACTATGGAGTTTTCCCTACAATCAAGCCCACTTAGCCTGCTACCCCATTTGCAAAACCTTATCAAGTATTGTGCCTCATGAACGATTCAGGTAGAGCTCCCTTCACTCTTTTGTATTTAAGTATTGAGGGGCTTTCACAGTGCGTTATATTAGATATCATTTTTGGGATTCAACTACAGTGCAAGCCTGAGAAGTGATGATTGACGCTATGTGATTCACTTCACTAGTTACATTCCCACTTCTTCACCCGTGGGAGCATCCCCCGATGCAATGAGTGCTAAGTGTACTATTTTAAAATCATGAGAAATTACTGAGTTACAACTACCTCTCATGGAAATGGTCATAGATGAATGACTTACTTAATGCAGTTGAATCCAAAAAATGATATCTACTATAATGCACTAGGAAAGCCCCTCAATACTTAAATACAAAAGAGTGAAGGGAGCTCTACTTGAATGGTTCACGAGGCACAATACTTGCTATGGTTTTATAAATGGGGTAGTAGGCTAAGTGGGCTTGATTGTGGGGAAAAATCCACAGTTAAGTACCCTTGAGCCAGTGACGATCTAGGATGGGTGATCTCCCAGGAAGTCCTGGTTACTGGGTGCAAGCCCGAGAAGTGATGATTGATGCTATGTGATTCATTTCACTAGTTTCGATCCCACTTCTTCACCCCTGTGAGCATCACCAGATGCAATGAGAGCTAAGTTGACTATTTAGAAATGGACTATTTAGAAATCATGAGAAATGCATCACCTGATGCAATGACTACTAAGTGGACTATTTAAAAATCATGAGAAATTAGTTAGTTACAACTATCTCTCATGGAAATGGATGCAATGAGTGCTAAGTTGACTATTTAAAAATGGACTATTTAAAAATCATGAGAAATGCATCACCCGATACAATGATTGCTAAGTGGACTATTTAAAAATCATGAGAAATGCATCACCCGATGCAATGAATGCTAAGTGGACTATTTAAAAATCATGAGAAATTAGTTAGTTACGACTACCTAACATGGAAATGGTCATAGACGAATGACTTGCATTATCAATAAGTCTTACTTAACACAGTTGAATCCCAAAAATAATATCTAATATACACATATTTTTCAAAAATAAAAAATGAATCAAATCAATCATGAAAGCTATCAAAACATATAACGAACACTATATAGCATAGAAAACAACTTGGGAGCTATAAAATGGGGTGATCAATGTTGGTTGTTGGAGATATTGAAATGGAAAAAGGAAAGCATTGTGATAAAAAATTTGATTTGGTAATTTCTTTATTTTACCCTACCAAAGTTGTTTGGATATATAAACACGCTACGAAGTTAACTTTAAAGGAAAAAGTCAATGTACTTTTTAATTTTTTTTCCTAATTTGGTGCATTAGACATGGGGTTGTTTTTGTGTGTTTATGGACTATGAAATGCACTAATAAGATATTTCAAGATGAATAAAATAAATTATGTTTATAGTCGAAAGAGTTTATTTTGCTAATCTCAAGTAAGAAAGTAAACATGTAAACGCGTAAACATGTAAACGTAAACAAGTAAGCTTAAGCGTAAACATGTAATGTCTAACATTTAACTATTAATATTTTTAATTTAATGTCGATCCTTTCAATCTATCAATCTAATTATTATTATGTATAAACACAATATAAATTTAAATAGATTTAAGATATAAAGAGGTTTATGAACATTAAAGACGTATGGTAAATAAATATAAATATAAACAAATAAATAAAACATTTTTTATACTTATTCAATAGTTATGTTAAATAAAAAAAATATAAATAAATAATAGGTATGGTAAATAAATTAAACTTCTTTTCCTATTTCCTCAATAAAGTTCTTAATATTTATGAAAATTAAAAAAAGAGGTTTTATTTAGGTGAAGCCTATGGGCCAAATACCATGGGTCATATTATTGTTAACACCATACAAAAAAACATTATTAACCCTATTATTATTATTATTATTAAATCTATTATTCATATTAATATATTCTAATATTAATGTAATTAAATTTAATAACCTTGGATCAATAAGATATTAAATTTGTTATATTATAATATATATTAATATATCATGATATATATTAACTCTAGATATATATGGGAGGGAAGAACAAAGACATAGAGTGATATAAGTGGAGAGATAGCGGGAGTGATAAAGGAGAGATGAAGATAAATTGGAGAGGGGAGAGGAGGAATGGATAGAGAGAGGGATAGGAGTGAGAGGGGTAGAGAGAGATAAGAGAGGGAGAGGGAGATACAAAGATGGAGGGGGGAGAGAGAAGGAGAGAGGGAGGGAGATAGTGAGAGGATTGGAGGGCAAAGAGAGAGATAGAGAGGGAAAGATGGGGAAGAGAGAGGGAGGTAGGAGAGAAAGGGTGACAGAGAAAGGATGAGATAGAGGACTTGAGATAGAGGTGGAGAGAAGAAGGGATAGAGAGAAGGGGTTGGAGTGGGCGACAGCGAGGGAAGAAGAAATACATGGAGAGTGAGAAGTGGAGAGAGAGGGGGAGTGACAAGGGAGAGATGGAGAGAGAGAGTGTGTATGTTTAGGGGTGAGATAAAGAGACAAAGAAAGAGAGATAGAGAGAAGGGGGAGAGAAGGAGAGAGAAGGAGAGAGGGAGGGATATAGTAACCAAGTTGGCAGGTGAAGAGAGAGAGAGAGAGTGAGAGAGAGAGAGGTGGGAGAGAAAGGGAGAGAGAGGAAGGAAGAGAGAGAGGATGTGAGAGAGTGGAGATAAGGAGGGAGAGAGATGGAGTTGGAGGGGGCAAGAGAGGGAGGTAAGAAGAAAGAAATAGAGAGAGAAGGGAGGAGAGAGAGAGGGAGTGATAAAGAAGATGGAGAGAGAGGGAGAGAGGACAGTAGAAGGGAAGAGAGATAGAAGTGGGGGAGAGGGAGATAAGGGGAAGAGAGAGAGAGAGAGAGGAGGAGGGAAGGATAGATAGATAGATTGGAGAAAGAGAGAGTGTGTTTTTGGTTGATATAAAGAGACAAAGAAGGAGAGATAGAGATAAGGGGGGAGAGAAGGAGGGATATAGTAATAGAGTTGGAGGTTGAAGAGAGAGAGAAAGAGAGAGAGAGAGAGAGAGAGAGAGAGAGGATGTGATAGAGTGGAGAAAGGGAGAGAGAGAGAGAGAGAGAGAGAGAGAGAGAGAGAGAGAGAGAGTGGAGAAAGGGAGGGAGAGAGAGATGGAGTTGGAGGGGGAGAGAGAGGGAGGTAAGCAGAAATAAAATATAAAGAGAAAGGTGGAGAGAGAGAGGGAGTGATAAGGAAGATGGAGAGAGAAGGAGAGAGGACATTTGGAGGGAAGAGAGACAGAAGTGGGGGAGAGGGAGACAAGGGGAAGAGGGAGGGATAGATAGATATATTAGAGAAAGAGAGTGTATGTTTTGGGGGTGATATGGAGAGACAAAGGGAGATAGAGATATATATGGAAAGTGAAGAGAGAGAAGAAGAGAAAGATGGAGAGAGGGAGGGAGGGACATAAAGATTGATAGATATGGAGTGACCGAGCGTGTGTGTTTGGGGGGCTTGAGATAGAGAGACAAAGAAGGAGATATAGATGGAGGGGGGAGAGGGAAGAATATTTATTGCACTAGATGCATTGATTTCAGCATAGATGGTGATTTCTAACCCTATTTGATTACTCGCGCTAATTTCATTGATTTCAATGTAGATGTGGATTTCCAATAATATTTGATTGCTTGAACTAGATGCATTGATTTCAATGTAGATGATTTCTAATCCTATTTGATTGCTTTGACTAAATGCATTGATTTCAGCATTGGTGGTGATTTTTAATCATATTCGATTGCTTGCACTAGATGCATTGGTTTTAGTGTAGATTTTGGTTTATAATCCTATTTTCTTACTTGCAAATGATGCATTGATTTGAATGTAAATGTTGATTTATAATCCTATTTGATTATTCTCATTGATTTCAGTGTAAATATTGGTTTCTAATATTATGTGATTGTTTTCATTAGATGCATTGATTTCATTGTAGATGTTGATTTCTAATTTTATGTAATTGGATGTATGATGGTACATTAATTTTAAAGTGATTGGATTAACATTGTGCATTGATTTTAGTGTAAGCACAAAAGATTATTGATAATGTACATTGACCTTTTTGTTATTACAATTCAACCTATTAATATTGGAGAGAAACAATGACAATGTATGATGTTTCCTACAATAGCTTGAGCTAAAGATTTAAATGGTTTACGATTTAACCTGCCCTTTTCATATAATCGATATGAAAAGATGACAAAAGTAACAAGGGTGAAAATAAGAATAGTAGAAGAAAATAGTTTGAGACTAATGGCTAATTGCAATTGATTATATTCTTATTATTCAAATTTTCTATCATTCAACACTATTACATTGTTACCTTACATTCAAAATTTTTATTTTATCATTAAAGTTATTAACAATATTTATTATCTCAACAATTAAAATTAAAATGACCTGATTAATCTCATATATATTTAGCATCTTTAAAATGATTATTTTATTATTATATGAATTTACATATTATTGATAAAATTAATCATATGTTCGTTAGATTTTCTTTGGCCACACATGACTAAAACCAACCTAGATCCATGTTAACTATGGATATATCAAGCACTGAGAAGGATCAAATCTCTTGAGGTGCAAACCTTTCCTCAATTTTTGCACTAAAAAAAGTGGTTTTCACCTCAAGAGATTTGATCCCTCTCGATGCTTGATATATCCGAAATTAAGATGGATCTAGACTGGTATCGTAATCCAATTCATTCATCTAAAATGCACCAATGCTCTTTATTATGTTGGAACACCATTATGTTTTTTTTATATTTTTAAGAATAAAAAACAATATTGTAATATTATAATAATAATAGTCATTGATATGCCTCATTGGTAATAATTTGGGTGGTAGGATAGGGAAGTGGTTAAGGTCCACCAATAAAAATAAATAAAAATCCTCTGCAACAATCCCTGGGTCCTTGCCTCGGCTACAAAGAATTCTTTTAGGAGAGGTTTTGTTAAAACCTCCACTTTAAGGTGTTATCCTTGTAGTTTTTTTTATGTTACTTATAAATGGAATAAACACAAGGTATTCTTTGTAATGTTGAAATAGAATTGTGGATGATTCAATTGTAAGAAATAATAACTTTTTTTTGTTTTTTTGGGTTTTTTTGGTTTTTTTTATTACCTCTTTATTTCTATTTTAATATTTGTTTTTATATCCATTGCTTATTTTTATCATTAATATAATTTCATTAGAGTTCCTTTCATTTTAGTCTTCCTATATTTTATGGGTTAGGAACTTATGAAATCCTCCCAAATTTTTTTTCCTAATTTTCTAATTGTTATTTAAGTTTATAGAATATGTGATTACCTTTTCAATTTTTGATATTGAGTATTAGTTTTATGGATATGTTTTTATATTGATACTCTGAAAATGGATATATTGAGTATTAGTTTTATGGATATGTTTTTATATTGATACTCTGAAAATGGATACTTTAAATACAAACTAGTGACTACACAAAATAGAGTGATGTAGTTTTTTGTTGTAGTTTCTACATCACATGTAAAACACCATATGTCTTCTTTTGTTAGACATGACTATTTTTGACATTTAAATTATTAAGGACTTAATGGCTATGGTAGGAGGAATGGAAATTAAGGAATGATGTAACTATATTTTATTTTGTTAGATTAATAAATGATATTTTTCAGTAACATTCAAGAAAAAGTATTAGGGTTTTAAAAGACTTTTTGGGAGCTTATGAAAAAGTTGGTGGTCAAAATTCACATGTTAGACCTTCTCTAAAAGTCTCCTAGAATTTCCCAAGAGAAAATAATTAAAAATATTAACATAATATGATAGAAATATTATGTTAATCGCTTAACTAGAAAGAAATACTAAGTAAGGTGGAGTAAAGCACCACTGAAGAGAAATGTGTACTTTTAAGAACAAGTAAAGAATTTTTTTCGAAAAAAGAAAAAGAAAAAAAAGAATAGGAAAAAACCTTGATAAACCTTAAAATAAGTTGTTAACAAGTAAAGAATCTTTTTCGAAAAAAAACTAAAACAAAAAAGGCTAGGAAAAGACCTGATAAACATTAAAGGACGTTGCTAAAGAATCTTTTTCGAAAAAAAACTAAAACAAAAAAGGCTAGGAAAAGACCTGATAAACATTAAAGGACGTTGCTAAAAATATACTAAAAAAATCTATAAAATAAATAACTTAAAGAAACCAGAAGCTTCACTGAAGGCAAGAACATTTGAGCTCCGGGGAACTATGGGAGGCATTTCATCGCTGGGTGGAGGTTCTGTATTCCTAGGTATTCCGCATGCACGAAATTACGAGAAGAATTGTTCTACTTACATGTTATAATGAGGATTGGAATTTATATAATTAGATGTATATATATCAGTGTTGCATGCATAGCTAATTTCTTTCTGAGTAATAAAAGCGATGAGACATGAAAGAGTATGCATGTGTAGATAAGAATTGTTCTACTTACATGTTATAATGAGGATTGCAATTTATATAATTAGATGTATATATATCAGTGTTCCATGCATAGCTAATTTCTTTCTGAGTAATAAAAGCGATGAGACATGAAAGAGTATGCATGTGTAGATAGTATAGCTACTAAAGTATCTGATGTTAGTTTGACCATAATATTAGTTATGGAAAATAGTAATTGGACTACTAAGATTTAATTTCTATCGATGTATGCTTAATTAAATATCGAGGGTATAAGAAAATAGTATATGAAAGAAGCTAGAATTTAATAATACATGAATTACAACATACATATGGTATGAGTATGAATTCAAATCGAATGTGTCTGGTATGTGTAGACACGATATATTTGCAGATAAAAGAAGTGGCTTGTAATTCGAAAGGAGTAATTGAAGCAGAGGGTTTACGGTGAAGACTGCTTGTATGTTTATATAAAACGTTTATGGTAACGAAAGTTTTACCTCACATCTCTACAAAATATTTTGCATGCAAAGTAGACGGTAATTAAAATAACTTATGGTGTGGCCTCAATTTAAAGGTGTATTAAAATGTGTTTAAATTCAAGGAGTTAAGATAATGTTATTATAATGGAGAATATCTTAGAATAAGTAGAGTTGGTTCACGTAGCTTCAGAATAGAAATTAGTTTCTATTTCTTAGGATGTTGTTCTAACTTCCTTAAAACCATGTATTTTATTTAACGTGTAATGTTAATGAACAATGTAGAGCGTTCTGCAAAGCCAAACTCTCCTAGTTCAGACTCTATTTCGCAGAGCTTAAAAAAATTTCAAAATTTTTGGACAACTAGTTTGGTTCCAAAGTTTTATGATTAGTCCTCATCAAAATCATTTTAATTGTTTTGTTTGAGTTTAGAACATAGAGTGGAGTCTTGTTCCCATTAGCAAATAAGGTCAACAATCTTGTTTTACCTATCATTAATCCCACATTGATTCAAAGGTGTCATGTGTCAAGGCTGTTTCAAAATTGACATGCGCTACAAAATCACCTAGGAGTTTTCGTAGCGCAAAACTCAGAAAATACACTATGCACCATGAAATGAGGGATTCGTAGTTAGGAGATTTTGTAGTGCAAAACCTAGAATTTGCACTCACTGCGCTACGAAATCGGGGATTCGTGCCAGATCTTGTCTAACTATCTAATCCATCAAAATCCGTTAATGTTTCATCACCATGTCTCAGTCCATGAACCTTGCTTATCACATGCAACCATTCATTCTCATCATTAGATTCGTTAGGGGTCTTGTTCGCACTCTTTTCAAACTTAAAAAAGGGTAAGGTAAGGTGAGTTGGTCTTAGTCTTTTCTATGTTCCTTCATGCATAAGAAGAAAATTAGCAAGCTCAAGGACGGCATTCACCAAAATTCTTTGAAAGCTCAAGTGAGGCAGTTCTCCATTTCAAGCTCAAGCAAGGCAGTTTCCAAACTAAGACAATGTGGGTTCTTTTAAGTCTCCTTGCAGGTGTCTCACAAAAATGTCTGAAGAAAGGAAAAATCATAGATCAGGCCGGTGTCTTAGAGCTGAGCTTGAAGGCTTAGACGTTGTCATGAGGAATAGAGAGGTTGAGCATGCATTCAAACAGGTTAGCTACTGGAGATTCTGTGAAAAACTTCAGGGTGGTCACATTCAAGTAACCAAGTACTTTGCCTTCAATTTCGCAGGTTTGAATTCAAGGGTTGGAGTGCTAGAAATACCAGTTTCTCCTGAGGTTATATCTATAGTCACAGAGATTCCTAGAGGCCGGGAGAGATGGTTCAAGAACTTCAAATTTGAAATGGCACCCTGCCAAGAATTTTTGACGCGAGAATTCATAGGCTCGGACTTAACCAAATCAGTACCCAGAAGCTATGTAAAAGATTCATATGCCAACTTGCTGTCATGCATCCAATGATATTTTACCTGTGAAGGGAGATACCATAAGGTGTACTCTTACCATTTTAAGCTACTATTACATTTCATTGGAAAAATATCTCTAGAATTACCTTTTTATCTGTTTCGTAGCTTAGACAAAATGTCTGATAAGGTTTAATTGAAGAAAGAAGCTTGTGAAACCTTGTTGTTACATCATGGGTTGATCAAGTTAATTTTTTTACATGAGCTTAAGAAGATTGGAAGAGAATGGTCCGCTTTCTTGTTTATGGCAGGCTTTAGAACTGAAATAGGACTTAGCCCTAAGGCTAAGGAAATATCTTAACCAGCAGTAAGTCATTAGGAGGAAGCAAGATCAAGTAGGTTTATGAAATTGAAAGCCAGAAAGCAGGTGAAGGAGGCTATGACACCGCTAATAGTTCAAGATACCCCTCAAAAGTCACAGAAGAAGAAATTTCAGATCAAGGAGGTGGTACAAGAGCAGTCTGTTGATAAAACTGTCAAAAGAAGAGTAACCAAAAGTCAATTAGCCAAGGAAAGAAGGGGATATTTTTGAAGGAGGATGTTGCTGGAGAATATGAGGAGGTCATTTGAGAAGATTTAAAGCCCAAGTAAATTAAAAGTTCACAAAATGAAAAGTGTTTGCAAGAACAAAGTTTTGCACTACGAAATCACTGAAGCAGCCTTTTTCAGCATAGAATCTTTTTTAAGTAGTCAACTTTCAGGAGGTTTCTTGAGCAACTGAAAGAATATTTTGGAAAACTGAAAGAGGCACTTCTTTCAAAGATATTGAGATACAAAAACCTCTTTTAGTTTCTTCAAATTCATTATCAACTGGGAGAAGTTGATGACTCAACTTGCATTACGAAACTGCTCTAGGAGCAGTTTTTCACAAATTAGAATTTTCCAATTTACACCTGATATTCAAAGACAGTTTCTGGGTAGTAGGAAAGGTATTGAAAAAAAGCAAGATTGGTTTTGGTTCAACACCGAGTGGTCTACAAAAGCCTCCTTCAGTTTTGAAAATTACATTTTTTATGAGGAGATAAAAGCTCTGTCCAAACACCTATGTTTCAGCTAGAACAGAGCATGGCACAGTCTCCTAGTTTTCAGGGCAGATGAAGGAGAAGCTATTGAAAGCCAACAGGAGGGTTATGGACATCACCAAGGTTGAATTTAAGGAGGAGCAATTGTCAAACATCAAATTTAATTCATAGTTAAGGTTGTTTCCAGCATAATAAGGAGTTACACTCCTAGTTTTATTAGGTCTCTAGGACTGCTAGTTAACAACTAGTTGTAATTAATAGTTTGTTTAAGGATCAATAGGTGTCAAATCAAGTGAAATTTGAATTCCCCTAATGCTGGATGAAGGAATCCAAGATTGTAATGAAATCTATATATGACAAGAGATGTAATGCACCAAGGGTTGGAAATTTTTGTGAAAAATCACTCATATTGTGTCATTGTAGAAGAGTATGTTTCTATGAAATACAAAATTTGGCTCTGCTTCTTAGGATTCAGAAAGAGTTCAATGCTTGCTCTCTTTTATGATTGTCCCTCATTTCCTTATTTTTGGTATTATGAATGTTTGTTACTTAAAACTCATTGGCAATGCTCTAACTTCCTTCATGCATTTGTAGACTATGTTTCCTACATGTTCTTATGTGTTAACTGATATATTGAACTCTTGATGCCCTGACTTCCATGTTAAGCTAATATTGTTGTCATACTAAACATTTTCTGAATCCATAAGCCCAATGGATGTTTATTGACTATGTTTCAACCATTCACACTCCATTTGTTTATAGAGTTAGCCATATAATCTTTTACTAAAATCTTTAGCCTAGTCAGAGAGCCCTCTTAGGTTGAGGAGGCTAAGCCTCAACCATAGGTTGGTTTGAAACAATTACTCAAGGTCTTCTTGATCAGCATCCTATCAGGGTTAGGTTTTGTCATAACATTTTGGTGCGTCTGCCAGGAGTCTGAAAATTATTCATTCCCAAAATCGAGAAGCTGAACTTCTGAGGGTAGCAGGAGCTCAAAAAGTTTTCGAGGCTGCATCTACCTTGGCGACTCCACACATTGAATAAAAAATTGGAAGGTGACTCCACTACTAGAATATTAGAAGCTTGATGAAGTTTCAAGATGAGTTCCATTACAAGAATGAATGCCAGGTGTGCCCCTATGAATCGGTCTCATATCCCTGGTTTTCCAAATCTTATGCCAAAGGTTGATTGGTTAGATGATCTTCCAATATTCAAAGATGAAAAGAAAAACAATGCTGCTCTTCATTTGGTTAAGTTCCATATGCATGTGCACAGTCTTAAGGCTCATTTCCCTGAAGATTGTCTCATGAAGATGTTTATGACCTAGAAGGAAAAGCATGATCTTGGTATAAAGGTTTGGAGAATGGTCCAATATATTCGCTTGCTAGTTTTCATGATGAATTCTATGAGATGTATAAAGAATGTCATCCTTCCTTATTGCTGGTCAAAGATTGTTGTAAATATTCTTTGAGTCTTATTCAGTATTTGGAGGATTTTTATGATGATGATGAATTTATGGATGAAGAAATTTTAGAGGCTCTTCATAACAATACATTTCAACAACTAGAAGAAAGGATAACATCCCATGACATGCAACATAGAAATCAACAAGAGTATACCTATGAAAATCATATTACATCCTCCGAGATTGATGTAGAGATGCAACAAACTTGTCAGTATTCAAATCATAATGAAGATGAAAATAATTGCAAACACCAAGAAGAAGTACTGGAAGATAGCTTTTATATCCCTCGGGCAGAGGAAAAGGTTTATTTTTTATGTCATACTTTGCAGCAGCTTACGTCAATGAATGATCTTAATAATGAGAAAAATTACATTGTTTGTGGGAATCATTCAAAAAAGCAGTTGGATGGCATATCAAAGAAATTGTCTGTGGCTGAGAAATAGTTGTATGAAGATGTATAATTTTATGATGATCATCAAAATAACCATGTCCTCTTTGACCCTATAAATGAATACATGGCAAAGATTTGCACACCAGTATTTCATTTTCATTTGCATTATGAAGATCAGGTACATTATAAGTTGATTTGGTCATCTCAATATCATGGTTATTTTGAGGTCGAATGCAATCAAGAGCCTCAAATATCAGAAAAGACAATTGATTGGCTTTATTGGAAATATCATGTTTCCTGACCTAAAGTGGAAATTGCAGCTGATAGGGTAGGTAGGAATGTGCAAATAACCTCAGGGTAGGTTGACTAAGCATTTTTTCTAGTAGGTGCAGGTTGAGTTCCTCTTGCAGAAATCATTAAAGCTTGGAAAGCAGATTGGGTAGCATTCCAAAATTCTATTCTAAAATATGGATAACAGCACTGGAACTGCAGTTTCTTAGTGTACCACAAGGGCACACTATCCCAAGTGGAGCCACTGTTAGCACTGAAAAAATTTCAAAAAATTTTGGACAACTGGTTTGGTTCCAAAGTTTTATGATTAGTCCTCGTCAAATTCATTTTTGTTGTTTTGTTTAAGGAGTCTAGAACATACACTAGAGTCTTGTTCCCATTAGCAAATAAGGTCAGCAATCTTGTTTTACTTATCATTAATCCCACATTAATTCAAAGGTGTCATGTATCAAGGTTGTTTCAAAATTGACATGCACTACGAAATCACCTAGGAGTTTTCGTAGCACAAAACTCAGAAAATACACTTGTGCACTACGAAATCAGGGATTTGTAGTTAGGAGATTTTGTAGCGCAAAACCCAGAATTTGCACTGGCTGCACTACGAAATCGGGGATTCGTGCTAGGTCTTGTCTAACTGTCTAATCCATCAAAATCTGTTAATGTTTCATCACCATGTGTTAGTCCATGAACCTTGCTTATCATGTGCATCCATTCATTCTCATCATTAGATTCATTAGGGGTCTTGTTTGCACTCTTTTCAAATTTCAAAAAGGGTAAGATAAGGTGAGTTGGTCTTAGTCTTTTTCGTGTTCCTTCATGCATAAGAAGACAATTAGCAAGCTCAAGGATGACATTCACCAGAATTATTTGAAAGCTCAAGTGAGGTAGTTCTCCATTTCAAGCTCAAGAGAGGAAGTTCTCCATTTCAAGCTCAAGCGAGGCAGTTTCCAAACTAAGACAGTGCGGGTTCTTTCAAGTCTCCTTGTAGGTATCTCACAAAAATGTCTGAAGAAATGAAAAATTATAGATCAGGCCGATGTCTTATAGCTGAGCCTGAAGGCTTAGATGTTCTCATGAGGAACAGAGAGGTTGAACATGCATTCAAATAGGTGGGATGCTGAAGATTCTGTGAAAAAACTTCAGGGTGGTCACATTCAAGTAACCAAA
>CM062816.1:1002872242-1003109536 GCA_031772625.1 Pinus tabuliformis
GAACATTCTTTCTTCTCATTTACGCCCTTGTTTGATTTATCTAATCATGAGGATGCCGATGAAATCATCAATTTTTCTGATCGTGGTTGTCGTGATCCATTCACCCTTGTATTCGATCACGACATTGATTCTATCATTGTTGATCTTTCCAAGCCACCCGTTTATGATGATCTATTTGTTGATGAAGTCAAAACCCCACAGAAAATCAAGGCACTTCAAATCGAGATGATGGTTATGTCAGGCCCTCTCTGTCCTAAGGTTGGTTTCACTTCTAGTCAGGAAATAGTTGAAACAGCCAAGGCTCCTCATCACTCATCTGTATGCATTGAATATCAATCATACCCACAAATTATGCTTCCTCCGCTCACACTACATGATCCCATCACTCATGCATTGGAGGAATCATACACAGCGAGCACACATGCGCGACACAAGTTGTCTTTGTTTCTCTTGTTTTCTTGCATGTCACAGTCAAGAGAATGCATACGCTTAACATCTACAAGCAGTGTAGCACAACACCATGGTAAGTCCATGGATTTCATGTCATGTTATTTCACTCATTTCTTCTTTTTTTACGCATTTAGACTCAAAGTTTGTTTGTCTTCATTGTTATTTCTTTCATGTTTGTTGTTTCACACGACTATACTATTCACAAACCATGCCTTCACCAACATGGATCAACCAATGTGCCGATGGCTACATTAGATATATCACTTCACGTGATCAGGCCCATGCACCATTAGATTACAAGTAGGCGTAGTTTTTGCTTCTTCTTTTGTTTCCTTGCATGCATGTTTGCTTCTTACTCTGTGTTGTTTTCTTGCTTGCTTGTTTTCTTACTTGCTTTTCTTTTGCATTTTGTTTCTTCTCTTCACTATTTTAGTTTTTTGTTTTCTTTTTTACATTTTAAGGTTAGTTTCACATGAAACCATGTGCGACTCTTGAAACAAGCGAGAGTAAAGTGCAAGAGGACATGTGTAGTTATCAATACTTGGTTATTTTTCATCCTGTCTCTATATGTAGAACTTGTTGTCTTCAGTCCATGATCCACCAATGGAAAAGATAGGCTATTCAAAGTGAACCTTGATGAAAGCACAACGCTTGCACGCTAACTAATATCACCTACTCTGGTCGGTTTTTCTTAGGTTAACCCCTGTCAGCTCAGTCAAGTAGAGTAAGGTGAGGGGGAAAAACTTAACAAGCATATTAGAGGTATATACAAAATACTTCTCTGAAGGAACAACCTATCCTAATATAGATAAGTTGGGATCCCTCTTCCACCTCTAAAATGAATAAGTGTTATGCACAACTTTGAAAAATGAAAAAAATGGAAAAATAAAAATGTGAAAATTTTTGAAAAATGAAAAATGAATAAGGTGAAATAAGATAAAGGCTTCCTACATAGATAGGTGATGCAAGTAACTCCGTCGTGGCACTAACCAGGATCGCTAGCAGCGGGGCCATGCTTGTGTTTCTCCGTGACTCCGACGAGGTATTGTCTAGGCTTGCTGGCAACTGAGCAACACCAGAGATGAAACTTAAACTTTGACTATCATATTGATTGTGCACTAATATACCCCTCATCCCATTCGAAACAATTGTGTCGATTTGGCTTGGAATGTGTGCTAACTAACCAAGAGCATGGTAGGTGTTACATCTTTCAATCAAGCTAGTGTGGGAGTCAAGATGATCAGAGAATTAAACAATACTTTCGAAGGTGTTAGACTTGCTTTTCATGAAACAAGGCCTATTAAGAGAGTTGGATTTCTACCAGTGTGTCGCCAAGTGTTGTAGAGGCTACAATCACCCTCCAAAATTTTTCCTTAGCTTCATTTTGGAGCCTCACTACCAACCATACTTAGTAGTATGTCTTACACTAAGCAAGTGCATAGGCTTCAGTTGTGTTTCAGTGGTCTATCAGCCTATGCATGCCAACTTGTTTGTCTCCCACCCGTAGGCTATCATTCTGGACCTAGGAAAATCTTTGGTTGAGATGATCACTCAGAAAATTGCGCAATTCTGGAGGGGAACCAACCTTCCCTCTAGAATTTTCACAATCCTACTGGGCTCCAGAATTGTGCAATCCAGCTAGGTAGCCCTCCCTCAGGAAATTGTGCAATCTAGCTCGACACTAGGCTTCAGCCCATAAATTGTGCAATTCTGGGAGCTAGAAATTGTGCAATTCCTGAGGGAAAGCAAGCCCTACTCTACCCAGAAACTGTGTAAATTCCTTTTGCAGACTTGCAGACTGTTGCATGTGCCTTAAGGTTGACTGGTTCCCTTTGGGACTGAGCAATCCTAATTTGCATGCATGGGCTAATTTTCCTAAAATAGAAAAAGGCAACATGCAAAAATCATCCCTAGATTTTAGGGATCTATTTTTAGTAGCTTAAGGTTACATGCAAAGATCGTTTTAGAAAAATTCGCTCCATGTGTCATTTTTTCATAGATTTGTGGCATGCGCATCATAAGCCTCAAAATTATTTATTCAAGGCTAAAGAGCTCATTCCTCACATCGATCTTGGAGCTCTGACATCCCACATTGCATCTAGGAGTCTTTGGCACATTCAACTCAGCTTTTTCCAAGTAAGTTTTATTTTCATATCATTTGCTGCTTTTCTGTCGCTTTTCATATTTCCCTTCATATGAATGTTGTTTGCTTGATTTTTCTGAATGCATGCTGTCGTTTTAATGTACATTAGCTTTTAGAAGCATCATTTCAGTTTTTATTTGCATCTTATTGCTGTCACACGTAGGAATGTTGCAGTGACTCGTTTCACACATATGCACGTGTTCTCATTTTTTGAATCCTACATTCACTATTTTCATGCATAATCATTCAATCTTGCTTACACTCAATCTTTCCATGCATCCAAACCTTTTCATGTTTTTATTCGCCCGTCGACGGGTCTGGGCTGCCTTGGCCTGAACCTTGCCTTACCCAAACAATAATGCACATTTTTGGTAGTGAAGGCTCTACCTTCCCTCCAAAAACTATGCAAACATGGCCATCACTTACCTCTAGGCTTGCATTGTGCAATTTTGTGAGGCAGTGCCCTGCTGACCCAAAAAATTGGGCAATGCAATCCCTGGGCTTGCATGCCCTTGCTGACTGTAACTACGCATTTCACAGTTTTACTCCTCAGTAGGCCAAGCTAGACTATGCATCGCATAGTCCCAGCAGTCAATTAGCCTCTTGATAGCCTGAACTGTTCCTTGCACAGTTTTGGCAGTTAGTCTCCCAAACTCCCCATGAAAATCACGTAATCTTTACTGCCAGTCACCCAGGTGTGTTGCATGTTAGTCCTCATTTTTTTTTGGTTTTCAACTGACAGATTTCTTTCCGTGGCTATCGCTATGTCTCTAGGTATAGAGGGTGTTCATTTGTCTCTCAATAGTACAGGTATAATGGCCTCCAAGAGAGTAGGGTCAAAGGACACTATTGGAAGTGCAATCAGAGATGTAGTTGAACAAGTGTCTATGAGCTTTCCCATTTACAAAGACACCAAGATGTTCATAGATAGAGACATCAAGATGAAATGGCACGACATCAATGACACATTGTTAGGCACATTTGAGGAATATCTGGAAGACTACAGGGTCTATGTCAACATCCACAAGTCTGGCTTGTACTGGATTGCATGAAGGTTTCCCGCATTTCCTTGCCGACATGATACATTGGATTGTCTCGTGCACTAATCTTGAGGCGATGACATTGAGAAGTGTCAGTGGGACTAAGCTTGCTACCTTCAGGGTGAAGGAATTTAGAAGATGTATCACTTGTCACAGCCGGTGATTACAATGGAGAAACTCTTCAACAAACCCAGTAGTTGTGCAAAATCCAAATATATCTTGAAGAGCAAGGTAAAAGAGCCAACCATGTTAAGGACAACACATAACTAGGTTTAAAAGATGAAGATACTACGGAAGGTACATCAATACTTGGTCATCTTTTCATGCCGCTTATACGGCTAAGAAAACACAAAGACCTTCCAACAAAGTTGGGTGATTGCGTTGGACCAACTGGCAAGTGAAGGAAGGACATGCAATGGGTCTGACATGTTGGCTGTTAGGCTGAAGGAATAGGTGGCATAAGCCCGACATCTTCCCAAGGGTCAAAAATCAAATATATATGCGTCTACATATATACTGGATGCATTCTATGCCCATCAGCAGTTCCTAGGCTTGATTTGGGCATGGACAGCTTCCGAAACCTCTGTAAACATGTATTGCAGATTGTTCTCCAAATGTAGCTTCCGCAAAGTTATCACACAACTATCAGACCACTTTTTCACCCTAGTGTACAAAATGATATTGAAGTTGGATCCACCTTGCATGTCGCAAGCAACAATGGAGGCATTGGTCGACATAGAAATTGGTATGCCTCACTGTTTGGCACCTTCATACGGATGTATAGTGCAGAAAAGCCTCCACATGTTTTATCGAATTTTTCCATGGACAAGCTCATCATGCAAGAAGTATCGTATCACATCTCGACACGGTTGTTAGCTAGATTACATAGGAAGAAGAAAGCACCTTCGACTGCTCTTCCTTTAGGGATTGGGTTATATGAGATACAGAGTCTCAAGCATGTTGAGGCTGAAATGGAGGAGTTCAATAGATTCACCTTCAGCACTAGAAGTTTCAATCTATATGACCTGCATTGTCTGGAAAAGGACCACTCTGCAAGAGTGAAATTTTCTTGGATCCACGGGGCATGTCACTGGCCTGAGGAAGAGCCATGGATATATTGTCATAGCTCCTCTAGGCTTAATGAACTGGGTGACATAGCTATGGACTGATTAGAAAAGCATAAGGAAGAAACATCTCAGAGAGCACGATCATCAGTAGAAATAGATGGTAACAGACCTACGCATGACAAAGGCAAGTGAAAGGTTGTTTACAACATAGAGCCAAAACAAAGCCGCAAGTTCAAAGCATATCCACTCTTGATGAAAGCATAATTGGAGATTGAGGCTAAGAGGTGACACTGCTACAGTAGAAACGTGCAAAGGCAAAGAGAGAAAAAGAGAATGGAGAAAATAGAAAATTAGTTGCAAGAGTTGAAGCAAAAACTCCTAGAAGAACAGGAACTACGTAGAAGAGAGAAGGAAGCATAACAGGGACATAAACAGCAGGAGGCACAACATGCATAGATTCATGAGATTACGCCCATAAAGGTTATAGACTCATACGAGTAGCTAGCACAAAGCAGACAGGGTGAGTAGTCGCAGGAGAAGGACTTAGCTCAATAGATTGAACAGATGCTAGGGCATATGGATACAGATGTAATGCAACCAGAGTCCTAACAGGATATTGACCTCATGCCTCATAACCAAGAGGTCACCACACTAGATTCGCAAGATCTGGAAGTAGAGAAAGTCCAAAGTGATCAAGGAGACATAGATATCCTTGAAGACAATCCGGAAGCATAGATGCACAACATATCTTTCGACGAGTTCCAACATAGAGTTGTGCAGTCGCTCACAATGCCTACTCCAGATGTTCACACATATCTTGTGCAATTTAAAGAATGAGTGATCGTATCTGTTGTGCGAAAGCATCCATCAGCATTGGACGATGCTACCAGAGAATATGTCAAAGCCACCAACTCGATTGTTCAATTCTTGATACCATAGAACAAGAAAATGGATAAGGAATTACAAGTGACCAACCAGGTAGGAGAACAGATTACATCATCCACCCGAGCAGAGTTGAGGAGAGCGATACTAGATGAAGTATCATCTCTTGAAGTAGTCATGCAGATGTTGTATTCCAGATTTGACATCATGCACAAGTCAGTTGTCCATCTCAATGGTTAGCAACAACATTATGCTAGGAAAGAACACATCTTGTCAAATTTGCACACTGTTGTTAATCGCATGCAAAAATGGACAATGAGGTACAAAGGAACCCCTTTTCACTTGCCAAAGATGATGAAGCCCAAGGCGATGGAGCTCAAGGCACGCATCTAGAGTTAGATCCAGAACTATGAGGAACTCTCGCAGCTCATCACCATTTTGCAGGCTTCAGATGCATGGGTGTTTAGAAGCATGGATGTGATTGTGCACACACAAGCGATCCCATCTATTGGCACACTCACTGCAGTGAATTCAAAGAGCCAAGTCTAAATGGAGCTAGACATGTACTTTGATGAGTTGATGCATGTAGCCACCAACGCAAACTTGTAGATCAGCATATATAGTATGCATCAATATGTTTCTGGTCTAGATGCACTTAATACTATCATGTGCATACTAACAGATGAGTTAGAGAGAGGCGCCAAATTAGTGTACCTAGAAGCAATGCAGGCAAGAGTTCACTTTCAGCAGGATTTCACCATTCAGCATGCGGACACCATCATAGACTACCAAGCTTGGCATCGGTTCACCATCGTCAATCATCATGAGGATGTCGAAGAGTTGGTATTTCCCACAGATGTCCAAGTCTTAGTAGTGTCTTGCATGGTTTTCTTAGGCCTATTTTGTCTCACATGGGTACATGTGAATATTGTAATGTAACATCTTTTAAAAGTGAAAGACCAAGTGTCGATGGTCGAATGTAACAGTCATGTAGTAGTTGAAGAGTCACGAGTGTAGGTGAAGAGTCACAAAGGGGAATGTCAAGGGTCACCCCACCCTTTGTTATTTATAGAACCTCATAACTCATTGTACCAGATTTTGGGAGCCAAGCTTCCTATAGGTGTATCTTATAGAAAACTTGGAGTGTATTGTAACGAGCCTTGGATTCTCCACAGTGCAGAGCTAGTATATTTCTTTGGAGGAGCAGGTGGAAATGACTGTAACATTCCATTGTTGGGACTAGTAGTTGGACATGGTTGTATGTATGATTGGAACTTTTACTTTCTTAATATAACATAGTCAACATGTTTCATGCACATGTTATTATTGTATTTCAGTTATCTTGGTTACTCTAATGATATATGTAGTTGTTTCCTTACGCATGTATGTATTGACTCTTTCTATATATGTATGAATGAATATTGTTGAGATGCGTTGTTGGTCTAACCATCACTTTGGATCGTTGGTTCACCTGCCTTCCAGCTTATGATGTATCTTTGCTTGTGTGTTCCCTTCCAAGCTGTGTGTTTCCACAGGTTTCTAAGGGGTGCACTTATTCCACTTTCAATGTGTTAAAACCCTTTATGCACCTTCCTTGGCTTCTTGCACTGGTCACACCCTCACTACCAACAAGGACATCCTACTTGCCTCTGCATGCAACCACATTCAAGGCGATACTGTACGACCTACTGTTGGGACTCCTACACCAAATGGTCTAAGGTCTAGTTGGGACTTCTTATCGGGGAGATCCCAGGACATGTTGGCGGGTCCAACACCGTCAACAGGCACATAAACATATTAGTAAACCGTCATTGGAAAACCACATTAAAAATTCATTTAATCGTTAAAAATATAAGAAATCATTAATAATTAACCACAAGGTAAAATGAATGCATTTATTGAAAATTTGTAATATAAAAGTTACGAAATATGTTATGAAGGTATGAATATGGCTTGTAAATGAAATTTTTGAATAACCAATACGATAACATATCCAGGTCCCAACAGTAATTACACAATTATTCTCATTGGAGGTTCAAACATCAAAATCATTTATTTCTCGAGATCTCCAAAAATTCTTGGACAATCATTCCAAGGTATTTGAGACTCCCAAAGGCTTCCCACCTATTCGTAATCATGATCATGTTATCCACTTGATTCCAGGAAGTGTTCCTCCAAACATCAAGCCTTACAGATATCCCTATTCCCAAAAGAGTGAAATTCAATGCATGGTTGCAGAAATGTTAGAGGTCGGTATAATTCAACCTACTTAAAGTTCTTTCTCCGCTCCAGTAGTATTGGTCCACAAGTAGGATAGATCATGGCATATGTCTCCAAATTATAGGGAGCTCAACAAACTCACTATTAAAGATAAGTTTTTTATTCCTATCATTCATGAATTGTTGGATGAATTACATGGAGAAATAGACTTCACCAAGTTGGATCTTTGTTTAGGATATCATAAAATTGGAATGAAGACTAAAGACATTCCAAAAATAACATTCAAAGCTCATGAGGGCCATTATGAATTTTTTATCATGCCTTTTGGCCTTACTAATGCACCTTCCACATTTCAAGGTTTGATGGATTCCATTTTCAAACCCTTCCTTAGAAAGTTTGTGTATGTGTTTTTTGATGATATAGTAATCTACAACAAGTCTTAGAAAGATCATGTTCAACAAATTGATAGGGTGGTCAAACTATTGGAGGAGAAATAATTATATGCAAAAATATCAAAATGTTTCTTTGGAGTAAAAGAGGTGGAATATTTGGGTCATATTGTATCTTATGAGGGTGCTAAGGTAAACCGTAAAAAATGTAAAGGTATTAAGGAATGGAAAATCAGGTTGAGAAGGTATTATTGCAATTTTGTTAAGAATTATGGGAGAATAGCAGCACCTCTAAAAACATTACTGAAGAAAGATGCATTTTATTGGACTCCAAATGGAACTAAGGCATTTGAACATCTTAAGGAGGAAATGTACCAAGAATCAGTCTTAGCTACACCAAACTTAACAAAAATCTTTATTGTGGAATGTGATGTCTCAGGAAATGGAATTGGTGTTGTTTTAAGGAAAGAAGGAAGACACATTGCTTTAGAAAGTCATCCAATTAAAGGAAATTATTTACATAAACCTATTTATGAGAAGGAAATGTTGACCTTACCTATTGTGAAGACACTTCAATGTAAAAACAAATCATGATAGTCTTAAATGCTTTTTGGAACAGATATTATCTTCAGAAGAGTAGCAAAGTAAATGTTATATTTATTATGTCCATTGATTATTAATTTACCTTTTAAAATTATCTTTGTTTTTCTTTCTTTTGTGTGGAAGTGTTAGTCATTTTTGTTATCAAGCTTATTTGTTTGGATGGATGTTAATTATTTGGATAGTAAAACATGACTTATTTTTAATAGTTAATTATTAATTACTCACTACAATAACTATTAATAACTAAAATACAAGGTGATTGTCTCTTATTTTATTTGGTATGCTAAAGACTAGAGTATTATCATTCTAGGCTGAGATTTGCTCACTTAATCTAGGAATATGTCCCCATTTGAATAAACCTAAGATTATAGCACCTCAAATGACATCATTTTAGCTAAAAGGATGTGGTATTATATCTGAGGAAAATATCGATTGTCCACAGTTGCACTCACTTGACATGTCTTTCTGTAGTTTTTCTTAAAACTTATTTATGGCCATGCTCCTTTAACTACATATATTAATCTTTTGCTAATTATGAAGCTCGTATTTATAAATTTTGTTGACATTGTAACTTGCTTAATGATGATTTATTGGCTACTACGACTGCAGCATGTCCATACATTGAGTTGTTGGTTTTGATGTTGTGCACCTCAATTGGGCCAAAGGGGTTGTTGACTCTACAAAGACTCTCCAATCTGACACTTTTAGATTTTTCTTACACATTCTTGACAAATTTATAGCCAATCATTGATTCCTATCCCTAATTAAAGGTTACTTCAGAGACTTCAAGTTAACACTCCTAAGTTTTTTGTATACATTCTTGGAAAATTTCCAACCTATTATTGAGTACCTTTTTGTCACAAAATTTAACATCATTTTGATTCCTTTCATATTGATCAGGCTATGAAGGTTCATGCTTGTAAATATCTTGAGAATTTAGCATTGATTTCACTCCATATGGGAGGATCACTTTCGAAGCTCTATGCATTTGATTTATGCTATGGCACTCTTAACCAATTTGTAATTAAAGAACTTTTGGCATGGTGTACATATCTCACCCATCTCAGTTTGAATGGATGCATTAATATGCATGACCTTGATTGGATATTCCAGGCTAGCAATTCTTATAGTGATTCAAGACCACATAGGAAATAATATAAGTCTGATTTGAGGGATGATTAGATCCATGTGGAAGGAAGCCCAAATCAATCACTTCAGCATCCCAATTGTGTAGGTTTGAATAACATTAAAAGGGTTGTAATTACTTCTTCAACTTATGTATGAGCCTGTCTTCTTTGAACTTTTCTCTTTCTACCAATATCTAGGATGTGAATTTGGTGCATTAAAATCTAACAACAATGAATTTAAGCCAATTTTTATTACATTCCAACCATAGATTTACTTAATTTTCAGATTTACTTGGAGAGGTTTCATTTTTGGGAGACAAAACAATGGCTCATGAGTGAATTTTTGGTTCAACAATTGCATTGCATTAGATATACTCCAATTATATTTCCTTTGCTTGATAAGCTTGTTGCTTCAAGTATGTGTTATTTTATAAAGATGTAGTTTGATTCAATTACTTAATGTCTTGACATTGCTAAAGAACATTTTGAATCTTTATGGTTAAGTTGTGTCACATATTTGCATCATATTGCACTTTTCTTAATCATGGCATATGGTATTGAAGAACAAGAATTAGAATGTATAATTCAGTCATGCAACTCACTTGAAATTCTTGACATCCTCTTTTTCCCAAAATGGAGTACTTTGATCATTGATGCTAGGAAATTTTCATTTATTTCAATGGATGTTGATGCAATCGCTATTTTGAGAGGATATTATTCTTTTGGTCTACTAGTTTCTCTAGTGTGCAAAATTTATCCTCAACAAGCATTGCCAAGTTGTGTTTGATATCTCCTGATTTCAAATGAATTTTCAACAACTTTTTAATATGGTACTCGAGCATGCACATTTGATAGAAAGGCTTATGCTTTGTTTACTTTCATTTGGTTTGGATATAAGCACCAGATGTACAAACTCATCATTGTAACATTGGAAATAAGTCATCGATGTAATTCAGTCTTAGTGTCCAAGTTGGAGTTTTTTTGTTAGGGCATCTATGAATTGTGTACATAGGAATGGAAAACATTTGGTGTGCTAAGACTGCCTGTTCCAATGTTCACAAATTATTTTTCATAAGTCATTATAGCTTAATAACCTTCAACTAGCATGTCCAAGCCTATAGAAAATTTGTCTAGATGGTTGTGATTACTTGGAGAGAGCCTCATCTTCCCCTATAAGTTGTTTTATGTGTTTTTCCTATATTCTATAATATGATGCATTGTATGTTTTGCTTGATTGTATGCATCTAGAATGGGGCAATCTCCAATCTGCTGCAAAATAAATATGCAAGGCTAAAAGTAAACACTAAATGTGTTCCTTGTAATATCTCTTGTATATGTAAGTTTAATCATATGGTATATGTAATTTTAGACCGACATGAAAGTTTAATAATCCAATGACAGGTATTTCTTATAGTCCACTAGCTTCTTCCTTTTTAGAGATACAAGTGACTTTTAATTCTAGAGGTAGTTCCCCAACAATTGCAGTACATGCTTAGTCTGTTTCAGAACCCACACAAGAAATTACAAAGAGTAAAGATAACCCCTCAAGAGATCCTAATAGCTCCAAACAAGATTCAAATATTGTTGTTTTAGGAAATACAAAGGAACTAACTTCTGCATATTTTGATGCTGTAATTTCACCCAGGTCTGCAAAATGCAGCTAGTCCATGGCATAGTTTGTGAAAATTAGAATTTCTATTTCGAGATACAACATAGTTTACAAGGACAAATTCCTTAAAGTATCCAAAATATGTAAACATGTTCAAATTACATCCATTTTATTCTTTTTCTCATGTCCAGGGTGACCAGGTGTAGTCAAATAAGGTTAAACTTTAGCCATGACACCTTTTTTTTAGTCTAGAATTCTTATTATTCTAAGTTATTGTTACTCGATAATCCTGACTCAAATGAAAGTTGTCTTTTATGATATGAAGGGCGCTGTCATGATTCACTAATTCCATCAAGCTATTTATCTCCCCTTCTCTCTCTTACACACATGTGCATATGCATTTAAGCACTATTTGTTGTTTAAACCTAATTAAATCTGCGTTTTCAGTGTGACGAGATTGGTGATTGGTACATTATGGTGAAATTCTAGAACATACATCCTCTAGATGATTTGGATTTAGTGCATTTTTCTATGTCATTTGCTTCAACTTAACAATGTTTTAGATAATTTTGTATTTTTATGGATAAAAAATGGACTTTAATTTTGAATTTGTTTGCTTATTACTCATGAATGACATAAAATTTGGAGTAGTATACTTCAATAGAAGCCTTCACCCAGTAAACATTGGTCCATTGCATTTTTCTTAGCAGCCATTGTAGCTTAAATTTGATGTGGATATTTTCATATTAGGAACTCATAAGTTTATATCAAGCAGGAGTTGTTTGGACCCTTTCAGAATGATGACATGAAATTTTCAATCACCACGTGGTGCTTCTTCTTCTCATAGGATATACAAGTTACAAGTAACCCCTTATAGTAGCACATGTGATACTTTGGACGTGGTCCTCCCATAGTTCCATTTGGGATTTTATTTTTTTAGGTGTTCCTCATATTTGTCTAACCAAATCCATTTCATTGTAAATTAAAGGTGATATGAGATTGCTTGTGCTATGAAATGTTTTATTTAAATAATTTACTTATAATAGTTGGAAATGATGTAGTCCATGAATCTTAATGAAGAGCATTTTCATAAATCCTTTGGAATTAAGGTGTTGTACATTACCTTCATTTTGAACATATTTTGGAATATTGGCCTTGCTGGAACCTCTCTGAAACATAACATATGATGAAAAGGAAACATTAGTAAAGAAACAAAATTGCATAAAATTTTTGCTTCTTTCTTCTATGCTATTTTTTCCTATGCTACTGCCTTAGTAATTGCTTGTTGTACTCATTTGTAGATATTACTACACATCCTCATACTAGGCTCTATATTAATTGTAACATTTCCATTATTTTTTAATTGAACCTACATGTAAATGTTTACAAACAATTATTTACATAACCACAACATTGTCCTCATATCGAGTTGAGCCCCTCTCAACTCAAAAGACTATGCCTGATTTAATTAGTTATCACTTTCATCCCTTGATAGATCTTTGGTTAAGATGGATCGATTCTCATTCATAATTCACATCTCTCTATATAAAATTATCGTGAATTTTAATTTTATTAAAACTTTCATTTAATCTATAGAATATCTAGCTAATATTTTTAGTAGTAGTCACTATAGAGGATTTAGATATATGTCAGAATTAATTGTAACACTTTTGCTCTTACATTTGTTAAAAAATTATAAAATGAAATTAACATAAATTATTTTGATTATGAAATGAGATAGGGTTTTTGGGTGTCTAGGATTGATAAACCATGGTATTGTAACAAAGCCTAAGTTAATAATATCCATGATAAAGTGGGGTGAATATCCATGATTAAGAATCTTTTTATATTGTAAGTATTACTTTTTTATATGATTATTGATTAAATTTAAATATTGTTCTAGAATCATAATCTTAATGTATTTGGTAAAATATATGCTAATTTATAGCTACTATTTATATCTTATATATTTTAATGTAACATGATTTTATTAATAAAAACAAGATTACAATATAAGAAATGAATTTTATTATTTTGGTTATTTTTAAATTTTTATTAATAATTGTACCAACAACATTTAGATGTTTACACTAGTTCATCAACACTACAATATCTCTCAATAAAATCATTCTCCAAACTTAATAAATCTAAAATTAAGATCAGCCAGCACTGTAAAGGATAGAATGCATACATTCACTAAAACATGCTTTGCCTAATGCAGTAGTCTAACGAGACTTTTTTTCTTCCCTGGCAATATTTTGATAAATTCTGGGGGAGATTTTTGTAAATCCAAATTATAGTTGTCAAACTTCAAGATTTTGGGTGGTTCAAAAGTTTTTGATAGTGCTGAATCTATTTCCACCATCAAAAATATGATTTAAACTCTGCTTCAACAAAATTTGTTACTTTTTTACCTAAATTTAAACTGATCAGCCAAGCAATTCCTTACCTCAATAGACTTGTCCAAAAAAATATGTGGACGGCCTCAATAGACTTGTCCAAAAAGAATACGTGGACGACCCTCCGGAGGCAGAGAGCCCACTGTCCAGCGTCTCTGTCCACAAAGATCATCGACCTTTCGTCGTCGAAGTCGGCATCCGTGAAGATCGCGAACTTTGAAAAAGTCTCTGGGGTTGCCTTCAACTTAAATTTCACGATGTGGTTTCAGATGGGATAGGTCTGCACAATGGAGTGAGTTAATTAGTTTACAGGATTTCTAGAATTATATATCTCACGTTCTAAATTTCTATCCATAAATATGACTTTCAAAACAAAGTTAAACTTAAAAGAAATATAATATAGTAAGTTTGTGGAAATATAATTAATGAAATACAAAGATAAGTTTCAACGAGATTAGATTTAAAGAAATAAAATACAGTAAAATTTTGGACTATTTAATTTTCTCACATGATATCACTGAAGCAATTTTGGACGATTTAATTTTCTCACATGATATCACTGAAGCGGCCAAGAGCGTCAGTGTCATCCAACTGCCCCGTTCAAGACAAATTATTTGCACAGTCAATCATGCCATGATTTTTCAGAGAAGTTGACGGCCAGTCCACCGTATGGGCTGTGCACAGGGTATGGTGGGACATCTGATGTCATGCCTTCGATTATATGGCTCCCTTCTACTGTTTAATGGAAACCCTTATAAATTGGTTCTGTATCTGGGCATTTGAACATCAGGTTTGAGCTGAGGCATATCATCTCTGTGTGTGTCCCTGTGATTGAGTGAGAGAGGTGTGAGAAATGGCTGGGAATGGGCTGCTGAAATCGGTGTTCTTGGTTGGGCTTGTGGTGGCAGTGATGACTGCGTGGGGTGTGGTCACAACTGAGGGTGCCATATCGTGCAACCAGGTGGTGAGTTCCCTCATTCCATGCGCAGGATACCTAATTGGAAATGCGGCCACCCCTGCTGCCGCCTGTTGTCCTGCCATTAAGGGGCTAGACGCTCAAGTTAAGGCTACCCCTGATAGGCAGGCTGTTTGTAACTGCCTGAAGAATCAAGCAAACTCATTTGGTGTCAAACTGGGGAAGGCTGCCAATCTCCCTGGTCTGTGCAAGGTCACTGACCTTAACGTCCCTATCACTCCTAATGTCGACTGTTCTAAGTATGCCTCCCAATCATCTGTCCCTTTCATTCTTCTTTCCTTTTGATATGACGTTCTTGATTTGAACTAATGGTTTTATGTTGTTTTGTATATGGCAGAGTTCATTGACGATGTCTGCTGATGATCAAATCTGGGCTGGTGGTTTAGTTAGTTGATGTAATACATGATGTATATTAATTAGTGTATGAGCTTCCTTTAACGTAAAATGTTGTACCCAGGGTTTGTCCGTTTCTGTTTACTATTTTCTTTGGAAACGTCTAGTTTCAGTGTTTTCTAATGTTTTAAATAAATAAATAAATGAGTATGCCAGCCACTCTTAGTTTTCTCTATCGATACAACCTCACGGTTTTCAATTTCGTTTCAGAGTTATGTGGCAATTGTGCAGCAATTACATATATTCATTGATGTGCTTTTATGAAACAGTATTAATCTCTTTATATAAATTAAATCACAGCTATGATTGGTAAGCATGAGTAGATATCAGTTTATTATAAGTTTCAAAATTATTAATTCATTATATTAAAATTAAAAGGTTATAAAAAAGAACTGAATTATAAAATAATTTTAAATTATTATTAATAATTAATATATACATATATATATAATAGTATATTTGTTTATATAGATTTATTCTATTTTATCATAGTGATTTTTAATATTTAAATAATTTTTATTATAATATTATGAGTTAATATGTTAACTAATATCATAACTTATAAAAAATAATAATTTTGACAAAATTAATTATATAAATATTTTCAAAACAACATCATTGCTTTTAAAAATGTGTTTTATAATATAATCAGTGATATCTTCTAATTATTTAACTGAATTTATTGAGGATTTTGATATTTATTTTAAAACAAAAAATTAAACTAATTTTATATTTTACTAGAGTCAAAAGTAATTAAAAATAAAAAGTTTGTTAATCTTTTTTTTTTACAATTTGTACAGTTTGTGTCATTCTTCTCATCTTTCATATAGAGCAAGTGTTATTAAAAAAATAATATTAACAAAAATTATTTACATGCTCATGTATATATATAGTAATTAAAAATAAAACAACTAAATTCATAACTTTATATATATATATATATATGGAAATTAAAAATAAAACAACTAAATCCATAACTATATATATATATATATAAAAGTTTTCCACTTGCAGACTCCTTGTTGAGCAAACTTTATATAGATAGATATGTTTTCCACATATCAATTCCATGTTAGATATAGAAGGAATTGCACATCTACGCTGTTTTAAGAAGCACAATGTTTTAATCACCATGTAGATCCAATCCATATCAATTATCAAAGTTTAAATTTGTTAAGCTACAAATATAAATTTTCCCATTTTATTATACTTTAATCTCTCTATATATATATTTAATATTGAAATATTTTACTTAACATGAACATTAAATATTCATTAAACTATTTTCTTTAAAATGTATATGAAAATAGTTTTATCTTATCATAATTTTTTAAATACACAATACATAAAAAATTATGCATTTCTTTCATACTGAGAAATAAAAAGCAACATACAATAAAAAAATTATTTAAATCTAAAAGAAATATAAGTTTACAGTGATATATGTCATCTTCATAACTAATTCACGTATAATTATTCGTAAATATACCTATATAGATAAATAAATTGAAATTATAAAATACATACATATATAATAATTTTTATCAATAATTTTTATTTTTTTCCTAAAAGTAATACGTTAAAGGAGGTGGTCCACTCATAATATCTAATATGTATCAATACTATGCGTAACACCACGAAAATATGCACATCCATTCACGGTCATCTATGTTGATTCGCGCACCCTTGTAGTTATGGTGGTCCATCATATGTGAAGAACCAATGTATTCTCGGTGCTCCATCACATGAGTGCACTTTTGCTACATTATTAATGTAACCAATCACCGTGATATATTTTTTAATATAAAATTAAATTAAAGAAATGTGTATCCAATAAACATTCATTGCCTAGGTGCTTCTGAATGCACGACTCCCCACAATAGTGTGCTCTGTACTGCATCCTCGAAAATGGAAAATGGTGTGCTATGCTCTGTGCCCTAGTAAATGGCGCTTTCTATTATTTCTTGTATTGATGCTCCTATACTAATATAACACAACAATGTAAATTTATTGATGCTCCTATACCTATACTAATACTAATATAACAAACAACAATGTAAATTTTTAAATATAAAATTTTAAAAAATTTAAACTAGCTTAATAGAGTTTGTGCATGTTTCTTTAAAAAGGTTATTTCTATATCAAGAAACCAGCATCATTATTGCCATGTTCCATGTCATATGGCACACAAAGTGAATTGGCATGTACAAAATCTATCTTGATGATCTCATGTGATATGAGAAGTTTGGAAATTATGAACCTAGCACTAGCCATTGAGGTGTGTTTCGAAGTACATCAAGTTAACTTGGGTTTCAAAGCACATCAAGTTAAGGAAATTTCAACAAATACATTAGTGTAATTTTCTCTTAAGTTTAGAGTTGGTTTGGAATTTTTGTTGAAAGAATACTTTAATCTCTATATTTATGTTTGGAATTAGTTGGATATATATATATATATATATATATATTCTAACGCCTAGGGATGCTCACCCAACTCTAAAGCTGGCATCTTCAGTTGGCCTAACCACCACCGCGGATACAAAAGCAGTAACGCAGCCCATCTGAACTACAGCCTAAAGCATAGGCTTATTCGTTTCCTTCTCAAGCTAGGGAGGTCTCTATCACTGGGCCGCCATACCCTGAACCTGATCCCCGCCCTCCCTATCTATTCATGCATCTGGAAAACTATCTATTTTGTATTGTGGAATTAGATTTCTTTCTTGGTATCAAAGGCTAGCTTTAGGCATAATTCCCTTGTAAGAAATCTCAAGAATATGAAAAATGTGAGAATTATTTATTGTATGATAAATTCAGTGTAGTTGTGTGAGCAGACAAGGTTTGTGTGGAGAATTGTGTGTACAATATGTGTTGTTTCGTTTCCATCAAATAGTGTGAGAGAAAGATATTCCTATTTGTGCGCGCTAGAAGATGGGTGAAACTTTCATTACCTATGCTACATACCAGCGTTGAAGAATTTCTTTGTAATCTAATAATGTAGCATAGGTCCATAAATTTATTTTTTTATTTGTTATCTATAATCAATATGCTATTTCATCTTATCCACTATCATCATCAAGCTGTCAAATAAATCGTGGAAAACAACATGCGCTAGTGGAGCTAGCTTGGTTGCAGTATCAATAGATAAAATTGTTCTTGGGTGATTTATTTATGGCGGTGAAAATTTGAGGTTGAAAAAGTATTGCATCATTGTTTGGAGTTGCATGCAAGGCCACTGCAATGCAATCCATTTTTTATTGGTGTTAATAGTATCCTATTGTTAGCTCTATAACATGACATCTTGTGTCATAGTGCCAGTGGATCCCTGCTACTTTACCAGAAAATTTGGCACTGGTGCCCTTGGAAATCCTTTATGTGGCATTTAGGATTTTTTCTTCATGAGAAAGTAGCTTCTCGAAAGCATTTCAGAGTACCAACTAAGGAAGATTATGCCATGGTGAGTGTCCAAAAATCCTTCTCTTCGAAAGAAGACAATGTCTTCTAGTAACGAGTCATAATGCCCAGAATTAAGAGGGAAATCACAACCACGGTCACCCTTCCCAAAGGCCTTTACATAGGCTCTTAACGATGTCTTCATGTGTTGTACCAAAATGAAAAAAGGAAAAATATTTCCGAACATTTAGGTCATTACAATTTTGACAATATAATATTGATAGCCTCCTAAGCTATTTCGGTAGGAGCCAACAAGGAATCTACACGTCTCTCATTGGTCCACAATGTTAAATATGTTAGAGCTACTCAAATTCCATTGTTGTAGTCTTATTTTTGGTAGTGGTTGTAAATATGGTATAACAACAACAACAATTGGTTATGGGCTTTGTTGGATTCACTATTTGTTTATTTTTCTTTTTTGGGTTTGTGAAATATGTTAACATGACCAATCTATGAACATACTAACATAATGTAAATTAGTAATGTAAATTAGTGTTTCTCAACGTTCTTCAGTGCCTAGAGAACACTTCACTAATTTGATTATGTTCACCATCTGTTATGCCAGTGGACTTGTTGTTCTTTGGAGATTTAAGAACAACAATACAAATTGTATTTATGTGTGTATGTTAAAGAGGTCAAGTTCATGATTAAATTCTAAATACATTAAGTACCCAGACAACTATCCTAGATAACTATCAGATACAACGAGCTATGTTATCTTAAAGATGGGAGCTTGTCCATAAGATGGTTCAATTACTTGACTATTTTTTTCTAACAACTGTAGCGAGCTATGTGACTTGGAAGAATATATTATTTCAATATTGTCAATTATTACAAGTACATTAACGATGGTTAGAGACAACTATACCTTAAATGAGTCAAGTCCGAATCTCAAATATTGTGGTGGAGAAACAATGTCATCCATGGGATTTGAGGTAGAAGTACCAATGAAGACCATATGAGACAGCTATGACTTCTTTGTGAATTGTAATTTGTGTTTGACATGTAAACATTAAGGGAGGGACTTGGAGATAATGTTTCCATGCTAATTTTAGAGTTGGTTGGGGATTTTGTTAAAATAGTATCTCAACTACCATATTTATGTTTGGAATTAGTTGGATCTAGTTTCAACTATATATATATATATATATATATATATATATATATATATATATATATATATATATATATATGTATGTATGTGTATGTATCATATTGAAATTGAATGATGAGTAAAAAATATTTTGAGGTGTGGAATAAGATTTTTGAGTTCCCTATATATTAATAAGATGCAATGAGTTGGATCTAGGGTGAGTCAAAGTATTGAAGCACACCACAATTTATTTATTTATTTTTTTAAATTGAAAGAAAAAGGAATTTCAAATTAAAACTAATTTTAAATTTAAAAAACTAAAACCAATGAGATAATAAATGATTTACCTAGCCTCTTCCTGCCCTAAGAGGCATAGGGTAGTGCCCTAGGAGGCATTTTTTTCCCTAAAGAATATACATCATTTAAGTATTGAGGGGCTTTCACAATGCATTATATTAGATATAATTTTTTGGATTCAGCTGCCTTAAGTAAGTCATTCATCTATGACCATTTCCATGAGAGGTAGTCGTAACTAACTAATTTTTCATGATTTTTAAATAGTCCACTTATCACTGATTGCATCAGGTGATCCTCATAGGGATGAAGAATTGGGATTGAAACTAGTTAAATTAATCACATAGCGTCAATCATCACTTCTAGGGCTTGCACCCGGTAACCAGGACTTCCTGGGAGGTCATCTATCCGAGATCGCCTCTGGCTCAAGCGCACTTAACTATGGAGTTTTCCCTACAATCAAGCCCACTTAGCCTGCTACCCCATTTGCAAAACCTTATCAAGTATTGTGCCTCATGAACGATTCAGGTAGAGCTCCCTTCACTCTTTTGTATTTAAGTATTGAGGGGCTTTCACAGTGCGTTATATTAGATATCATTTTTGGGATTCAACTACAGTGCAAGCCTGAGAAGTGATGATTGACGCTATGTGATTCACTTCACTAGTTACATTCCCACTTCTTCACCCGTGGGAGCATCCCCCGATGCAATGAGTGCTAAGTGTACTATTTTAAAATCATGAGAAATTACTGAGTTACAACTACCTCTCATGGAAATGGTCATAGATGAATGACTTACTTAATGCAGTTGAATCCAAAAAATGATATCTACTATAATGCACTAGGAAAGCCCCTCAATACTTAAATACAAAAGAGTGAAGGGAGCTCTACTTGAATGGTTCACGAGGCACAATACTTGCTATGGTTTTATAAATGGGGTAGTAGGCTAAGTGGGCTTGATTGTGGGGAAAAATCCACAGTTAAGTACCCTTGAGCCAGTGACGATCTAGGATGGGTGATCTCCCAGGAAGTCCTGGTTACTGGGTGCAAGCCCGAGAAGTGATGATTGATGCTATGTGATTCATTTCACTAGTTTCGATCCCACTTCTTCACCCCTGTGAGCATCACCAGATGCAATGAGAGCTAAGTTGACTATTTAGAAATGGACTATTTAGAAATCATGAGAAATGCATCACCTGATGCAATGACTACTAAGTGGACTATTTAAAAATCATGAGAAATTAGTTAGTTACAACTATCTCTCATGGAAATGGATGCAATGAGTGCTAAGTTGACTATTTAAAAATGGACTATTTAAAAATCATGAGAAATGCATCACCCGATACAATGATTGCTAAGTGGACTATTTAAAAATCATGAGAAATGCATCACCCGATGCAATGAATGCTAAGTGGACTATTTAAAAATCATGAGAAATTAGTTAGTTACGACTACCTAACATGGAAATGGTCATAGACGAATGACTTGCGTTATCAATAAGTCTTACTTAACACAGTTGAATCCCAAAAATAATATCTAATATACACATATTTTTCAAAAATAAAAAATGAATCAAATCAATCATGAAAGCTATCAAAACATATAACGAACACTATATAGCATAGAAAACAACTTGGGAGCTATAAAATGGGGTGATCAATGTTGGTTGTTGGAGATATTGAAATGGAAAAAGGAAAGCATTGTGATAAAAAATTTGATTTGGTAATTTCTTTATTTTACCCTACCAAAGTTGTTTGGATATATAAACACGCTACGAAGTTAACTTTAAAGGAAAAAGTCAATGTACTTTTTAATTTTTTTTCCTAATTTGGTGCATTAGACATGGGGTTGTTTTTGTGTGTTTATGGACTATGAAATGCACTAATAAGATATTTCAAGATGAATAAAATAAATTATGTTTATAGTCGAAAGAGTTTATTTTGCTAATCTCAAGTAAGAAAGTAAACATGTAAACGCGTAAACATGTAAACGTAAACAAGTAAGCTTAAGCGTAAACATGTAATGTCTAACATTTAACTATTAATATTTTTAATTTAATGTCGATCCTTTCAATCTATCAATCTAATTATTATTATGTATAAACACAATATAAATTTAAATAGATTTAAGATATAAAGAGGTTTATGAACATTAAAGACGTATGGTAAATAAATATAAATATAAACAAATAAATAAAACATTTTTTATACTTATTCAATAGTTATGTTAAATAAAAAAAATATAAATAAATAATAGGTATGGTAAATAAATAAAACTTCTTTTCCTATTTCCTCAATAAAGTTCTTAATATTTATGAAAATTAAAAAAAGAGGTTTTATTTAGGTGAAGCCTATGGGCCAAATACCATGGGTCATATTATTGTTAACACCATACAAAAAAACATTATTAACCCTATTATTATTATTATTATTATTAAATCTATTATTCATATTAATATATTCTAATATTAATGTAATTAAATTTAATAACCTTGGATCAATAAGATATTAAATTTGTTATATTATAATATATATTAATATATCATGATATATATTAACTCTAGATATATATGGGAGGGAAGAACAAAGACATAGAGTGATATAAGTGGAGAGATAGCGGGAGTGAGAGGGGTAGAGAGAGATAAGAGAGGGAGAGGGAGATACAAAGATGGAGGGGGGAGAGAGAAGGAGAGAGGGAGGGAGATAGTGAGAGGATTGGAGGGCAAAGAGAGAGATAGAGAGGGAAAGATGGGGAAGAGAGAGGGAGGTAGGAGAGAAAGGGTGACAGAGAAAGGATGAGATAGAGGACTTGAGATAGAGGTGGAGAGAAGAAGGGATAGAGAGAAGGGGTTGGAGTGGGCGACAGCGAGGGAAGAAGAAATACATGGAGAGTGAGAAGTGGAGAGAGAGGGGGAGTGACAAGGGAGAGATGGAGAGAGAGAGTGTGTATGTTTAGGGGTGAGATAAAGAGACAAAGAAAGAGAGATAGAGAGAAGGGGGAGAGAAGGAGAGAGAAGGAGAGAGGGAGGGATATAGTAACCAAGTTGGCAGGTGAAGAGAGAGAGAGAGAGTGAGAGAGAGAGAGGTGGGAGAGAAAGGGAGAGAGAGGAAGGAAGAGAGAGAGGATGTGAGAGAGTGGAGATAAGGAGGGAGAGAGATGGAGTTGGAGGGGGCAAGAGAGGGAGGTAAGAAGAAAGAAATAGAGAGAGAAGGGAGGAGAGAGAGAGGGAGTGATAAAGAAGATGGAGAGAGAGGGAGAGAGGACAGTAGAAGGGAAGAGAGATAGAAGTGGGGGAGAGGGAGATAAGGGGAAGAGAGAGAGAGAGAGAGGAGGAGGAGGGAAGGATAGATAGATAGATTGGAGAAAGAGAGAGTGTGTTTTTGGTTGATATAAAGAGACAAAGAAGGAGAGATAGAGATAAGGGGGGAGAGAAGGAGGGATATAGTAATAGAGTTGGAGGTTGAAGAGAGAGAGAGAGAGAGAGAGAGAGAGAGAGAGAGAGAGAGGATGTGATAGAGTGGAGAAAGGAGAGAGAGAGAGAGAGAGAGAGAGAGAGAGAGAGAGAGAGAGAGAGAGAGATAGAGTGGAGAAAGGGAGGGAGAGAGAGATGGAGTTGGAGGGGGAGAGAGAGGGAGGTAAGCAGAAATAAAATATAAAGAGAAAGGTGGAGAGAGAGAGGGAGTGATAAGGAAGATGGAGAGAGAAGGAGAGAGGACATTTGGAGGGAAGAGAGACAGAAGTGGGGGAGAGGGAGACAAGGGGAAGAGGGAGGGATAGATAGATATATTAGAGAAAGAGAGTGTATGTTTTGGGGGTGATATGGAGAGACAAAGGGAGATAGAGATATATATGGAAAGTGAAGAGAGAGAAGAAGAGAAAGATGGAGAGAGGGAGGGAGGGACATAAAGATTGATAGATATGGAGTGACCGAGCGTGTGTGTTTGGGGGGCTTGAGATAGAGAGACAAAGAAGGAGATATAGATGGAGGGGGGAGAGGGAAGAATATTTATTGCACTAGATGCATTGATTTCAGCATAGATGGTGATTTCTAACCCTATTTGATTACTCGCGCTAATTTCATTGATTTCAATGTAGATGTGGATTTCCAATAATATTTGATTGCTTGAACTAGATGCATTGATTTCAATGTAGATGATTTCTAATCCTATTTGATTGCTTTGACTAAATGCATTGATTTCAGCATTGGTGGTGATTTTTAATCATATTCGATTGCTTGCACTAGATGCATTGGTTTTAGTGTAGATTTTGGTTTATAATCCTATTTTCTTACTTGCAAATGATGCATTGATTTGAATGTAAATGTTGATTTATAATCCTATTTGATTATTCTCATTGATTTCAGTGTAAATATTGGTTTCTAATATTATGTGATTGTTTTCATTAGATGCATTGATTTCATTGTAGATGTTGATTTCTAATTTTATGTAATTGGATGTATGATGGTACATTAATTTTAAAGTGATTGGATTAACATTGTGCATTGATTTTAGTGTAAGCACAAAAGATTATTGATAATGTACATTGACCTTTTTGTTATTACAATTCAACCTATTAATATTGGAGAGAAACAATGACAATGTATGATGTTTCCTACAATAGCTTGAGCTAAAGATTTAAATGGTTTACGATTTAACCTGCCCTTTTCATATAATCGATATGAAAAGATGACAAAAGTAACAAGGGTGAAAATAAGAATAGTAGAAGAAAATAGTTTGAGACTAATCACAATGAAGGCTAATTGCAATTGATTATATTCTTATTATTCAAATTTTCTATCATTCAACACTATTACATTGTTACCTTACATTCAAAATTTTTATTTTATCATTAAAGTTATTAACAATATTTATTATCTCAACAATTAAAATTAAAATGACCTGATTAATCTATATATATTTAGCATCTTTAAAATGATTATTTTATTATTATATGAATTTACATATTATTGATAAAATTAATCATATGTTCGTTAGATTTTCTTTGGCCACACATGACTAAAACCAACCTAGATCCATGTTAACTATGGATATATCAAGCACTGAGAAGGATCAAATCTCTTGAGGTGCAAACCTTTCCTCAATTTTTGCACTAAAAAAAGTGGTTTTCACCTCAAGAGATTTGATCCCTCTCGATGCTTGATATATCCGAAATTAAGATGGATCTAGACTGGTATCGTAATCCAATTCATTCATCTAAAATGCACCAATGCTCTTTATTATGTTGGAACACCATTATGTTTTTTTTATATTTTTAAGAATAAAAAACAATATTGTAATATTATAATAATAATAGTCATTGATATGCCTCATTGGTAATAATTTGGGTGGTAGGATAGGGAAGTGGTTAAGGTCCACCAATAAAAATAAATAAAAATCCTCTGCAACAATCCCTGGGTCCTTGCCTCGGCTACAAAGAATTCTTTTAGGAGAGGTTTTGTTAAAACCTCCACTTTAAGGTGTTATCCTTGTAGCTTTTTTTTCTTTTTTTATGTTACTTATAAATGGAATAAACACAAGGTATTCTTTGTAATGTTGAAATAGAATTGTGGATGATTCAATTGTAAGAAATAATAACTTTTTTTTGTTTTTTTGGGTTTTTTTGGTTTTTTTTATTACCTCTTTATTTCTATTTTAATATTTGTTTTTATATCCATTGCTTATTTTTATCATTAATATAATTCATTAGAGTTCCTTTCATTTTAGTCTTCCTATATTTTATGGGTTAGGAACTTATGAAATCCTCCCAAATTTTTTTTCCTAATTTTCTAATTGTTATTTAAGTTTATAGAATATGTGATTACCTTTTCAATTTTTGATATTGAGTATTAGTTTTATGGATATGTTTTTATATTGATACTCTGAAAATGGATATATTGAGTATTAGTTTTATGGATATGTTTTTATATTGATACTCTGAAAATGGATACTTTAAATACAAACTAGTGACTACACAAAATAGAGTGATGTAGTTTTTTGTTGTAGTTTCTACATCACATGTAAAACACCATATGTCTTCTTTTGTTAGACATGACTATTTTTGACATTTAAATTATTAAGGACTTAATGGCTATGGTAGGAGGAATGGAAATTAAGGAATGATGTAACTATATTTTATTTTGTTAGATTAATAAATGATATTTTTCAGTAACATTCAAGAAAAAGCATTAGGGTTTTAAAAGACTTTTTGGGAGCTTATGAAAAAGTTGGTGGTCAAAATTCACATGTTAGACCTTCTCTAAAAGTCTCCTAGAATTTCCCAAGAGAAAATAATTAAAAATATTAACATAATATGATAGAAATATTATGTTAATCGCTTAACTAGAAAGAAATACTAAGTAAGGTGGAGTAAAGCACCACTGAAGAGAAATGTGTACTTTTAAGAACAAGTAAAGAATTTTTTTCGAAAAAAGAAAAAGAAAAAAAAGAATAGGAAAAAACCTTGATAAACCTTAAAATAAGTTGTTAACAAGTAAAGAATCTTTTTCGAAAAAAAACTAAAACAAAAAAGGCTAGGAAAAGACCTGATAAACATTAAAGGACGTTGCTAAAAATATACTAAAAAAATCTATAAAATAAATAACTTAAAGAAACCAGAAGCTTCACTGAAGGCAAGAACATTTGAGCTCCGGGGAACTATGGGAGGCATTTCATCGCTGGGTGGAGGTTCTGTATTCCTAGGTATTCCGCATGCACGAAATTACGAGAAGAATTGTTCTACTTACATGTTATAATGAGGATTGGAATTTATATAATTAGATGTATATATATCAGTGTTGCATGCATAGCTAATTTCTTTCTGAGTAATAAAAGCGATGAGACATGAAAGAGTATGCATGTGTAGATAAGAATTGTTCTACTTACATGTTATAATGAGGATTGCAATTTATATAATTAGATGTATATATATCAGTGTTCCATGCATAGCTAATTTCTTTCTGAGTAATAAAAGCGATGAGACATGAAAGAGTATGCATGTGTAGATAGTATAGCTACTAAAGTATCTGATGTTAGTTTGACCATAATATTAGTTATGGAAAATAGTAATTGGACTACTAAGATTTAATTTCTATCGATGTATGCTTAATTAAATATCGAGGGTATAAGAAAATAGTATATGAAAGAAGCTAGAATTTAATAATACATGAATTACAACATACATATGGTATGAGTATGAATTCAAATCGAATGTGTCTGGTATGTGTAGACACGATATATTTGCAGATAAAAGAAGTGGCTTGTAATTCGAAAGGAGTAATTGAAGCAGAGGGTTTACGGTGAAGACTGCTTGTATGTTTATATAAAACGTTTATGGTAACGAAAGTTTTACCTCACATCTCTACAAAATATTTTGCATGCAAAGTAGACGGTAATTAAAATAACTTATGGTGTGGCCTCAATTTAAAGGTGTATTAAAATGTGTTTAAATTCAAGGAGTTAAGATAATGTTATTATAATGGAGAATATCTTAGAATAAGTAGAGTTGGTTCACGTAGCTTCAGAATAGAAATTAGTTTCTATTTCTTAGGATGTTGTTCTAACTTCCTTAAAACCATGTATTTTATTTAACGTGTAATGTTAATGAACAATGTAGAGCGTTCTGCAAAGCCAAACTCTCCTAGTTCAGACTCTATTTCGCAGAGCTTAAAAAAATTTCAAAATTTTTGGACAACTAGTTTGGTTCCAAAGTTTTATGATTAGTCCTCATCAAAATCATTTTAATTGTTTTGTTTGAGTTTAGAACATAGAGTGGAGTCTTGTTCCCATTAGCAAATAAGGTCAACAATCTTGTTTTACCTATCATTAATCCCACATTGATTCAAAGGTGTCATGTGTCAAGGCTGTTTCAAAATTGACATGCGCTACAAAATCACCTAGGAGTTTTCGTAGCGCAAAACTCAGAAAATACACTATGCACCATGAAATGAGGGATTCGTAGTTAGGAGATTTTGTAGTGCAAAACCTAGAATTTGCACTCACTGCGCTACGAAATCGGGGATTCGTGCCAGATCTTGTCTAACTATCTAATCCATCAAAATCCGTTAATGTTTCATCACCATGTCTCAGTCCATGAACCTTGCTTATCACATGCAACCATTCATTCTCATCATTAGATTCGTTAGGGGTCTTGTTCGCACTCTTTTCAAACTTAAAAAAGGGTAAGGTAAGGTGAGTTGGTCTTAGTCTTTTCTATGTTCCTTCATGCATAAGAAGAAAATTAGCAAGCTCAAGGACGGCATTCACCAAAATTCTTTGAAAGCTCAAGTGAGGCAGTTCTCCATTTCAAGCTCAAGCAAGGCAGTTTCCAAACTAAGACAATGTGGGTTCTTTTAAGTCTCCTTGCAGGTGTCTCACAAAAATGTCTGAAGAAAGGAAAAATCATAGATCAGGCCGGTGTCTTAGAGCTGAGCTTGAAGGCTTAGACGTTGTCATGAGGAATAGAGAGGTTGAGCATGCATTCAAACAGGTTAGCTACTGGAGATTCTGTGAAAAACTTCAGGGTGGTCACATTCAAGTAACCAAGTACTTTGCCTTCAATTTCGCAGGTTTGAATTCAAGGGTTGGAGTGCTAGAAATACCAGTTTCTCCTGAGGTTATATCTATAGTCACAGAGATTCCTAGAGGCCGGGAGAGATGGTTCAAGAACTTCAAATTTGAAATGGCACCCTGCCAAGAATTTTTGACGCGAGAATTCATAGGCTCGGACTTAACCAAATCAGTACCCAGAAGCTATGTAAAAGATTCATATGCCAACTTGCTGTCATGCATCCAATGATATTTTACCTGTGAAGGGAGATACCATAAGGTGTACTCTTACCATTTTAAGCTACTATTACATTTCATTGGAAAAATATCTCTAGAATTACCTTTTTATCTGTTTCGTAGCTTAGACAAAATGTCTGATAAGGTTTAATTGAAGAAAGAAGCTTGTGAAACCTTGTTGTTACATCATGGGTTGATCAAGTTAATTTTTTTACATGAGCTTAAGAAGATTGGAAGAGAATGGTCCGCTTTCTTGTTTATGGCAGGCTTTAGAACTGAAATAGGACTTAGCCCTAAGGCTAAGGAAATATCTTAACCAGCAGTAAGTCATTAGGAGGAAGCAAGATCAAGTAGGTTTATGAAATTGAAAGCCAGAAAGCAGGTGAAGGAGGCTATGACACCGCTAATAGTTCAAGATACCCCTCAAAAGTCACAGAAGAAGAAATTTCAGATCAAGGAGGTGGTACAAGAGCAGTCTGTTGATAAAACTGTCAAAAGAAGAGTAACCAAAAGTCAATTAGCCAAGGAAAGAAGGGGATATTTTTGAAGGAGGATGTTGCTGGAGAATATGAGGAGGTCATTTGAGAAGATTTAAAGCCCAAGTAAATTAAAAGTTCACAAAATGAAAAGTGTTTGCAAGAACAAAGTTTTGCACTACGAAATCACTGAAGCAGCCTTTTTCAGCATAGAATCTTTTTTAAGTAGTCAACTTTCAGGAGGTTTCTTGAGCAACTGAAAGAATATTTTGGAAAACTGAAAGAGGCACTTCTTTCAAAGATATTGAGATACAAAAACCTCTTTTAGTTTCTTCAAATTCATTATCAACTGGGAGAAGTTGATGACTCAACTTGCATTACGAAACTGCTCTAGGAGCAGTTTTTCACAAATTAGAATTTTCCAATTTACACCTGATATTCAAAGACAGTTTCTGGGTAGTAGGAAAGGTATTGAAAAAAAGCAAGATTGGTTTTGGTTCAACACCGAGTGGTCTACAAAAGCCTCCTTCAGTTTTGAAAATTACATTTTTTATGAGGAGATAAAAGCTCTGTCCAAACACCTATGTTTCAGCTAGAACAGAGCATGGCACAGTCTCCTAGTTTTCAGGGCAGATGAAGGAGAAGCTATTGAAAGCCAACAGGAGGGTTATGGACATCACCAAGGTTGAATTTAAGGAGGAGCAATTGTCAAACATCAAATTTAATTCATAGTTAAGGTTGTTTCCAGCATAATAAGGAGTTACACTCCTAGTTTTATTAGGTCTCTAGGACTGCTAGTTAACAACTAGTTGTAATTAATAGTTTGTTTAAGGATCAATAGGTGTCAAATCAAGTGAAATTTGAATTCCCCTAATGCTGGATGAAGGAATCCAAGATTGTAATGAAATCTATATATGACAAGAGATGTAATGCACCAAGGGTTGGAAATTTTTGTGAAAAATCACTCATATTGTGTCATTGTAGAAGAGTATGTTTCTATGAAATACAAAATTTGGCTCTGCTTCTTAGGATTCAGAAAGAGTTCAATGCTTGCTCTCTTTTATGATTGTCCCTCATTTCCTTATTTTTGGTATTATGAATGTTTGTTACTTAAAACTCATTGGCAATGCTCTAACTTCCTTCATGCATTTGTAGACTATGTTTCCTACATGTTCTTATGTGTTAACTGATATATTGAACTCTTGATGCCCTGACTTCCATGTTAAGCTAATATTGTTGTCATACTAAACATTTTCTGAATCCATAAGCCCAATGGATGTTTATTGACTATGTTTCAACCATTCACACTCCATTTGTTTATAGAGTTAGCCATATAATCTTTTACTAAAATCTTTAGCCTAGTCAGAGAGCCCTCTTAGGTTGAGGAGGCTAAGCCTCAACCATAGGTTGGTTTGAAACAATTACTCAAGGTCTTCTTGATCAGCATCCTATCAGGGTTAGGTTTTGTCATAACATTTTGGTGCGTCTGCCAGGAGTCTGAAAATTATTCATTCCCAAAATCGAGAAGCTGAACTTCTGAGGGTAGCAGGAGCTCAAAAAGTTTTCGAGGCTGCATCTACCTTGGCGACTCCACACATTGAATAAAAAATTGGAAGGTGACTCCACTACTAGAATATTAGAAGCTTGATGAAGTTTCAAGATGAGTTCCATTACAAGAATGAATGCCAGGTGTGCCCCTATGAATCGGTCTCATATCCCTGGTTTTCCAAATCTTATGCCAAAGGTTGATTGGTTAGATGATCTTCCAATATTCAAAGATGAAAAGAAAAACAATGCTGCTCTTCATTTGGTTAAGTTCCATATGCATGTGCACAGTCTTAAGGCTCATTTCCCTGAAGATTGTCTCATGAAGATGTTTATGACCTAGAAGGAAAAGCATGATCTTGGTATAAAGGTTTGGAGAATGGTCCAATATATTCGCTTGCTAGTTTTCATGATGAATTCTATGAGATGTATAAAGAATGTCATCCTTCCTTATTGCTGGTCAAAGATTGTTGTAAATATTCTTTGAGTCTTATTCAGTATTTGGAGGATTTTTATGATGATGATGAATTTATGGATGAAGAAATTTTAGAGGCTCTTCATAACAATACATTTCAACAACTAGAAGAAAGGATAACATCCCATGACATGCAACATAGAAATCAACAAGAGTATACCTATGAAAATCATATTACATCCTCCGAGATTGATGTAGAGATGCAACAAACTTGTCAGTATTCAAATCATAATGAAGATGAAAATAATTGCAAACACCAAGAAGAAGTACTGGAAGATAGCTTTTATATCCCTCGGGCAGAGGAAAAGGTTTATTTTTTATGTCATACTTTGCAGCAGCTTACGTCAATGAATGATCTTAATAATGAGAAAAATTACATTGTTTGTGGGAATCATTCAAAAAAGCAGTTGGATGGCATATCAAAGAAATTGTCTGTGGCTGAGAAATAGTTGTATGAAGATGTATAATTTTATGATGATCATCAAAATAACCATGTCCTCTTTGACCCTATAAATGAATACATGGCAAAGATTTGCACACCAGTATTTCATTTTCATTTGCATTATGAAGATCAGGTACATTATAAGTTGATTTGGTCATCTCAATATCATGGTTATTTTGAGGTCGAATGCAATCAAGAGCCTCAAATATCAGAAAAGACAATTGATTGGCTTTATTGGAAATATCATGTTTCCTGACCTAAAGTGGAAATTGCAGCTGATAGGGTAGGTAGGAATGTGCAAATAACCTCAGGGTAGGTTGACTAAGCATTTTTTCTAGTAGGTGCAGGTTGAGTTCCTCTTGCAGAAATCATTAAAGCTTGGAAAGCAGATTGGGTAGCATTCCAAAATTCTATTCTAAAATATGGATAACAGCACTGGAACTGCAGTTTCTTAGTGTACCACAAGGGCACACTATCCCAAGTGGAGCCACTGTTAGCACTGAAAAAATTTCAAAAAATTTTGGACAACTGGTTTGGTTCCAAAGTTTTATGATTAGTCCTCGTCAAATTCATTTTTGTTGTTTTGTTTAAGGAGTCTAGAACATACACTAGAGTCTTGTTCCCATTAGCAAATAAGGTCAGCAATCTTGTTTTACTTATCATTAATCCCACATTAATTCAAAGGTGTCATGTATCAAGGTTGTTTCAAAATTGACATGCACTACGAAATCACCTAGGAGTTTTCGTAGCACAAAACTCAGAAAATACACTTGTGCACTACGAAATCAGGGATTTGTAGTTAGGAGATTTTGTAGCGCAAAACCCAGAATTTGCACTGGCTGCACTACGAAATCGGGGATTCGTGCTAGGTCTTGTCTAACTGTCTAATCCATCAAAATCTGTTAATGTTTCATCACCATGTGTTAGTCCATGAACCTTGCTTATCATGTGCATCCATTCATTCTCATCATTAGATTCATTAGGGGTCTTGTTTGCACTCTTTTCAAATTTCAAAAAGGGTAAGATAAGGTGAGTTGGTCTTAGTCTTTTTCGTGTTCCTTCATGCATAAGAAGACAATTAGCAAGCTCAAGGATGACATTCACCAGAATTATTTGAAAGCTCAAGTGAGGTAGTTCTCCATTTCAAGCTCAAGAGAGGAAGTTCTCCATTTCAAGCTCAAGCGAGGCAGTTTCCAAACTAAGACAGTGCGGGTTCTTTCAAGTCTCCTTGTAGGTATCTCACAAAAATGTCTGAAGAAATGAAAAATTATAGATCAGGCCGATGTCTTATAGCTGAGCCTGAAGGCTTAGATGTTCTCATGAGGAACAGAGAGGTTGAACATGCATTCAAATAGGTGGGATGCTGAAGATTCTGTGAAAAAACTTCAGGGTGGTCACATTCAAGTAACCAAGTACTTTGCCTTCAATTTCACTAGTTTGAATTCAAGGGTTGGAGTGCTAGAAATACCAGTTTCTCCTGAGGTTATATCTATAGTCATAGAGATTCCTAGAGGCCAGGAGAGATGGTTCAAGAACTTCAAATTTGAAATGGCAACCTGCCAAGAATTTCTGAAGCTAGAATTCATAGGCTCGGACTTAACCAAATCAGTGCCCAGAAGCTATGTAAAAGATTCATATTCCAACTTGTTGTCATGCATCCAAAGATATTTTACCCGTGAAGGGAGATACCATAAGGTGTACTCTTACCATTTTAAGTTTTTATTACATTTCACTGGAAAAATATCTCTAGAATTACCTTTTTATCTGTTTCATAGCTTAGGCAAAATGTCTGATAAGGTTCAATTGAAGAAATAAGCTTGTGAAACCTCATTGTTCCATCATGGGTTGATCAAGTTAATTGTTTTACATGAGCTACAGAAGATTAGAAGAGAATGGTCTTCTTTCTTGTTTATGACATGGTTTAGAACTGAAATAGGACTTAGCCCTAGGGCTAAGGAAATGCCTTCACTAGCAGTAAGTCATCAGGAGGAAGCAAGATCAAGTAGTTTTGTGAAATTGAAAGCTAGAAAGTAGGTGAAGGAGCCTATGACACCACTAATAGTTCAAGATACCCCTCAATAGTCATAGAAGAAGAAATTTCAGATCAAGGAGGTGGTACAATAGCAGTCTACTGATAAAACTGTCCAAATAAGTGTAACCAAAAGTCAACTAGCCAAGGAAAGAAGGGGATATTTTTGAAAGAGGATGCTGCTGGAGAATATGAAGAGGGAATTTGAGAAGGTTTGAAGCCCAAGTAAAGGAAAAAATTCACAAAATTAAAAATGTTTGCAAGAACAAAGTTTTGCGCTACGAAATCATAGAAGCAGCCTTTTTCAGCAAGAAAAAATGTTTTAAGTAGTCAACATCCAAGAGGTCTCTTGAGCAACTGAAAGAGGTTCTTCTTTCTAACATACTTAAATACAAAAAACTATTTCAGTTTCTTCAAATTCATTATGAGCTGGGAGATGTTGATGACTCAACTTGCACTATAAAACTGTTGTACGAGCAGTTTTTCACAAATCAAAATTTTCCAGTTTACACCTGATATTCAAAGATAGTTTCTATGCAATAGGAAAGGTATTGCAAAAACCAAACAGAGGTTTTTGTTCAGCACCGAGTTTTCTACAAAATTCTCCTTCATTTTTGCAAAATACATTTTTTCTTAGGAGATAAAAGCTCTGTCCCAACACCTATTTTTCAGCCAGAACAGAGCAAGGGACAGTCTCCTAGTTTTAAGGGCTGATGAAGGAGAAGCTATTGAAGGCCAGCATGAGGGTTATGGACATCACCAAGGTCGACGTTAAGGAGGAGAAGTTGTCAAATATCAAATTTAATTCATAGTTAAGGTTGTTTCTATCTTAATAAGGAGTTACACTCCTAGTTGTGTTAGGTCTCTAGGACTGCTAGTTAGCAGCTAGGTGTAATTAATAATTTGTTTAAGGATCAATAGGTGTCAGGTCAAGTGAAATTTGAATTCCCCTCATGCTGGAAGAAGGAATCCAAGATTGTAATGAACTCTATATATGACAAGAGATGTAATGCACCAAGGGTTGGAAATTTTTGTGAAAAAACACTCAGATTGTGTCATTCTAGAAGACTGTGTTTTTATGAAATACAGAGTTTGGCTTTACTTCTCAGGATTCATAAAGAGTTCAATGCTTTCTTGTTTATATGATTGTCTCTCATTTCCTTATTTTCAGTAGTATGAATGTATGTTACTTAGAACTCATTGGCAATTCTCTAACTTCCTTCATGCATTTGCAAACTGTGTTTCCTACATGTTCTTATGTGTTAACTGATATATTGAACTCTTGATGCCCTGACTTCCATGTTAAGCTAACATTGTTATTATACTAAACATTTTCTGACTCCATAAGCCCAATGGATGTTTATTGACTGTGTTTCAACCATTCACACTCCTTCATTTGTTTATAGAGTGAGCCATCTAATCTTATACTAAAATCTTTAACCTAGTGAGAGAGCCCTCTCAGGTTGAGGAGTCTAAGCCTCAGCCATAAGTTGGTTTTAAATAGTTACTCAAGGTCTTCCTAATTAGTAGCCTATCAGGTTAGGTTTTGTGATAACGCAGTGGGATTTATTTTCATTAATACAAACATTGTTGTTTTTATCATGGTATCAGAGCGTCAGGGCTGAGGAGATTGTATGCTGGTTGGTGGGTGGTTCTTTGAACTGAAATCATCACAGGTTTTGAGTGGATAGTTGCAACAATACACTACTACACTTCTCCGCAATTTCATTCTTTAGATCATCTCACTTTTCCAGTGTACCATTGTGATGATTGCGACTAGTCTCTGAAAATTGGTGTATTTCTGCGATGGTCTCGGATATTGGGTGTTTTTCTCCGACAAGTCTCGGAAAAGTTGTGTATTTCAGTGATAGTTGTGACTAGTCTGGGATATTTGGCAAATATCAGCGACGATCATGTAAATCAAATAAATTGCGAAGGGAGCCAAGAATAAGGTTGTAGCTATCAGAGAAGCTAATTGGGGAAGCCAAGAACAAGGTTGTAGCTAACAATAAGAGGTTGTCTGGAGGTTGAGAAGGAAGCCACAAAGATCTGCACGTGTGTTGCGAGATCTAACAACAGTGATCTGTCTTTGTCACAGATCTAGGGTAAATTTAACATCTTTTACCTATCAATTTTTTTTTTCTAAATCGCCAAGATGAATAACAACATATTTGAAGCATGAATGAACAAGCATAACAAGCTCGATGGTTCCAATTATGCAAATTGGAAGCTTAAGATGCAGACTCTACTAGAAGTGTAGAGTGCTTGGAAAATTGTGAATGGGGATGAGCCGAGGCCCGCGGCTGGATCAACATCGGTCCCAAATTGGGAGAAACAAGAAAGTGGAGCAAGGACAGTGTTAAAAATGTCAGTGAAAAACTATATTATACCACACATCAGAGAAGGTAAGTTAGCTAACAAGATCTGGGGAACTCTGAAGGAATTATACGAGATTAGAAATTCAAATCATCTTATGTTCCACAAGAGTAAGATTCTGTCCATGAAGATGGAGGAGAATGAAACGATTGCTTCATTCATAGCAAGGATCAAGGATCTGAAAACCAAATTATCAGATATTGGTCATACAATGGACGATACAGATCTTGTGACCATTACAATGAGTGGTGTCACTGATGATTATTAGATGTTCATCACTGGGATCAATGATAGAGAAAAGATCTCGCACTTTGAAGAGCTGCTAGGTATACTGATGCAATAAGAAGAGAGGAGATCGACTCTGAAGCCCCAGAGTGCCGATCTTGCATTGATGGTGAAGAATAACTTCTACAAAGGGAAAGGGAGTCCACAACAGCAAAACGGAGCAAGTTCACATAAACGGCCAAATCTAACCCAAGGTATGCACCCGAATAAAAACTTCTCTGAAAATAAATGTTTTTATTGAGGAAAATTGGGTCATATTGCCAGGGAGTGTAGGAGAAAGAAGTATCATGAAGAACAACAGAAGCCAAAGAGAAATGCAGGTCATCTCGTGAATGGTGATCAGGTGCAGAACTTGAGGTTGTTCATGGTAGATCGTGATGAAAATATTGATGCAAACATATGGTATGTAGATTCAAGAGCGTCAACACACATGACAGAGAACAAGCACTGGCTGGAGGACTTTAAAGAGATCAAGGAAGGCGCATAGATTTACCTAGGAGATGATAAAAGTCATCAAATCAAAGGATGTGGAAAATTTTATGTTATTTTATCTGATGGTAATATCAAACAAATCTATATTGTAATGTATGTGCCTAGCATAACAAAGAACTTGATTTTTGTATCAATGATTACAGATCAAGATTTGAAAGTTGAAAATTTTAAAATCTAACTGTTACATAAGGATCTGCTATATGGAATCAAGACAATTGCTACAGGAATCTGAACAGAAGGACTGTACAAGTTAGATGTGAGAATTGCACCAATTCGAGCATTGACAGCAGTGAGCCTGACTACAGAAGAGCTTTGGCACCAGAGATTCGGCCACATAAATTACAATGATTTGTTGTTACTATAGAGGAAAGAAATGGTAAGAGATATTCCTATGCTAAAGCAAGTAAATAATGATTGAGATGCATGTACTTTAAGAAAAATCCATAGAGAAGAATTCCATGTTACAGTAGAAAAGAAGCAGAGGGATATACTAGAGTTAGTGCACACAAACCTTTGTGGCCCCATGCAGACAAAATCATTAGGAGGTACAGTGTATTTGCTACTATTTATTTATGACTGTAAGAAGTTTTCTTGGGTGTATTTCTTATGTAATACGAGTCATACATTCGAATGCTTTAAGTAGTTTAAAAATATAATTGAAAGACAAATAGGGAAACAGATAAAAATTCTTCATTTTGATCAAGGGGGAGAATATAGGAAAGAAGAGCTTATCAGATATTGTAAATATCATGGAATTTTGCAGTAGTTTACAGTACCCCATACTCCACAGCAGAATGGAGTAACAGAAAGGAAGAACAAAACTCTGGTGGAATGTGCGAGAACTATGCTAAAAGGTAAGAATCTTTCAAATGGTTTTTGGGCTTAAGCAGTGAGTACTACTGTTTATTTAAAAAATAGGAGTCCTACAAGAAGTCTTGATCTTAAAACTCCTTTTGAAGCTTTCTATGGATATAAGGCTGCAGTAAAACACTAAAGAATTTTTGGATGTAAAGCATTTGCCCACATACCCAACGAAGATAGAAAGAAATTAGACTCAAAAGCCATCATATGTACTTTTATAGGGTATTGTTCATCATATAAATCATACAGATTATTTAATCCCTCTACTCACAAGATCTTTGTTAGTAGAGATGTTAAATTCCATGAGCAGGATATTGAAGAAACTGATGAGCACTATGATGGATGGGACATTCCGTACTTTGAAGAAGAGGATGCAGAGAATAATCAAGATCAGTAGCAAACAAAGGCAGAGGATGAACAACAACAACAACAACAACAACAACAGCAACAACAACAACAATAGGAAGAAAAAAGGTTTGAAACCACCACCCCACCACTCAGGAGATTAGGTAGGAAAGCTCAAACGCCTGCAAGATATAGGGAAAATGCATTTTTAACTACTATGATGAATGTTGTTGAACCTTCTAGTTATAAAGAAGCAAATGAAAGTAATGAATGGAAAATAGCCATGGAACAGGAATATGATTCAATCATCAGAAACAACACTTGGGAATTGGTAGAGCTCCCTAGAGGAAAACAGGTCATAGGTTGTAAATGGTTATATAAACCGAAAATCAATGCAGATGGAACTATAGAAAAAATCAAAGCTAGGTTGGTTGCAAAGGGGTACACGTAAAAAGAAGGGATAGATTATGAAGAAACCTTCGCCCCTGTAGCTAAATTGAACACCATCGGAATGTTAATAGCCTTAGCTACTAAGAAACATTGGATGATGCACCAACTAGATGTAAAGTCTGCATTTCTGAATGTGGAACTGAAAGAAGAGGTTTATTTAGAGCATCCGGAAGGGTTTGTCCAGAAGGGAAAAGAACATTTAGTTTTTAGGTTGAAGAAAGCACTCTATGGATTAAAACAAGCTCCCAGGTCATGGTATGAGAAAATCGATTCATTTTTTCTGCAAGCTGGCTATAACAAAAGCAAGAATGACCCTAATCTCTACACCATGAAATATGAACAAGGGTGTGTAGTGCTGATTTCATTATATGTAGATGATTTGATAATTATAGGTGATGTTATATATCTAATTGATGAAATCAAGTAGCAGATGTCACAGATGTTTGAGATGAAGCATCTCGGTGAACTCAGATACTGTTTAGGTCTCAAGATCTAGAGAGATTCAGTTCAAACGTTTGTCTCAAGAAAAGTATGTCAAAGGCCTGTTCGAAAAGTTTAGAATGGATCAGTGTAGGTCTGCACCGGTACCATTGCAGTAGAACATCAAATTGCAGTGTGAGGATGGCTCAAAAGTGGCAGATGCAACATTTTACAAACAGCTGGTTGGAAGTCTGATCTACCTAACCACCACTAGAACTAATTTGGCTTATGCAGTCAGTGTGTTAAGCCAATTTATGTCTCAGCCACTTGAAAGCCATTGGAATGAAGCGAAGAATGTTTTGAGGAATCTACAAGGTACTGTAGATTATGGAATTATTTATGTTGACTCTTTTGATGTTAGATTGGCAGGATTTGCATATTTAGATTGGGCGGGAAATGTAGATGATCGTAGATATATAACAATTTATGCATTCAGTCTTGGATCTGGTGTGATCACTTGGAGCAGCAAGAAGCAGAACATAGTCTCCTTGTCCTCAGCAGAAGTAGAGTGTCAAGCCATGTCTGCAACAACATGCGAGGCGGTTTGGTTGTGGAGACTTCTCCAGGATGTTGGGGAAGAACAAAAAGTCACAACAACAATCAGATGCGACAATCAAAGTTAAATCAAGCTGGCCAACAATCCAGTGTTTCAAAAAAACACGAAACATGTTGATAGTCAATTCCATTTTGTAAGGGAGAAAGTGCAATCTAAAGAAATTCATCTAGAATTTTGTAATACATTTGAAAATTGTGGAGATTTTCACTAAGCTCTTTGGAAAAGTAAAATTTGAAATGATTAAGGAGATGTTATGCATATATGTGAACCTATTCCCATTAAGGGGGAGTGTTGAAGATAATGGAGAATATCCCAGAATAGGTAGCGTTGGTTCACGCAACCTCAGGATAGGAATTAGTTTCTATTTCTTAGGATGTTGTTCTAACTTCTGTTGGCATTATGAGACAAGTGTTGCCCTTGATGGCAAATCACACAAATGATAAATTATAGTGCAGCAAATTTATTTGATAAATTATAGTGCAGAAAAGTTCACGCACTTATATGCAGAGAAAATTTTATTTCACGTAGAGAAAAGTTCACGCACTTTTATGCAGAGAAAAGTTTATTTCATGTAGAGAAAAGTTCACACACTTTTATGCAGAGAAAAGTTTATTTCATGTAGAGAAAAGTTCACGCACTTTTATGCAGAGAAAAGTTTATTTCATGTAGAGAAAAAGTTCACGCACTTTCATGCAAGGAAAAGCGCGTATATGTTGGAGAACTTACCTTTGGTCCATGGTAGTTAGTCCTTGGTATTTGAACCTATGGTTTTGGACCATGGTACCTCATCAGAAGTGTTGATCTCACGCACTTTCATGCAAGGAAAAGCGTGCATATGTTGGAGAACTTACCTTTGGTCCATGGTAGTTAGTCCTTGGTATTTGAACCTATGGTTTTGGACCACGGTACCTCGTCAGAAGTGTTGATTCCAAGTATTGGGTTCGTGGTATTGGTTTATTATGGTTTTGGCCCATGGTATTTCATCCAAAAGTGTTGATCTCACGCTCTTTCATGGTTGGTTCATGGTATTAGTCCAATAGTTTTTTGATCCTATGGTTTTGGACCGTGGTATTGAGAAAGGACTAAGGCTATAAAAGAGGAAGGAGATCATTTGACAAAGCATCATCTGAATTATTGAATATCTAGATCTGGAATACTGTGATTGGGTTATGGTGCAGATCTGGATCTGAGCTAAAGAGGGATCTCACCGGTTGATGGAGAACAAGATCTAAGGATAGATCGGGATCAAATGGTTTGAAATGAACTATCTCTATATAGTTGATTATGCTTATTCTAGATCTGTATACTGACGCTTGTAATGATCTGAACTGGGTATAACTTAAGTTTGAAATCGCTGCAAGTCATGATTGAATATTTATAGATCTGTACGTGGGTTGGCTTTGGTGAAAGCTCGTATGTACACAGGATTGGTTCATTGTAGTAGCATATACCATTTGAGCTATGATGTTTAAAGTTACAGGTGGTTCAAGTTGTTGATGTGTTTTGATGATTGTTTAATGGTGTCAGTATTCTACATATTCAGTTTGATTGATTGTGTTGATGGATGAGATCTAGTAATGGATCTAATGGACTAGATCGGGTTGCTGACACTCATATTATCCTTGTATATGTATTGATCTGGTGATTGGGTGATTCAGAAGATTGATTGATTATGTGCTTCAATGATATTTATGGGTCCAGTATGAAAATTGGATGAAACGTGGCCTTTCAGATTATGTGTTGTGCTTCAGGTGTATCCAGTCTGAAAATGTATGAAACGTGGTACCCAGAGGAGAGAAGATTGTAGGCCGGCGCCTATGTACTAGTATCTTAGCTAGTACAAGAGCTACCGGGGTGGTAGCTCCCTTCCAGTAGCAGTTGAAAACTTTGGAGCATTGTAGCAGGTAGCAGCCTGCGTACTAGTAAATGGATCGGCTAGTACAAGAACTATGGGGGTTGTATCTCTCTGCAGGTAGAAGCATGCGTACTGGTATAAGACTGCACCAATACAGAAATATTGTAAAAGGATTTTCTTATTAAGAAGAAGATTGAGATGACTTGCAGCAGGTGGTTTTCTCCCACATTGGGTTTCCACCTTATATCATGGTGTTCATGTGTGTGGCTTATGTGTGATGATTTGTTCTATTTTACTGCACCTGTTTACTGTTAATATGGTTGATAATGTTCTAATGCACTCATTAAGGATCAACTAACTGAATCATAAGAAGTTGTGGAAGTAGCATATATGAATCTGAATATGGAAATGAAAAAGTTTTATTGATGTGATAATATTGATTCACCCCCCCTCTCAATATTATTTCCAACAATTGGTATCAGAGCAGGTCCTTTGGTATAAGCTTGATCACTTGAAGGAGATCCGTGGAACAATGGGAAAGAAGCTTAAGAAGAAAGCTCATAAGAAGAAGAAGACATCTCAAAAGAACTATGACAATGGGAGAACCGATTGGGGATTAGGTATAAGAAGCTCTTCAGATTCAGATTCAGATTCGGAATCATTTTAGAATGAAGATGAACTATCAGTATGAATTTGCTATCCTCTGATGTTCCAGCTATCTATCCATTTGGAAAAGATGGAAGTGATAACGAAACAGCTGAATGTGCTCTTATGGGTGAGGAAGAAGGATATCAAATAGAAGCAGAATTTAACAGGCTGACAAACAAAATTAGTGAACAAGAAAGACTTTTGAACATAAAGAGTGGTGCCCTCAAAGAAGCTGTTACTAGACAAAAGGCTCAACGAGAGTTATTCAAGGAGAAATATCAAAAGTTGTAGGTTGAAGCAACATCTCTAAGAAATGAAGTCAATGAAAAGAACACAACCATCAAGAAACTCAGAGATAGATCCAGTTACTATGAAAGTCTTGAAGCCACGATCCGCTCTCTAAAGGAAGATCTTGAAGAATCAAAGAAGTAGAATAAAGATCTAGTCCAAGATATTGAAAAACAAGGAAACGAAGTTATCAGCTTAAAATCTCAGCTAGAATGTGCCTTCAGAATTCGTCAAATGCAACAGGATCTAAATGAAGAACAAGAAAAGGAGATTCTCAAGCTAAAGCATCAGTTGGAAGAAGAAAGGAAAGCTGAAGAAGACATGAAGAAGCAATATCTAGAAAAAGAAGAACAACTTCAGGTTGAGGTAAATATCTTGAAAAGTAAATTAGAAGAAAAGGATAAGCTCTTACGTTTTCAAGATAGTACTAAAGTCTTGGATGATATTCTTAATAGTCAAAGATCTCCTGCTATCAAAACTGGTCTTGGCTTTCATGAATCTGTTGAAGGTGAATCTAGTTCACAAGGTGAGGCAAGGAACTCTAAAGAGAAATCTAAAATGATCAACAAGGAGATAAGAGAGATGAAAGGTCAATATCATCATCAACCAAGGAAAGAAATTCTTCAAAGAAAATCTTTCACTCCTATGAATAATGTTGAACGTTATGTATGTCATAACCTTGGACATGTTGCAGCCAGATGTAGAAGAAGAAGGGTTCAAGATCACCAAACAAAAAGATCATCTCAGTCAAGGTACTTTAATGGATATTGCTTTGCTTGTAATATATTTGGTCACAAAGCTGCTGATTGCTACAAAAGGAATATGAAACATGTAAGATGTTATGCATGTAACAAGCTTGGACATATAGCAAAGGAATGCAGGAACAAAGCACGGACATCACACCAAAAGGAGAAAACATCATCACACTTGAAGATATGGAAGAAAAAAGGAAGTTCAGTCAGAAAGTGGCGGCACAACACATTATACAGACATAATAGAGGGAGCCGGAAGTGTAAAACTTCAATCTCCTATGCAAGCTTGATAAAGGGAAGTTGCATATATACACGAATTTGTTACTGCACAGTCGCATATATGATTGTTTGAAGAAAGGCAGTAGGGAAAGATTCAAGAAAAGGATCAGTTTTTTCTCTAATTGATAATGGTTGCACTTTGCTAATGATGTGTGGATATGATGGTTAGAAGTATTTTGGTTCTAACTTGATATTGCTGATGTCTTGATGCTTCTTGCTGATATGCATGATCAGATCTGATAGCAAAGAAGATGGCACAGGTTTAGGGGGAGCATATGCTTTTAATGCATTGTTGGCATTATGGTTAATAGTCCTTGGTGATGATGCTTATGTGGATAAATGATTCATCTTGCTATGATATGGTTATGAGTTGTTCAGATGATTCTTGGGGTTACATAGGTGATATTTAGATCAGATTTGTGGTTGATTCTCTAATGGTGCTTACATGGTGATCTTCATAAGGATAAGGAGCAGTACATAATTCACATCTTCTTTACTTGATGATGAGTCACTCATATGCTGTTGTCGTCATATGCATAAAGATCATATATTACAGTTATGATGCAAGATTCTTATTGTTCTTGGCACATATATGGATGAGGATTGTTGGCCGGATACATGGATGATTATTCAAAGTTGCATTGTTGGAGACATGATGATGATGAGTTCTTACCTATATGATGATAGGTTGTTTCATATGTTGATTGATGCAGATATTCCCAATTGATGATACTTGGTTCATGCAGATCTGGATGGCTATGGTGTTTCTCACATATGATAGAATGTGAATGATTATGTTCAAAAGGATGAGTTGATACAGACATACCTTGATGATTCATGCACTAATACAAGTTGCTGGTCTAGTTGCTATTGACAGATGCTATGGAGCAGATCATACAGTGTCGTTGCTGATGTTTATCATGATCTTATTTAGGTGTATGGTCTCTGTTATAAATGTCATGTATATCATTCGATGTAAAGGTCATATCAAGACTCATGATGTAATAGTGTGTCTCTATCTATTGTAGTCATTTGATGAGATCTCTTCAGGTCATGTAACGGCCTATGTTGGTTTCCCCACTATGCCTGGGATGAATGATGTTATTCTCTTATGTTATCATATGTAAACTTTTGGTATATCACCATTGTGATGGGAGATAGATGTATGTATGAGTCTTTGGTGATAGGAAGGTCATTTATGATGTATAAAGCCATGTTCTTCTTGTAGAACATCTTTTTGTAGACCTTGCTTACAGTCAGGGGGAGCATGAACAGCATATATCAGCAGAGCAAAGATTTCAACATGTTCTCAGAAAGAGCATGGACAGATTGGTGCACCATGGCATATACAAAGGGGGAGCTCATTCAGAGATTTCAGCGGGTACTCAGGGGGAGTATGATCAGCGGAATGCCTTTCTAGGAAAGAGAATATCTTGGTTCGCCCTTTGCCCTTGATGTCAAAGGGGGAGAGTGATTTGGTATTGTTGCCATCAAGTACAAAGGGGGAGGTTTTTGACATTATGATGCATGTGTTGTACTTGATGGCAACCAACTCGTAGAAGATCAACTCAAGATCAACTCACTTATATATATCTAGATGAATCTACGGAAGAGATATCAGATGTGACAGAATGCATGGGATGCCGGACAACTCAAAGGAATCAGATGATAGTTCTCAGGTTAGCTTTGCTATCAAGTCCAAAGGGGTAGATTGTTGGCATTATGAGACAAGTGTTGTCCTTGATGGCAAATCACACAAATGATAAATTATAGTGCAGAAAAGTTCACGCACTTATATGCAGAGAAAAGTTTATTTCATGTAGAGAAAAGTTCACGCACTTTTATGCAGAGAAAAGTTTATTTCATGTAGAGAAAAGTTCACGCACTTTTATGCAGAGAAAATTTTATTTCATGTAGAGAAAAAGTTCACGCACTTTCATGCAAGGAAAAGCGCGTATATGTTGGAGAACTTACCTTTGGTCCATGGTAGTTAGTCCTTGGTATTTGAACCTATGGTTTTGGACCATGGTACCTCGTCAGAAGTGTTGATCTCATGCACTTTCATGCAAGAAAAAGCGTGCATATGTTGGAGAACTTACCTTTGGTCCATGGTAGTTAGTCCTTGGTATTTGAACCTATGGTTTTGGACCATGGTACCTCGTCAGAAGTGTTGATCCCAAGTATTGGGTTCGTGGTATTGGTTTATTATGGTTTTGGCCCGTGGTATTGCATCCAAAAGTGTTGATATCACGCTCTTTCATGGTTGGTTCATGGTATTAGTCCAATAGTTTTTTGATCCTATGGTTTTGGACCGTGGTATTGAGAAAGGACTAAGGCTATAAAAGAGGAAGGAGATCATTTGACAAAGCATCATCTGAATTATTGAATATCTAGATCTCGAACACTGTGATTGGGTTATGGTGCAGATCTGGATCTAAGCTAAAGAGGGATCTCACCAGTTGATGGAGAACAAGATCTAAGGATAGATCGGGATCAAATGGTTTGAAATGAACTATCTCTATATAGTTGATTATGTTTATTCTAGATCTGTATACTGACGCTTGTAATGATCTGAACTGGGTATAACTTAAGTTTGAAATCGCTACAAGTCATGATTGAATATTTATAGATCTGTACGCGGGTTGGCTTTGGTGAAAGCACGTATGTACGCAGGTTTGGTTCATTGTAGTAGCATATACCATTTGAGCTATGATGTTTAAAGTTACAGGTGGTTCAGGTTGTTGATGTGTTCTGATGACTGTTTAATGGTGTCAGTATTCTACATATTCAGTTTGATTGATTGTGTTGATGGATGAGATCTAGTAATGGATCTAATGGACTAGATCGGGTTGCTAACACTCATATTATCCTTGTATATGTATTGATCTGGTGATTGGGTGATTCAGAAGATTGATTGATTATGTGCTTCAATGATATTTATGGGTCTAGTATGAAAATTGGATGAAACGTGGCCTTTCATATTATGTGTTGTGCTTCAGGTGTATCCAGTCTGAAAATGTATGAAACGTGGTACCCAGAGGAGAGAAGATTGTAGGCCGGCGCCTACGTACTAGTATCTTAGCTAGTACAAGAGATACGGGGGTGGTAGCTCCCTTCCAGTAGCAGTTGAAAACTTTGGAGCATTGTAGCAGGTAGCAGCCTGCGTACTAGTAAATGGATCGGCTAGTACAAGAACTATGGGGGTTGTAGCTCTCTGCAGGTAGAAGCCTACGTACTGGTATAAGACTGCACCAATACAGAAATATTGTAAAATGATTTTCTTATTAAGAAGAAGATTGAGATGACTTGCAGCAGGTGGTTTTCTCCCACATTGGGTTTCTACCTTATATCATGGTGTTCATGTGTGTGGCTTATGTGTGATGATTTGTTCTATTTTACTGCACCTGTTTACTGTTAATATGGTTGATAATGTTCTAATGCACTCATTAAGGATCAACTAACTGAATCATAAGAAGTTGTGGAAGTAGCATATATGAATCTGAATATGGAAATGAAAAAGTTTTATTGATGTGATAATATTGATTCACCCCCCCCCCCTCTCAGTATTATTTCCAACAACTTCCATAAAACCATGTATTCTATTTAATGTGTAATGCTGATGAACAATGTAGAGCGTTCTACAGAGCCAGCCTCTCCTGGTTCAGACTCTCTTTTGTAGAGCTGACCAATGGGTTTTATTTTCATTAATACAAACATTTCCATTTTTATTAATTTACATATACATCACAATGTTCCATGAAGTAAATAAATCATATAATGTTATAAAATGTACATAACTTTCCATTTTGTGGAAATAAATTAGGAATAAAGTATACACATACACCTCTGAACGAAATTCTAGCAGTCTCATATTAAATACTGAGTACATATTAAACACTGAGTACTTAAGTTGAGCCTGAATAACTCATTACAAAAAAAAATTCCTATATATCCAAATTAAGTACTAAGGATACAACATGATTACATTTGAGATAAACATAGATTTCATTTGTTTTTGTAGCGGCGCAGACGATTAGCTAGGGTTACAGGATTTTACAGAGGTTTTTCTCCATGGAAGGGCATAAAGGAGGGAGCTCCACTCCCTCTTACAAGCAGGTTGTGGCCAGCAGAGGCAAAAAACCAATCGAATATGATAGAGGTCCTTCGGATGGAAGGAAAAGAAATTGTGAAGAGGAGAAAGATGGTTCTAAATCCAGGGAGAATAACAACACTAGAGAAAATGAGGAAGCAGACAAGGAATAGCTAACAAAAGACAAATCACAAAAGGGACCATGCAAACCTAAAGCTACGATCACACCCAGAGTAGTTTTAAGTGATCCTGCTCTATAGGCACATAAGGACCACATGTAGACATATGCAATAATTTGTAAATTCATGGGCTTATGGCTCACTGAAAAAGCTTCAAAAACGTGGATTAAATACCACTGGAAACCAAAAGGAAGCATAGACCTACATCTTGGGTCAAAGGGATTCTTTACTGTGGTCTTTGCTAATATTGAAGATAAGGACAGAGTGTTTGAAGGAGGGCCCTACTTTTATGTAGCTGCAGGCCTGTATATGCGACCATGGATTATGAATTTTGTCCCAGAGTGTGAGACTTTTACCTCGGTCCTGGTTTGGGTTAAACTCTACTCTCTACCTCTTGATTACTGGCAAATGGAATCCTTATCTGCCATAGGAAATAAGTTAGGGCATTTTTTCAAAGCTTCTAAGGCCACTAGAAGGGGAAAATATACTTCCTTTGCAAGAATATGTGTGGAGATGGATCTTTCTGGAGCTCTGCCGGATGAGGTAATCTTGGAAGTGTTTGATGAAGAATGGGTGAAAACAGTGGATTATGAACATATTCCCTTCAGATGTCACAAATGCCATGAGCATGGGCATCTATTTAGAGACCGCCCTCTCAGTAAAATAGAAAACAAGAGTAAAGTTAACACCATGAAAGATACCGAAAGCTTTCACAAAGTGGTACAGAAAGGAAAATGAGGCATAAATGCATCGAAGCTACATAAAACAGAAGGGAAATGGGCCAGTGAAAATAGATTCCAAGTATTAGAAGAAGAAGTGGTGATAGCAAAAGCAGATCAGGCCAAGGGAGGAAATCTAGTGGAGGAGTAGAATGAAGAAGATGGGGAATGAACACAAGATATTAATAAGCAGAAAGAAACAATGATGAGTGATATAGAACTGGAAATGGACCAAGAAATGACCTAGAGTGAGATGGAGATGGAAGACCACAAACTACAAGAGATTCTTGATAAAGGGAATCTAGATCTAGAAGGATTCTTGAAACAAGGAACCAGGGAGGGGGTGGACTCATTACCTTCAAAGGAGTTCAATAGAGTTCAGCAGCTGTTTATATGGAAAGCTCAGACCATAGGGCTAGAGAAGCAAAGGAACAGTGAAAGGTAGGGCAGCAAAGGTGTGAAAACTATGAAAACCACACCAGGATTAGCACCCAAAAACCCAGAAAAGAAAAGAGGTAGGAAAAAGAAGAATGAGCTATTGATGGAATGTGGAAAGCTAATGATAGATTCAGGTAAGATGAAAGACCTAACCAACTACTCCTTTAAAAATATTTAATAATGAAGTTCACTTCTTGGAATATTAGGGGTCTAGTCAGTAAAATAAAACAAAGATTACTTAGTAATAGAATGAAACAAGAAGCACCAGATGTGATCTTCATCCAGGAACTAAATGTTCCATTCAAAAAATAAAAGAAATTTACAGCAAATGGCTCAATAGATTTGAGTTTCTGGACGTCAAAGAAGAGAATACAGCAGGAGGCTTACTCACGCTTTGGAACCCCAAAAAATTGGCATTATAGATGTAGAGGCATCTATGGATTATTTTTCAGTGGTCATTTAGCCTGTGGGAGATAAGGAAACCTACCTGGTCACGAATGTGTATGGTCCCCGAAGAATGGATGGTAAACTCAAGTTTCTAGATTCTCTGGAGGATCTCAGAGATAGGCATGCAGGAATACCATGGAACTTGGGGGGTGATTTCAATATGATCAAATCACTTTCGGAGAAAAAGGGGGAACCAGAATTCTAAGTAAAGACTCTTTGGCATTTCAAACCTTCATAGATAATATGAAGCTAGTGGACATTGTAACGAGTAATGGTATTTTTACTTGGAACAATAAAAGAGGAGGAGAGTCTCAGGTGGCCTCAAAATTAGATAGATTCATAATCTCAAAGGATCTTATGCTTAAGGACAAGTAAATGGTAGCAAGAGTTCTCCTCTTTGGAGGCTCCGATCACTGATCGGTTCAATTAGAGATTCAGGGCATTGGTACCCCCAGGAACAGACCTTTTAGATTTGAAAATGTTTGGCTCTCCCACCTAGATTTCATCAACAACATAGCCAACTAGTGGTCAGAAGATTTGAATATTCAGGGCACAAGAATGTTCCTTCTTCAAAAAAGACTAAAATATATCAAGCTCAGGCTCAAAGAGTGGAACAAGAATGAATATGGCAATATTTTTGAAGCAAAAAAAATCTGTTGAAGGAAAAATGCAGGAACTCAACCAAGCCCTTATCACGGATGGCTTTGATAAAGACAACAGTGATCAAGTCACCAAATATTATCAAGACTGGGAGAACTTATGTAAACAAGAGGAGATATTTTGGAGAAAAAAATCAAGAGTTCAATGGCTAAAAGAAGGAGAATGTAACACTAGATTTTTCCACAGATTCACTATGGCAAACAAAGCTCACAACAGGATTTCTTAGATCAAGGACGAGAGAGGTAACCTTCTCAATTCTCATGAAGAAATAGAAGTTGTGCTAGTTCAACACTTTTGAGGTATTGCAAAGGAAACCTGTTCAAACAGTGAACACTACATCAGGGATTTAACAAGACATATACCTAAGTTGGTGTCTAGAGAGGAAAATTTCAACCTCAATAGGCAATTGACTGAAGAGGAGGTTAGTAAGGTCCTAAAAGAAATGCAGAATGGTAAAGCACCAGGCCTGGATGGTTTCAATGTAGATTTCTTTAAAGCTTGCTGGAATATAGTCAAACAGGACATTATGAATGTAGTAGAAGATTCCAGGAGGAATAGAACTATTTTGAAGGTGCTTAATACCTCCTTTATCTCCCTGATCCCTAAATAGAATTTGACTCAAACTCCTGACAGGTTTAGACCCATAGCTTTGTGCAATGTGGTTTACAAGATAATATCCAAAGTTGTGGCCAATAGACTTAAATCTCTTATTCCTACCCTTTTTTCGGTGGAACAATCTGGATATGTGGAAGGTAGACAAATTATGAACAACATCGTTCAAGCTCATGAGGTGGTGCACTCACTGACTATCAATAGGAAGGCTAGAATGATCATGCAATTGGACATAGCCAAAGCTTATGATAAACTGAATTGGACATGTATCAGGAAAGTTCTTATTGCTTTTTGGTTTGATCACAATTGGGTTAGATGGGTAATGGACCTAGTTACTTCTTCCAGCTTTTCAATTCTGGTTAATGGCTCTCCCTGAGAGGCTTTTATTCCTTCAAGAGGCCTCAGGCAAGGAGATCCACTCTCTCCCTTTCTCTTCATACTCATGATGGAAGGGCTGGGTCGATCTTTCAAGCATGCTAAAGAAGTGGTATGGTCAAAGGTCTCCAACTTTCTAAAAAGGGATGGGCCTTGACTCATCAACAATTTGTTGATGATACCATGGTGCAGGGAATCCCCACGGTCAAAGAAGCTCTTGCATATAAACAAATCCTGAGTGAATTTACCATGGCTTCAGGTATGGAAGTTAATCTCTCCAAATCTATGATTTTTTCCCTTAATACTAATATTGCTATTTAGATAAATATATCTAGAATTCTGGGCTTTCAAAGGGAGATCCTCCCATCAAAATATTTGGGAGTTCCTATAACTGTCAAACCTTTACATAAGAGCATCTGGGAGATGGTGATTAATAAGTTGCAAGATAAAATCAGGAAATGGACTATTAGATCTTTAAACTTGGCTGGTAGGTTGGTGCTTACTAAGGCTATCTTACAATCAAGCCCAATCTTCATGCTATCAGCTCTCCGAGCACCAAAAGGAGTCCTGGAACAATTCAAAACCATACAAAGAGACTTTCTTTGGGGCAAGGGGGAAGAAAGAAAGAAATGGGCCCTGGTAGCATGGGAAAAAATCTGCAAACCTAAAAACCATGGAGGTCTTGGATTGGATGATCCTAAGATTCTAAGCAAGGTTTTAGGAGCAAAATTATGGTGGCGCTGGGTAAAAGACCCAGAAGCTCAGTCGGCTATTATTTGGAAAGAAAAATATGCCAACACTTGGAAAAATAATGATCTGATAAGGATGTCTAGAAATATAAAGGGCTCACACATTTGGAATAAGGCCTAGGAGAACCGAGGCTTATTATAAGAAAACAGCTTTTGGGAAATCAAGGAGGGAGACCTAGCTTTATTCTGGGAGGACAAATGGCAACAAGAACCTATATTGTTAAAAGAGGACTTGAGGAACCTCAAGGAAGAGATATATACTAAAGGGTTATCTAAAGTAAAAGACTTTTGGGACCAAACCAACAGTATAGGAAAATGGAGAACCTAGAGGAACTTTGATTTTAGGGATGACAACCCCCTGAAAGCTAAAGCAAAGACACTAATGAAAATGTTAGAACAAAGGAAGATTTTGATGTCAGAGGGGCATGACCAACTGAGATGGGGCAACAATAATGAGGGTACCTTTAATCTTAAGGAGGAAAAACTCATTCTCCTTTAACTGGATTCCCATGCTCCAGATAGGATTTGGTAGGACCTATGGTGGCATCAAGGCTGGTGATGAGCCCCAGAAATGGGTAATTATATGGGCTCATTTTACCTCCTAATTCGACTTAATCCACCATTCTCATTAATTTATTGCATGTTTTCAACTATATTTATGCTAATAGAGTGAATTGGGTTAGTCATTATGCCAAAACGTCTAATGGGTGCTTTATGCAGATTTTTGGTCAATTTTGAGACAAAATCAAAGGTTTTAATGAGCACTTGGCAGCCAAATTCATGGAAGAACAAGGGAGAGGATTTGTAGGAAGGTGTCCCCTTTATTTACGAGCCCTTACCTCAAATTCTCCACCAGCAGCTCGGAGTTCAAGGGCCACCACATCAATTATCACAAGGGCAGCCGAGCAGGGCTAGTAAAGTTGTTAACTGCAAGTTTTGGCAGCCGAGTTCCTAAAGTTTAGGAGGAATGTTGGGCTCCTCAATTTGTATAAATAAGAAGTATTAGGGCCTCATTTTAGTTAGTCAATTTTTAGTCAGGATTTAGTCAGAGTTTAGTCAGATTATAGTTAGATTTTAGTCAGTAGGTCTGCATTTCAACACATTTTCAAGCTTTTTCTTGTAGACAGTTTTTGGGATGTAACTATTATTTCTTGATCAATAGAGATGAATCCAGCTTTGCACCAGCTCTAATCTTTCTTAGGACGTTGTGTCTCTTGGGGTTGGGCCCAACCCAAGTTCCAGTACCTCCTTTGTTTACTTTTATGTGTCTTCGCTGCATTCATAGAATAATTTATGTTATTTAGGTTAAGATCTTGCTTTGTTCCTTAGGTTGTTTATGATGATTAAAATAGCTTTTCATGCTTTAGGTTGATTTGACAGTTTGGCAAAGGAAAAGATCTGAAAAAGGGCCATCAAGAAATCCTTGATCTCATCTCTCCTTCCTTGGGACCATGAGCTGAGACCAAGGCATACTTGCTGCCACAAAAACACTATTTTTGCCTTCCCATGCAATTGCTAGTGTTAGATTTTTAGTTGTAAAATTTGATAGCAGTTACTTGCATGTTTAGGATCTGTTCTTGCTTAGTTTCCATAGTTATCTTGCATGGCTTTCTCCCAATAAACTTATGTTCATCATGTTTCTAGTTTTTAGGTCAAATTAGGTAAAAATAGCTAGATCTTTGGTTTTCCTAGTCTTTGTTTGATCAGTTTTGGAAAATAGTGTGTAGAACACCTGTGATACCTCCTTGCCTACCCTTCCTCCATCACACGACCTGCTCCAACCCCTAATCCAGGATTCCTCCCCTTCATTTTCACATTTTCCCACTTTGCCCTAATTTCTACATTCTTGTGCATCATTTCTCCCTCCATCCTTGAACAAATCCAATCACCTTAATCACTCCTTAACCTCATTCACCAGGTACTAGACCCCTTAAAATCCTTATCCAACCTCCATTTCCACTTTCCCACCATTTTTCCACCATTTACCCTCCAAAATCCTCTTTCGGATCTTCCTATAGAACCCCTATAGACTTCCTGTAGAAGTTCACGTGAGCGGTTTTTTGAGATCCGATCACTGTGAAACTCTCTGGAAGGGTGCTAGGGACCCCTTAGGCCCTCTTCTCACCTTCCCAACCTCCTGCAAGCACCCACTCCATTTCCTATCACCAATCAACCTCTACATAGTCAAAAATATCGTTAAAACACATGCATAATAATTCTGCCAAATTACTCAAAAATACAAAAAGATGCTTTTTCCATATTTTCCTTCAGAAGTAGCTTAGACACATGCATTTCATCTCTTTTCTCACACCAGTAGGGTTAGTTGGTAAAAGTAGGGTTTGCTAGGGTTTGCATTTCCTTTCAGCTTTCAGCTTCTTTCTGCAAGTAGACTAGCCTCTTTTGAGTTTGCTTTCGTCCATCATAGTTAAAAGCTTCTTCTAAGAGCTCATAGAAGTTGGCTTAAGCTCCTAGTAGACTTGTGCTAGCTGATCAAGTGACAGGCTGAAGTAAGAGCTAGTACTTGTGCATACAACACTGTCGCTTCCAAGTTTGTTACGAACTACCGGGTTGATAAAAGTAAAGAAGGGAGCACTAGGAGTTGCAGCATTATTCCTACAATAGGGTTTGCATTTCTTTTCAGCTTTCAACTTCTTTCTGCAAGTAGACTAGCCTCTTTTGAGTTAGCTTTCATCCATCATAGTTAAAAGCTTCTTCTAAGAACTCGTAGAAGTTGGCTTAAGCTCCTAGCGGACTTGTGTCAGCTGATCAAGTGAGAGCCTGCAGTAAGAGCTAGTACTTGTGCATACAGCACCGTCGATTCCAAGTTTTTTACAAACTACCAGGTTGATAAAAGTAAAGAAGGGATCCCTAGGAGTTGCAGCATTATTGCTGCAATACTGGAGCCCACCATCTTTTTGGCGCCGTTGCTAAGGAAGCGTCAGAGTATTGGTGATTGCTGCTTTTCTTCTATTTTCTATTGCAACCTTCTGCTAAGTAGTTTATTTCAGCAAGAGTAGAGTAGTTGTTTCATTTCCATTCTGCAATTTCATTTCCGCAAAAGTAGATTAGACAATTCCTGCTTTCATTTCATTTCAGCAAGCATAGATTAGATATTTCCCCCTTTCATAGATTAACATTTCAATTCCGCAATTTCAATTCTGCAAGTGTAGATTAGCATTTCAATTCCGCAATTTCAATTCTGCAAGCGTAGATTAGCATTTCAATTCTACAATTTCCATTCTGCAAGCGTAGCTTAGTATTTCATTCTTGCAATTTCATTTTAGCAACATAGATTAGTCATTTTCCGCTTTCATTTCAATTTTGCATTTTCATTTCAGCGAGATAGATTTTAGTTAGTTGCAATCTATTTCAGTTTTGCAGGTACAAGTAGAAAAAAAAATAAAAATCAACCAAAATGATTTCCTTTCATGCCTTGTAGGAGTAGATATAAGTCAGAAAAATGTTTGCACAACACCCCCACTACTTCACACAACCAACCTTCTCTCTTCTTCTATGGCTGTGATTAAGAAGAACCCCTAGGTGGACAGCAAGACATATTTGAAGAAACTTTAGGGGAGAAGAAGAAAGCATTCCTCTGGAGCAGATGGCTGAAAGCAGAAATGTTTGGAGCAGTACATTTTCTTCCAACTCATCCATTGAAGGTGAAATTGGAAACATGTGGGAAGATTGCAAGAGCAATATAAGGGAGATGGTTGCCATACAAATGGATACCTTGCGGATCCAAAGGAAGTAAGAGGAAGTCGAGAGGGCTTTGGCCATCTTTTGTCCTAGGTGCACTAGAAAGAATCCTAGGAATGAATGTCCATTGCACTCCATAAAAGTGTGTTTTTTCTGTGAAAGAGACCATCCTACGAACCAGTGCCCTTCCTTACCCAGACTCAAAGCTGCATATCATAGGGCCAAAGGAGCCACTAAACCACTCTATTATATGAACCAAAGGAGGCCACGTAGACACATACCTTACCAGCAAGGAATGCAAGAGACATCCCAGACTTATTACGACCCCTATCAAGCCACTTCCATACCTTCTTCGGGTCCCCCTGCTCATCCTTCCTGGTCCACCCCTCCTCCTTGGTCCTTCACATCTCCATATTATGCCCAACCAACTGATCATCCATTTCACCCCTACGCTTAGCCATAGCCTTAGTGGAATGCACCTCATCAGGGGTGGAGGCCCCAGTACAACTCTCCTCCCGCTCCTTTTCCTCCACCACCTGCTCAACCGTAACCATCGCCTCTTGCTCCACCAAGGCAGCCCCAAATGCCCGCTCAACCAAACCTAAACCCAAATAATAGGCAGGCTCAGCAAGTATATGGTGGGAAAACACTTGCCCAACCACAACCCCATCCACATCCATCTCAAATATACACCCCCACTCAACTACCCATACCACCATTTCCAAACTCACAGATTGGAGTAGCTCAACCCAATTGCAAAGTTGAGGTACAACATGTCCAAACAACTCCTCTTGAGCTCAATGATATTCACCATAGCTCAAGAAGAGTGTTGCAAAAAAGAGATTATATTGACAACATTGAAGGACCACATCCAACAAAAGAAGATTCAAAAGAGGAGATCAAAGAACCATGGGCTGCACTTGATGAAGAGAAGACATTAGAATCAAAGATCAAGAGAGCTCCCTCATGGTTTCCATCAAATCCTCCATTTATTCAAGAGAAAAATCAGTAAAAAGAGGAAGATGTGAAGGTCATGATAGAAGAAGATATGGAGAATGATCCAGATCAACAAAAGGACCAAGGATATCATAGCTATATTGAGATATGGTTCCAGACGGTCACTAAGTTGTAGCAATACTCTCTTCCTCAACTCTGTTTGATCCCTTCAAAGTCAAATCATTTGGTCTCTGAAATCTGGATACATGTCAAAGCATGCATTTCAAGCCTCCACATCATTTTGTCTCTAATCTCGATGTGCACATGGCTCCATTGGAAGTATTCTTATACTTGAAAATGATTTTGTTTTTCAAGTAGGGTAGGCTAGGAAAAAAAGAAAAAAGAAAAAAGAAAAAAATGAAAAGTAAGAGAAAAAAATAAAAATCTAAGGTGAAAACCTCCTTGGAGGCGCCTCAGATTGGCTCATTGATTGAAAACCTCCATGAGGCAGTCAATGGGCTGGAAAGAAGAGAAAAGAAAAAAGAATAAGATCCCTGGGTGAAAAACTCCCTTGGAGGCACCCAGGGCAGGCAATTAGGGTGAAAACCTCCTTGAGGCGCCCTAGTTGTTTTCAAAAAAAAAAAGAGAGAAAAACAAAAATAAACCTAATTTCTATTGAATAACTGCAGGTTGCAGCAAGGACATTGTAGGTTAGGAGGATCACACATGACAAAGACAGAGGTCAGCACCAGGCTGCAATCATCCCTCACAATCCATTCCTCCATGACCACTACCATTTCCTAAGATTTGGTCTCATTCGGACTAAGATTTCACCTTCTACAGGAAGTTTTGTGTCTTCTACACGAAGTTTTGTGTCTTCTACAGGAAGTTTTGTGTCTTCTACGAAGACCCTGTAGAACTTGCAAACAAGCCAAGATCGATCTCTGAGGAGGACCCGAAGATTGCGAATCTGTCCATGAGGCCTGTAAACATCCCTGTTTCCATCCCTCACCCTTCTCCATCATTTTTTCCACCTCATTGTGCTTCTTTTCTGAAAACTATGTTTTCTACAGGAAGTTCCTGTAGAAATTGCAGAAAGCTAGAAATGGATTTTAAAAAGTAGTTTAGCAAACATGGAAGCTTCATAAAGGGTTCAAAAATCCTCCTGTAGACTTCAAACCCCTCTTCCATCATTTCCATGCCTGCATCATACCCCAAGCTCATTTTTCCTACTATCCAAAAAACGGCAGAATGCTCTGATACAAAAATACATAGAGCAAAAATTTGTTTTTTCTCTAACTTGAAAACCGTGCATCCATTTAAAAAACTGTTTTACAGGGAGTTGTATAGGGATGATGGCAATGTGCCTAACAAAGTTCAGCCAATTCTAGTGCACGGTTTCCAAGAAATCAGCCTCCATCACCTTCAGCCATTTTTGCATTTTCTCCATATCCATGAATCCATTTCAAAACCTGTTTCATGGGGAGATGCATATGGGTGATAGTAACCTGCCCAAGCAATTTCAGCCAATTCCAGTGCATGGTTTTCAAGAAATCAACCATTGTCACCTTCAGCCATTTTCAGTTTTTCTCAAAATCTGTGCATCCATTGACCACAATTTTTCTATGGGAGGTGCATAATGATGATATAAACATGCTCAGAAAGTTTCAAGTCAATACGGTCTATCGTTTGGGAGCTATGGGCAAAACAAGTTGTTGTCTTGCAAAAATCTAGTATCAACAGCATGAGGGTGAAAATTGGAACGTTGAAACAGAATCCTGCAGCTTAGATCCAGCCAAAGGATACCTACACAAGAAAAATAGCCACATATCAGCAACTAGACTAGCATGCATCCATAGAAACAAAGGCATGCAGCAGAAGGAAAAGCCACAACACCTCACAGCAAACACATTCGACTTCCAGGTACGTGACTAAACATGTTCCTCTGTTGCATGAATGTAATTTAAGAAATTCATGAATGAATGGAATGGTTGGATTAAGCCAGAAAGCTAGCCAATTAAATCGACACCCTCAGCTAGTTCAATTGCACTCATCCGGAGATCACCCAGCGCACGTGTCTAGTCAACTCACGAGAAATTTAAAAAAAACAGGTAGTGGTGGCTATTTAAACTCCAATGTAATTTATGGAAGTGATTACGGGCCAGCAACATACAGTTTCATAATAGCACTACAGTCTGCATGGGGCCAACATACATCCGACCACCTCATCTCCTCACCACGAATCACGCCAGCAGTTAAAAGACAGCTCAGTTAACACATTCACCACTCTTTGTTCACTGTTCCTTCATGACGTTCCCAACTAGAGTACATGTCCACCACTTCCAAAGCAGCTAATCAGTGGTCCTCTACAAGATTTCTGCCTGATTTTTGAGATTTCTTCCTGTTTTTTTAAATCTCCTACCTATCGGGCTCTACAGGAAGCACAATTTGTTCTACCGGAAATGGGAGCCTTCTATAGGAAGGCTTCTACAGGAAAGGCAGAAAATAGCCCTGCAGAAAGAAAACCCAAGATTTTCAGTGAATTTCAAGCTCAAAACGAGGTAGGCTCTAAAAAACTCCTCTATGCATGGTATGTTTGTGCAAGGTGGTCAATTGAACGACATCAGATTGGAAAATCGGAGGAAAGCTTTGCCTGTGTAGTGGAAGTAAAATATTTTCCTGCATATTGCACTGAGTTTCCCCAGTTTTCTTGCATCAAAAATCTCCTCCACGTTTTCTTCTTAAATTCTCCTCTAGGGAAGATATATGCAGCTGTGGAGGCCAGCTTGTGCATGTGTAAAAAAAAAAAATTGGATTTGCATATCTGTTTATGTGCTGAGAAGAGAACCTGATCCTTGTGCTCTACCTGTAAAAACAAAATTCTTCCTTTCATAAGCAAACAGTCGAGTTCTGGGTGACAGAAGCCTTATAACAAGGGAATTGGTGCTAGTTGATATTGGACACATGAGAAATTCCTTCTTGGGTTCAAGGGAAACCAAATTCAGCTATCCTCTATTTCAGATTGACTGTTTGGTTGCCTAAGCATTTCCTTTTCTGATTAAAACATAAAAAGATCACTCTCTGGATTGAAGTCAGTTTCCAAATTATGAAGTACATCACATGTGAAGGGAGGTTTAGCATCATCTATGGTTATCATTTTAGGTTGCTGTGTGAACTAAGGCATGGGATTGCCTTGCCTCCAGCCAAGAGACTGAGCATCCCCTATTTCCTTCTTCAGTCACTAATTGAATGTGGTACAAATTTAAATGAAGGGATCCCAGATCAGTTGGCCCATCATGGGCTCATCAAACTATTGGTGGAAGATGCTTTGCACACCTACACTGTTCCCATATCTTGGGAAATCTTCAGAAACATGTCTAGGAATGACAATATTAGAATTTTGGCTGAAAGTATCACCCCATCCAACAGTGAGGAGGGAGAACACACTAAAGAAGGTGAAAAAACCAATGGTGAAGGAACACAGGACATTCAAGCACAGAAAGAACATAAAGAAAAAGGGAAATGGGCCAAATTGCTGAGCCTAAAACAGAGGAAGAAACAATAGCAAAACCACCAAGGGAAAAGAGGATGCAGAGTAGGACAATGCAGGCCGAAAAAGCCCAAATGAAGGCTGCCACAACCAAAGTAGGCACACAAAAACAAAAGGAAAAGACACACCCTGAGATCTCAGCAACACACACAGAAACCGTTGACACAGGGATTTTTATAGGAAGTAAGGGAAAAGAACAACAAGAGGAGAAATCACCTGAGATATTGGCAAGGGAGGCAACACCTGTGCTTGCTACACTAAGCACACCTACAAAACAAAAAGGAAATAGAGAAAGGCAAACCTCCATGTATTTTAAGGCCAGGAAAAGCACAAGAATTCAAAGAAGCAAAATAGGAGGAGCAGTGGAAGGACATGGACAAGAAGGCAACATTTTATGGCACACATGAGTAGGCCACATCAGAAGCTTGGGGTGATAAGGAGGCAACTAGGGCTATCAAATATGAAGAGATAGATTAGTTTCTCAGAGGATGAGCAACACTTTCAGTTGGGGGTGATGATGAGTCCCAGAAATGGGTAATTATATGGGCTCATTTTACCTCCTAATTCGACTTAATCCACCATTCTCATTATTTTATTGCATATTTTTTATTATATTTATGCTAATAGAGTGAATTGGATTAGTCATTATGCCAAAAAGTCTAATGTGTGCTTTATGCAGATTTTTGGTCAATTTTGAGACAAAATCAAAGGTTTTAATGAGCACTTGGCAACCAAATTCGTGGAAGAACAAGGGAGAGGATTTCTAGGAAGGTGTCCCCTTCATTTATGAGCCCTTATTCTCCACCAGTAGCTCAGAGTTCAAGGGCCACCACATCGATTATCACAAGGGCAGCCGAGCTGGGCTAGTAAAGTTGTTGTTAACTGCAAGTTTTGGCAGCCGAATTCCTAAAGTTTAGGAGGACCCTTGGGGTCCTCAATTTGTATAAATAAGAAGTCTTAGGGCCTCAATTCAGTTAGTCAATTTTTAGTCAAGAGTTAGTCAAATTTTAGTCAGATTGTAGTTAGATTTTAGTCAGTAGGTCTGCATTTCAACACATTTTCGAGCTTTTTCTTGTAGATAGTTTTTGGGATGTAACTATTATTTCTTGATCAATAAAGATGAATCCAGTTTTGCACCAGCTCTAATCCTTTTTAGGAGGCTGTATCTCTTGGGGTTGGGCCCAACCCAATTTCTAGTACCTCCTTTGTTTACTTTTATGTGTCTTTGCTGCATTCATAGAATAATTTTTGTTATTTAGGTTAAGATCTTGCTTTGTTCCTTAGGTTGTTTTTGATGACTAAAAAAGCTTTTCATGCTTCAGGTTGATTTGACAGTTTGGAAAATGAAAAGATCTAAAAAAAGGCCATCAAGCAATCCTTGATCTCATCTCTCCTTCCTTGGGACCATGAGCTGAGACCAAGGCATACTTGCTGCCACAAAAACATTGTTTTTGCCTTCCCATGCAATTGCTAGTGTTAGATTTTTAGTTGGAAAAGTTGATACCAGTTGTACTTGCATGTTTAGGATCTATTCTTGCTTAGTTTCCATAGTTATCTTTCATGGTTTTCTGCCAATAAACTTATGTTCATCATGTTTCTAGTTTTTAGGTCAAATTAGGTAAAAATAGCTAGATCTTTGGTTTTCCTAGTCTTTGTTTGATCAGTTTTGGAAAATAGTGTGAAAAACACCTGTGATACCTCCCTGCCTTCCCTTCCTCCATCACACAACCTACTCCAACCCCTAATCCAAGATTCCTCCCCTTCATTTTCACATTTTCCCACTTTGCCTTAATTTCTACATTCTTGTGCATCATTGCTCCCTCCATCCTTGAACAAATCCAATCACCTTAATCACACCTTAACCTCATTCACCAGGTCCTAGGCCCCTTAACATCCTTATTCAACCTCCATTTACACTTTCTCATCGTTTTTCCACCATCAACCCTCCAAAATCCTCTTTCAGATCTTCCTGTAGAACCTGTAGAACCCCTGTAGACTTCCTGTAGAAGTTCACGTGAGTGGTTTTTCGAGATCAGATCACTGTGAAACTCTCTAGAAGGGTCCTAGGGACCCCTTGGGCCCTCTTCTCACCTTCCCAACCTCCTACAAGCACCCACTCCATTTCCTTTCGCCAATCAACCTCTTCACAGTCAAAAATATCATTAAAACACATGCATAATAATTCTGCCAAATTACTCAAAAATACAAAAAGATGCTTTTTCCATATTTTCCTTCAGAAGTAGCTTAGACAAATGCATTTTACCTTTCCAAGAGTCAATGGCATCCATTTCAACAGCTTTCATCTCTTTTCATGCACCAGTAGGGTTAGTCGATAAAACGAGGGTTTGCTAGGGTTTGCATTTCCTTTTAGCTTTCAACTTCTTTCTGCAAGTAGACTAGCCTCTTTTGAGTTAGCTTTCATCCATCACAGTTAAAAGCTTCTTCTAAGAACTCATAGAAGTTGGCTTAAGCTCCTAGCAGACTTATGCCAGGTGATCAAGTGACAGCGTGCAGTAAGAGCTAGTACTTGTGCATATAGCACCGTCGCTTCCAAGTTTGTTACGAACTACCGGGTTGATAAAAGTAAAGAAGGGATCCCTAGGAGTTGCAGCATTATTGCTGCAATACTGGAGCCCACAAACTGGATGAAAATTAAATTCTTCATGTGGCTAGTTCAGTATAGGAAAATTCTAACCTGGGATAATATTAGGAAGAGGGGTGTCTTGGGGCCTTCCAAATATCTTCTCTATGAAGCCCAAGAGGAAACAATGGAGCACCTTCTCAACAATTTCATTTTCACCTCCAGGTTGTGGGATTCTTTTTCCACCATTTTCCAACAAACTAATAGGGAAAAAGGCAGTATTATCAACACCTTAAACAAATGGACAAGAAACCTTTCAGATTATGAAGTTCTTGGCTCAGCATGGGCTATCACACCAAGCTTCATTATTTGGAATGTCTGGAAAGAAAGGAACAATAGAATCTTCAAGAATGAAAAGAAGCCATCCCAATTCCTTTATGAGTAGATCTTAAAACAGCTCAAGGAGACGGTCGGCACTATAATGTGAAATCTCCCTAAGAACCCACCTTCAATAGCAGAATTGAGAATACTCAGTAAGCTAGGTTTGCAGGGACTTATTCCTCAGGGACTGGATAGGAAGGCAATGACCATGGAATCTGAGCAAGATTTCTGGCATCCTCCCCCTAAGGGTTTTTTGAAATACAACATCGATGGGGCTTCAAAAGGCAACCCGGGCACTGCTGGTTATGGAGGGGTGTTAAGGGATGAGAACGGAAGTATCATTTTCATCTTCTATTGCCATTTAGGAAGAGCCACCAACAATATGGTGGAATTGATGGCTATGGAGCAATGTTTAGATTTCCTGGAACAGGATAACTACCAAAATGTGATTGTTGAAGCTGATTCAGAGTTAATCATTAAATCGGTTAAGAGAATCAGCTGGGGCACAAAGCCAGAAAAAGCCTCAAGAAACTGGAGGCTGATCTAGGTCTTTCAATGGATTCAACATCACCTCCAGTGCCTTCGTACAGTAAGTTTTAAACATGTGCGAAGAATGACCAATAAATTGGCGGATCTTTTGGCCAATCAAGGAGTGATCTACACAGAGAATAAGGTTGTGATGAGCTAGCAAGAGCTGCCTCAAAATAGTTTAAAGGCGAATTGTCATGACCAGGCAAATGAAGATAGGATGGTGTTTCGGAACAGAGCCATGGAGACGGGGTCCAGATGAATCAGGTGCTTTATGATTAACAATTTTTTCACTATCAGGTCTTTAGTGGGTTGCAGGCCAATCTCGACCTTCACAACCTGGGTAAGTACTTTCATAGCGGCTCCAGGTGGTAGATGCTAGGGTGGCTCTTATTCTTGGATGATAGGTAGGATGGCGGGGGTTTCTTCTTTCTTTGGTTCTGTTAGTGTCGGTATCTTCATCCCTCCGTTAGAGATAAAATCCTCTTGTTGCATTGCATATTAGGTGTCCCGCTCAGTCAGCTGCATTCCATTAGGCGCATGGATCATCTGACAGTAGTGGCTTCTCCTATAGTTTCCCTCGTGACATTTACCTGCTGGCTAATGTTTATTCATAAAAAATTGTACACGGTCACCTTTTTTGTCTTAAAGATTGCAGAAGTCTTTACTAGGGTTTTATTGTCATTAGGTCTAGGGTTTCATTAGGGTTTCATCAAAAAGTGTTTCAAAGTGTCCAATAACAATGAGTAGGCCATGAGGAGGTTCCAATCTCAATAAATTTTATAATGAAGTATTCAAAGATGTGTCTTTCGTATTTTTTCTTTTATTGTACAAATTTATGTAATTTTATCCCTTCATCTGTAAATTGCTTCACCTGCAACCTTGGTCACTTTTCCTAGCCTCAGTAGCTCCAACCCCGCTAAAAAACAAGCAAAATACAGGTCATTCAGTTCATTACAAGTTCCAATAAAGTGAAAAAGTTCAAAAATATAGTTTAAAAGTAAAGGAAAATTCTAAACATTGCAAAAGTGGGTTTTGTGAAATAAAAATTAAAGGCTCCATGAATATAAGTCATTGTTTCAATTTGAAAGCTCATTTTCACTCTTGGAAGCAAGCAAAGTTGTGTTTGAAGGCGAGCAAGAGAAAATCGGAGAAGTTTGCCAAAACATAGAGGCGCCACGCATTGGGTAACTGGCGTGGTGCACATAACTGGCACGGCACATAGGGTCGCGATATTCAGTGCAAATTAACACAAGCGCGATGCACATAATTGGCGCGGTGCATTGGGCTTGATGCATGGCGCATACAGCTAGTAAGCACGAAACCTTCATCAACTTGCTCCAAATCACCTAATACGTTTGGATCTTCACTTGTACAAGTAGGTTGAGCCTTTATCACTGTTTTTCATCCAATTTTGGTGGTTTTTTTATGGTGTTTGTCTTATGGTGGTTGGCTAATAAAATCAAACCCTACCTCTCTCTCCAAAGGAAAACAGTGCTAGGGTTTGTATCAAATATTTAGCTGCCAAGTCATTCCATCATCCTTCTACTCCCTCGCTCCATTTTCCCTCATTTCCCTATTCCCTAAACTCATATATCCCTAAATTCACTAATCCCATATCCCAATCCCATATTCCCAATTCCCATTTCCCAAATCCCAAATATAATTCCCAAACCCTAGTGCCATACCAAAAATTCCTAAATTGTTCCATAATCCCCCATTTCCCTAATTAAAACCTGTCCCAATAGTCCATAAATCCCTCACTGTTTCCTCCCTCCACAATCCCTAATATCACTTTTTCGCTAGGTGGCAAAAGTCAAAACACATCATAAATCACCTATTTCTCATCAAAATAGTTCATCCACTAGTAGAAATGGCATCTGATCCCTCATCTGATTATGAAGAGGAGACACATAGTGACTCACCTACGGAGGTACATGTACTCAGGAGGCCTCATAGAGGTGGCAAGCATATTCGAGAAGAACCAACCACTCTTGTTGAGTTACAAGCCTGCCCTCTTGCCATCACTTGTTTTCAGCACCAGTCCTGCTATGAATTTTGTGAGAAGGTTGCTAGCATTCAATTTCATCATGAGCTGGCTCGTTTGTTTGTGTTGCATTTACATGATGGTCAAGCCACTCTCACTGGTGTCACTTTCACATTAACACCAAAATCTATTTCACTAGCAACTGATATTCCAAACATTGGAGGGCAACAGAACAAGAGGCAGCAAATTGACCAACAACATTATGAACCGTACATCAAACCCGGCTATTTGAGACAACTCAAGAGAGTGTTTCCTTTCTGGTACCTCAAAGATTCTTATGCTCCTTTGATGAAATTTATTATGAAGTATTTCAGCTGTGAGGGTCGGTTTTCCTGTTTATTTGCTTATCATATCAGGCTGTTGATGCATTTTACCAGGGTAAGGATGATGAACATCCCTTACTTCATCTTCTGAAACATAGAGAAGATGACCACCCCAGTGTAGCACAAGACTCCTCAGCAGCAGTTCAACAATATTTACATTTTGCTCTCATTAAAATTGTGGCCATTCATCAACTTGGCTTACAGGGCATTACTTAGGAGGATTTCATCTCTCATGAGTTTTTCACAGCTCCTCAAGGACCTTTAGAGGCTTTGCATGAGACAGGTGGACCTTCTTATCAGCATGAGGGTCATGAGACACAAACCGCTAGCATGCTAGTGTTTATCACCTATCAGAAGGGCACGAGACGGTTGTTCGCAGCAGCTAAGAGAGTGTTATCTCCACCTAGGGTGGAAGGGGCCTCGCTTCCATCATCAGCACAATAGGTTCAGGACCAAGGTAAGAGGCCACTACAGGAGGAAGGACCGTCACGTGAGCATGAGACTGATTTCATTCTCATTGGGGGTGATGATACTGATATGGGCCTGAAAAGCACAAATCGCCAAGAAATCATTCAAGAGCAGCAAGTGGACATTGATGCCTTGTCCATCAACTTGGATAGAGCCCAATGGATAATGCAATACCTGTAGCAAAGGAATAACTAGCTTGAGGACCAACAAGCGATTATGGAGCTACAAAACATTCGGGAGAATCGCCAAGCTGCCCAAAGGAGGAGGGTGGAGTTCACTTCACTTAAGCAGGAGGTTTATGCCGATCGGGAGTCATGGCTTGAAAGAGCCAATATCCACTTGGAGAGAAAGTTATAAAAGGCCATCAATGAGAAGAATATGCTGGGAAACCTGTCATATCATTACTTTTCAAGGAACATGGTGTGCCAAGCTAGAATCAGGAGCTTAAAGGAAAAGTTGAAGAGTGCATCAAGGAGGCAAAAAGAGCATGAAGGACTCCAGATATTGGTTGAGGCTTCTTTGGCCCAACACAATGTTTGATGTAGAAGTCTCAGCCCAAATTTCAAAAAATTTGGGGCACTTTTTGCATTTTTGAAATTTTTGGCACAAAAAACAGAGTTTTTTGCCCTATGCGCTGCGCCACGTGGCGCTCGCTTTTGCTAGGAGCTTCCAAATCAAAAAAACTCACCATTTTTGGATTTGGCATGGAAAAATATGTTTTCCTACCAATGGCCAAGAAATTTGGACAAGTTTTGGGCCCTCAAAAAGGTAAAAAACACTCAAAAAATGACCTCACTGCCCCTATTTTGACACACAGGAAGTAGTGTTGGGAGGACTGACTTTTGGAGGGGCAAATGGAGGCCAAATTGAAAAATTCGATGGAAAGTAGACAGGAAAAACTTTCTAACCAGCACACTTGGAGCTAATTTAGACATTGGGAAGGCCTCCAAGATTGGGTCCAAACAGGCGCTACGCATAGAGAATCAGGCGCGGCGCATAGAGGAAATTTTGCCAATTTGACCAAGTATTACTCTGTTTTTCGCCTAGCTTTGGCTAGTTTGACTTTCTTAATGGCAAATTTTTAATGTAATGTAATGTACGTTGATGGATCATTATTTAAATATGTCAAATTTTCACTTATAGAGGTAGATTCATCAGTTCAAAAGTTGTTTGAAACTGAATGAATCAATTCCCTTGTTTCTAGAGGCATGCTATTCTGTTGCCTGATTTCTAGTTCTCATTTTAGAATTAGTTGAAATAGCTCCTAAACCTGTGAGCTCGACCCCTAGAGGCTAGGATGAGCTATGGTTGTCTATATTCATTCATTAGCATGGTTGGACTTTTGAGAAAGCCTTGAGCTTCACTGTACATTCATATAATCAATTTGGCTAAGGAATTGAGACAAGGGTTTGTAGCACTCTTTGGGATCCATGTGGCAATTTGTCTTGGTACAGTGCTTTCTTTTGTAATTGTGAATTTTCTTATGTGTTATGTATGCCATTTTCTATCTTGTTTCTTCTTAACTAAACAAACAAGAGTGTAACTAGAATCCATTGAAATTGCAGTGCTCTACTTGAGGTTTGCTTTAGTTTCTTGATGTTTTCAGCTGTTTGGAGACGATCCATGAGTTTTATTGCCCTCTATATCTCCTCACCTATCTAATCCTTCGATCTCATTCAATTTTAAGTGTAAAAAATAATTCCCTACCTTGCCCCATTGAGATCTCTGCAAGACTGAACCTCATTCCCCGCACCCAAAATCTACCTTTCCATCTGAGCCAACAAAAACACCATTTTATTCAATCAAACTCTCTTGAACATATACCTAGCCTAAGATTAGTATTTCTATCAGGCATATCAAGCCCTCATTGATCATAATTTGCTGAGATTGATCCGGAGAGAGCCCTCTCTCGACCTGGTAGGGCTAGCTACTAGTTAAGCGTGGTTTGATGTTGGCCCGAGATCCTACCTTCCTCATCCTAAGGTAAATCTAGGCACTAAAAGGTTCTCCTAGAGAAGACAGTGAAAGGTCGAAATTTGGGAACTCTCGGCGGCCTCAAAACCCTGGGTTTCCCATCTTTGATCACTATACCATGTTTGGGGCGGTTTTCCGGTGATCGCAAGCCTTGCAAGTGGGAAATGGTTTTTCCAAAATGGGAGCGATTCCATTCAGAGAGAGACACGTGGTAGTGTAGTCGGCTAGAATACCACCCTCATCGTGCACTATTGTTTGGTGATGTAGGTCGGTGCGATATGATCCTTAGCCGTTGGATCAAGCAAGGTGGATCTACGGTTGGGATCGATCGAGCATGTTGGTGGTCCATGTGGGTAAGTGTCGTGCTTCTTAGTACTGCGAAATTGGCCACAGCCGTTGGATTGGGTGAGGAGGTTCGACGGTGGAGATTAAAGATGCATGTCAAGAAGATGGCAGGAGGTGTTAATGCATTTTATTCTTGGCGGGATGAAAAATGTTCTTGGTGGGACTCATTCTTTTTTGTTCATTCTACAGGTTCGCAAGTTTGTGAGTTTTTCGAACATGAAATCCTTATAGATCGGTACATTTATTCCTCTTTGGGTCCATTGCTGGCTTCAACATTGTTTTTCTTCTAAGAGTTTAGACATTTGGTTTGTAGGTGTAGGGGCTTTTGCCTTTGGCCCATTAAAAGTTTGACTTTGGGTTTTTTCCTTGGTCCATAGCTCCTCGTGGAATGTTCTAATTTATGTATTTTATTAATGAAATAGAAGTTCCAATACTTGCTTCAGCAAAAAAGAAAGTATTAAGGATGCAGGACAAGAGCAAAACTATGCCAAACCACGACTAAGATAGAAATAGGCCAGTAATAGTTTCCAGGCCAGAGCCAAAAATACAAATTAAGACAATTAAGGTTAGCCTTCATAGGAAAAACAATTCCTCAGAATGTTAACCCTACAACCACAAAAAAGGGTTTACTGGGCGTTCCAGTACTTGAGCGAAAACTCTTGCAGTAGAAATAAGTATAGAAGTTCATGCTTAGCCAAAAAAAGTAGCACCTGATGTCGAACTTGGAAAAACAACACAGGAAGAGTCAATGCTATGATTACAAGTGAGAAATATATATATATATATATATATATATATATATATAGATATATACATATATATACATATACATATACATATACATATACATATACATATACATATACATATATATATACATATACATATATATATATATATACATATATATATATATATATATATATATATATATATAGATAGATAGATAGATAGATAGATAGATAGATAGATATAGATAGATATAAACAACAAAAGTGAAAATGATTACGTGAGGGAAGTCTTCCCTTATATATCAAAATCCACAAGTCTATCCACATAAATTATTACAATCAACCTAAGGGTGATAGGACAAAGATGTCATAATGTCATGAATGGTATAATGTACTAAAAAAGAACGGGGCTATTAGAAAATTAAATGAACAAAATTAGTAAAATGTAATAGGATTACCTGAGGGGTGGAGCATGGCATCCACCGAGTTGAGGAAGAAAAGAAAATATATGAAAATTTGAATGTAAATGCTAAATGTGATGATTTTTTTTTCCAAACCAACAAGCATGATTTCAAACTTGTTAAACTCACTCCTCAAACTTGTTGCAGCCTAGAAGCCACTCCTCAGCTTAGTTGAATAAAGTTATTTACTTTCACAAATTCCTTGTATAGGAATGTAAGTTTGACAAGAATTTTTGTACACATCCTTTAGCATAATTAAAAAAAATAAATTGTGTATGAATGAGACTCTGCTTGAAAAGGGCAAGAACCAAAGGATGGCCATTGAAATCATTGTTTCTAACATATCCAAGGTAAAATAAGGTTATGTTGGAAGTGAGGAAGATGGAGGGGTCACAACTTCACGGCCAAAGAACACCCCCACTATGCCTGCATTGGCAATCGATCCAGTTAGTCCCATTTCAAAGCAGAAATGAAAAAGCCAAAATGAAAATAAATAAGAACAAGGTGAACAAGACCTTATATTTTAGTTACCAGCAACGTTGAATGATGCAATAGTAAAATTCATGATAATAGCCAAGTTGTTTTACTCAGAAAATGGTATTGTCACAACTGGTAGCGAAGGGCAAAGAAGGGTTGACAATTTGAACCTTGTAGCAGAGCCAAGAGATGCTCTTCCAAACTCAGGAATGAAAGATGGCCTGAAGTATCGTTCCTTTTGTAAAATGGTGAACCCTATCCAGATGGGTCGTTGATTTGCTAAGAAAAAATCAAACTGTCAATTCCGAATGAAAATCAAGGATGGTGAGATCACGTGAACTCAAGTGTGATATGCTTGCGTGGCCCAACAAGGCCGAGCAATGTGGATGACATTAAGTCCATGATAATAACTACAAGACACCACCATACATAAATTAGAGGGAGCAAATTATAAGAGAAACTTGTAGAAAATGACCTATCATTTGAATTTCAGGAATTATTGTTAGAGATAATGGAGAATATCTTATAATAGTGAGCTGGTTCACGTGACCTCAGGATAGGAATTAGTGTATATTTTTTAGGTTATTGTTCTAACTTCCCTAAATCTATGATTACTATATGTTGTGTAATGTACATGAACAATGTAGAGCGTTCTATAGAGCCAGACTCTCCTTGTTCAGACTCTCTTTCGTAGAGCTGACTAGTGGGTTTCATTTCATTTAATATAAAACATTGCATATTTTATCATGGTATCAGAGCGATAGGGCTGAGAAAACTTGTTCACCGAGTGAGGAACTTTCCAATCGCACCTATTGCGAAATCGTCACAAGTCTTTGAGGTACAACTGCGACGATCACACTATAACACTTCTGTGCATTTTCATTTTCTAGATCATCGCAGCTATCAAGTGTACATCTGTGATGAGATTGTCACAGCTATCACATGTACATCTGCGACGATCATCGCAACTCTGTAGTGGATAAGTGCGACGACCGTGGTGAGAAGCCGAGAGAAGGCTGCGAGGTCAGGAAACAACAAACAACATCACAACAAGAAGAGGGGCTACATTTTGGCAGTGGCTGCCAAAGAGAAGGCTACGTGAAGGTTGAGATCTACCAAGAAGAAGACCAAAAGGAGGTTGTTGAAAACAACATTGGAGATCAGCAATCTTTGTCTTTGACATAGATCTGGGGTAAATCCAACATATTTTTTTTACCTGTCAAATTTGTTTTAATCACCAAGATGAATAATCAGATGTTTGAAGCATGCTTGAACGAGCATAACAAGCTCGATGGCTCCAATTATGTGAATTGGAAATTCAAGATGTAGACTCTGCTAGAAGTGCAGAGTGCTTGGACGATTGCAAATGGGGATGAATAGAAGCCAGCATCTGGATCCGCAACAGTCCCAGATTGGGAGAAGCGTGAGGGTAAAGCAAGGATGCTGCTGAAGATGGCAGTGAAACAGTGCATCATACCACATATCAGAGAATCTAAATCAACAAGCAAAATTTGGGGAATTTTGAAGGATCTGTATGAGATTAGGAATACAAATCATCTTTTGTTTCTGAATAGCGAGATCTTATCCCTGAATATGGAGGAGAATGAAACAGTTGTTGCCTTCATAGCAAGGATCAAAGACCTGAAGAACAAATTGGCAGACATTGGTCATACAGTTGACGATACAGATCTTGTAACAATTACCATGAATGGTGTGACCAATGACTACCAAATGTTCATCACTGGGATAAATGTGAGAGAGAAAATCCTAAAGTTTGAAGAACTGATAGGAATACTGATGCAAGAAGAAGAAAGAAGATCGACTCTGAAGCCCCAAAGTGTCGATCTTGCATTGATGGCAAAAAAGAACTTCTACAAAGGAAAAGGAAATCTACAACAGCAAAATGGAGGAAGCTCACAGAAAAGAACAAATCTAACCCAAGGTATGAATCTGAATAGAAACAACTCTATAATTAAGTGTTTTTATTGTAGAAAAATGGGTCATATAGCTAGAGAGTGTAGGAAGAAGAAATATCATGAAGAACAACAAAGGCAGAAAAGACATGCAGGTCATCTCGCGAATGATAATCATGAGCAAAATTTCAGATTGTTCATGGTAGATCGTGATGAGAATGTTGATGCAGACATCTGGTATGTAAATTCGAGAGCATCAACATAAGGTTCCTAAGTACATTTTTTTCAAGTCTCTAATCGATGTTGGATATCAAGCTCACTGAGTCCAAGGCTTTCCACCCCCAAACTAATGGCCAAACAGAGCTCATCAATGGGCTGATCGTATGCATTCTACTCATGTATAACTTGAAGCATCCATGCACATGGGATGAAATCCTCCCCTATGTCCAGCACAACTACAAGAAATCTCTCCATAGCTCAGCTAGGCACAAACCCTTTCAGGTGGGGTAGGGATTGCAACCACTATGTCCCATTGATGTAGGCATACCATTTACAGCTACTCAGGCAGATTCGTCTTATGTCCAGTCCGAAGCTGACAAGGATAACAACTTTATTGAGCACATTCAACACATCTGGCAGTAGGTCCATCACATATTGGATAGAGCTAATGTTAAGTACAAGTAGCGACATGATCAACATTAGGTGCCACACAAGTTTCATTATATGACAAGGAACAAGAAATGGTTTGAATATTTTAAAGAAATCAACGACATAGCACAAATCTACCTAGGTGATGATAGAAGTCATTAGATCAAAGGATGTGGGAAAATTTCTTTCATTTTACCTAATGGTAATGTAAGACAAATTTATAATGTTATGTATGTGCCCGGTATAAAAAAGAACTTTATTTCTATATCCATGATTATAGGTTAAGACCTTAAAGTTGAATTTTTTAAATCTAACTGTTATATTAAAGATCTGCTAGATGGCATGAAGACAATTGTTACAAAAAATCGAATAGGAGGTCTATACAAATTGGATGTAAGACCAGCACCAGTTCGAGCTTTAATAGTAGTGGGTTTGACTACAGAAGAGTTGTGGCATCAGAGATTTGTTCATATCAACTACAATGATTTGTTGTTACTTCAGAAAAAGGAAATGGTAAGAGAACTTCCTAATTTTAAAACAAGTGCATAATGATTGTGATGCATGTACATTAGGAAAGATGCATAGAGAATAATTCCCTGTATGAATAGAGAAGAAACAGAGACATATACTTGAATTAGTGCACACATATCTTTGTGGACCCATGCAAACAAAGTCATTAGGAGGTGCACTATATTTGTTACTGTTTATTGATGACTGCACAACGTTTTCATGGGTATATTTCTTGAACAAGAAGGGGCACACATTTGAATACTTTAAGCAGTTCAGAAATATGATTGAAAAGCAAACAGGTAAGTAGATAAAATTCTCCGCTTCGATCAAGGGGGAGAATACAGGAATGATTAGCTTATCAAGTATTGTAAAGACCATGGAATATTACAACAATTCATAGTACTCCATACTCCTCAACAGAATGGAGTAACATAAAGAATGAACAGAACACTGGTGGAATTCGCTAGAAGCATGTTGAAAGGTAAGAATCTTTCAAATGTTTTTTGGGTTGAAGCATTGAATACTGCAGTTTATTTGAAAAACAGGAATCCTACAAAGAGACTTGAGTTTAAAACTCCTTATGATGCACTATATGGATTTAAGCATGCAGTAAAACATTTAAGAGTATTTGGGTCTAAAGCATTTGCCCATATTCCAAAGGAAAACAGAAGAAAACTAGATTCAAATGCCATCGGATGTACCTTTATCTGGTATTGTTCACAATATAAAGCTTATCGATTATTTAATCCCTCTACTCACAAAATTTTTGTTAGTAGAGATGTCATATTCCATGAGTAGGATCATGAAGAATCTGATAAGCACAATGAGGAATGGGATATTCCGTACTTGTTGGAAGAAGAAAGTGAAGAAACAGGAAACAATCAGGATCAGTAGCAGACAAAGGCAAAAGATGAACAACAACAACAACAACAGCAGATACAGCAGCAACAATAGCAGCAGTGGGAAGAAAAAGAGAATGATCATTAGACGAGGTTTGAGGCTACCCCACCACTTAGGATATCAGGTAGGAAAGCTCAATTGCATTTAAGATATAGGGAAAATTCTTTTATAACTAGTATGATGAATATTGTTGAGCCTTCTAGTTATAAGGAAACAAATGAATGTAGCGAATGGAAAACAACTATGGAACAGGAATATGAATCTATATTTAGAAACAACACTTGGGAACTGGTTGAACTTCCTAGAGGGAAACAAACCATAGGTTGTAAATTGTTGTATAAACCAAAGATTAACGCAGATGGAACTATAGATAAATTAAAAGCTAGATTGGTAGCAAAGGGGTATTCACAAAAAGAAGGCATTGACTAAGAAAAAAAAATTCTCCCTGTAGCTAAACTTAACACCATTAGAATGTTGATTTCTTTAGCTACTAAAAACATTGGATGATTCACCAACTAGATGTAAAGTCTGCATTTTTAAATGGAGAATTGAAAGAAGAGGTTTATTTAGAGCAACCTGAAGGGTTTGTCCAGAAAGGGAAAGAACATTTAGTCTGTAGGTTAAAGAAAGCACTTTATGGATTAAAGCAAGCACCCAGGTCTTAGTATGAAAAAACTGATTCATTTTTCCTACAATTTGGCTACAACAGAAGCAAAAATGACCCTAATCTTTATACCATGCAAGATGAACAAGGGCACATAGTTTTGATTTATATGTATGTAGATGATTTGATCATTACAGGTGATGCTACATATCTGATCAAAGAAATCAAGCAACAGATGTCAAGTTGTTCGAAATGAAACACCTTTGTGAATTAAGATATTGTTTGGGTCTTGAGATCTAGAGAGATTCAGGAAAAATATTTTTGTCCCAGGGAAAGTATGTCAAAGGACTATTAGAAATATTTAGGATGGATCAGTGTAAGCTCGCAGCAGTACCATTATAGTAGAACATCAAACTGCAGAGTTAGGATGGCTCTAAAGATGAAGATACGACATTTTACAGACAGCTAGTTGGGAGCCTAATCTACCTAACCACTACTAGATCGGATTTGGCTTATGCAGTTAGTGTGCTAAGTCAATATATATCCAAGCCACTTGAAAGTCATTGGAATACAAAGAAAAGTGTTTTGTGGTATCTACAAGGTACAGTAGATTATGGTATTATTTATACTAACTCCTCTGATGTTATATTAATAGGATTTAAAGATTAAGACTAGGCTGAAAATGTAGATGACCACAGATCCATAACAGGATATGCATTCAACATTGGATCTGGGGTGATTACATGGAGCAACAAGAAGCAGAACACAATTTCCTTATCTTCACGAGAAGCAAAGTATCAAGCTATGTGTGCAACAACATCTAAGGCAGTTTGGTTGCGGAGACTTCTCCAGGATGTTGGGGAAGAACAGAAAGAGACAACAACGATCAAGTGTGACAATCAGAGTTCAATAAAAGTTGCTAATAATCCAGTGTTTCACAAAAACACTAAACACATTGATACACAGTTCCACTTTGTCAGGGAGAAAGTGCAATTAAAATAAATGCATTTGGTATATTGTAATACATGCGATAATTTTGTAGACATTTTCACTAAGCCTCTTGGAAAAATTAAGTTTGAAATGTTTAGGGAGATGTTAGGCATATTTGTGAACCCCTTCTCCATTAAGGGGGAGTGTTAGAGATAATGGAGAATATCTTAAAATAGGGAGTTGGTTCACGTGAACTCAGGATAGGAATTAGTTTCTATTTTTTAGGTTATTGTTCTAACTTCCCTAAATCTGTGATTAGTATATATTGTGTAATGTACATGAATAATGTAGAGTGTTTTGCAGAGCCAGACTCTCCTGGTTTAGACTCTCTTTCGTAGAGATGACTAGTGGGTTTCATTTCATTTAATATAAAACATTGTATATTTTATCAATTATAATACAAATTTTGTATCTGTGTAAACATAATGCGTTATGGATAAGAGGAGTAAGATTTACAAATCGTAAATGTAAACTTAATGCATTATCCAGATATAAGTGGAGTAAATGTTACAAATCATATTATAGGATTTACAAAGAATAATTATTGTTGAGGACTAAATATGTTATGCGGTGAAAATTATGAATAAAAAATAATATTGTGGCAAAATAAGGGGATTTCTATTGTTATGTTACAAACTTATTAAGCTATATTGAAGGTAGGTGAAAGGTGTGACATTCTTATAAGTTGTGAGCCTTACATATTTATATATAGAAGGTTATAAATTGCATGCAATCAAATTGTATGTCAATTTTGATAATGGGATATTCAATTTGATAATGTGTGGTAAATAATTAGGGAGAATATAAAACATTAACTTTATTTGTCATGTCCCTTCTCAAATACATTTGTAATAAGGTGTTGCTACACAATTTTGCACAATTTTGGCTAAGGAAAAGAACCCAACATTTTCAACTTATGGACTTAGGAGGAAATTCGACTTTATTTGGTTGCTAGTGGAATGTGGCGGCCACCCACAAGTCAATTCGAACTAGGCCATTCGAATGACTTGGAGGGAATTCAAAGTGCTTGATGGAGGGGCCCACATGAGGAAAGAAAGGCCCACAAAGATAAAAGGAGGAGGAAGCTCTCATTTGGTTTCATTCATTCACCTTGCAAATCGAAATTATATGACTATTCGCTCTACTATTTAGTTGAGTCAATTGACTGTTTACCAACGAATCTCTCAAGCGAGAAATTCAACCTTACCTTCAGGGGACCTTTTGTGCCCTCCCTAGGAAGGTAGTTCCATAAACATTTCAGGAGATCTGGGAGTGTGTTACAACATTTCCATTCAGTCACAAATAGGGAATGCATATTTCCGGGCTATTTGAAGAATACGTAGCAGGAGTTTCATCCACTATTGATCAGTTATTTTTCAGGAGAGAGGATTGGGAGAGCAACAACAAGCCATCATTTCTTGAGAGTTTTGGAGCCAATAGAGCTAGCAACCCAATAGTTCAAATTACTGGGCTTGGGGACAATGCAGAGGGTCAGTCCAACTTTTTCGTGGGGCTTAGGAGAAGGTGCTATAACCCAGAAGCTCATTCAGGAAGTCAGGGAATTTGCAGTAGGGTTCAACCTAGCACTTTGGGACATTTTTCAGGAGGATTTAGAGGTAGAATCCAACAAACTAATTTTTGTAGTTGCAGCTGAGGTTGGGCTCCTTGAGGTCGAATTTCTGAAGTCTAAAGCACCTAAATTCCTTCGTGGGTTTTCCTGGGTTTAGACCAAGGAGTGAGGAGCTAAAATATTATAATTTTCTGAGCACGGGAAGTGGTGTTTCCATCCATTCCAAGTAAGCAAAAAGCGAAGTTTTCTGGGGCAGCGTAGTGCATATTGGTGCAATAGTTGAGGCAGCCATCAGTTCAGTCATTTCCCCCCTAAGTTTGGTCATTATTGTCCATTGAGACAAACCTAGGTGCACCACTCTTTTATCTATTCTATTTTTCCCTCAAAGGATTAATAAAATGGCTCAGCAATTCCTTATTTCTAGCATTTCCCTGGGTGCTTAATATATATTTAATTTTTATAATTTTTGAACTGATTGTATGCTTTATATCACTTGTATTCCTACATAGGAATATTACAGTGGTACCAGAGCCTAGTTCTTGGCTCAGTTGTGTGGATTTTCTCCTATGAAAGAAGGGGACCAACAAAACATCACATACAGAAGGAAGAGGTACCAGAGAAAAGAAAGAGACCTGGAGATTAATCCAGACACAAAAGACAGAGGGAAAACAACGGTAGAAGAGGAGGAGATGGTGGAACCCAAGAGTAGGGAAGAGATGGCTTTCGACAACCTCCTGAGATCCTTTAATGACTTAGCCAAGGGCCAAAAAGGTATGTTGGAGGAGATGAAGTTACAGAACAGAGAGAGGACCACTCCTAGAGGGTTTCTATTTAGGGAAACCTCGAGAGCCTCTTAGCCATTCGATCACCCCTCACCAGCGGCACAACACCCATCGGCTAGTGGGCCAACTCATGCCACACTTCCCTCTTTCGTTCCAGTGGCACAAATCGAACCAGCAAGGGGTGAAGACCCCATTTAGATGGGAGATCATCTCAAAGAGTGGTGATCTATGGATGCAGACTTTAGGGAAGAACTCTCTTTCAGAGATTTTTGCAAGCTCAAGCAGAGTGAGAAGAACAAGGGTTATGGAGGACAAGGAACCCAAAAGTATGAGATGTAAAGGACCACAGGGAGAATGTACTTCTCTACTTTTGATGGCACTGGCAAGTGCACGACTAGGGCTTGGGTTGAGAATATGCACACCTACTTCTAGCTCAACTGAATGATAGAACATGAAGCCATCAAGATTGCCATGCTGCACATGGAGGGGGAAGCCCATGACTGGTGGTTTCATGGCTTGGACACCCTAGGGCATGCCAATGTGGCTTCTTATGAGGACTTCACTCGGAGGGTGGTGGAGCATTTTGACCAGAGAGATTGAGAGCCCCATTTCAGAGAACTAACCCAACTAGGCTAGGCAGAAAACCTGGAGTAATAGATCTCATAGTTTCTGCGAGTATCATTGATGGTTCTAGATCTATCAGAGGCTAGGAGGGTTTACACCTTCATTGAGGGCTTACTTGGGCCCCTACGTGGACTGGTGAAGTCACACAAACCATCCAGACTATAGGAGGTAGTTTTGTGCATTAGAGATCTACAAGGGGCCATCACTAAGACTAAAGCGCCTTTCCCTGCACGAACCCCTTTCCCACAGAAGGGGCATGATACTAGACGTCCACCTTAGGGGACCACATAGGGGCGGGGGCACCTAGATGATGATACACGAAAGGACCTTAGGAGGAGGAACTTGTGTTTCATATACATGGAGCCTTGGGTACCAAGCCATTGGTGCAATACCAGCAAAGCACGCTATATTGAGGTCTTTTCAGAAGGTGACCAGGAGGATGAGGAGTAGCATGATTGTGGTGTGGGATATGGTGAGAGTTTGATAGTTAGAGGGCCACCACCACCACCTCCATAGGGAGGGGCATCCCTTACCCCACCCAAGGGAGTCCTTGCTTCCTTATGCGGGGTTCCAAAATTTTTTACATTGAGGATCATAGGCGCCATACAGGGGTAGCAAGCGTTAGTCTTAGTTAATAGTGGGGTTACTCGCAACTTCATAGATGCCTAGTTGGTTAAAATGAGGGGCCTCACCATGACTGAGTTTGAGGTCTTTTCATTCCTAGTACCAGGTGATCGCACCATACAGTGCACTCGGTATGTGCTTTCTTTGGAAGTAGTTATGGGGAACTACTCGATGACAGACCATTTCTTTGTAGTCGATGTTCCCGAAACCAATGTGGTGATGGGTGTTCAGTGGTTATACTCCAGGGAAAATTTTAAGAACCCCCCCTAAATTTATAAATATAATAAATGGGCGAATCTCCATGGTATATAGGAAAAATGGAAGGCGATTTTATCAATTATATAATATGTATATATAATTTTTTGGCGAATCTCTCACCAGGCATGGCGAATATTTTACTCAATTATAAAATCTTGTAAGATCTTGGCAAGTCTTTCACTAAATAATAAAACTTTGTATGGATCTAAGACGATAGAATTTCCCCTTTAAATAGTCTATGCTCACATGAATACCATGGTATTGCCATGGGTCAATATCATGGGTTATCATAAACCTGGAGCTTAAAAATTACTATTAGTAATTTATAAAAATTAATAAAATTAATAGTTGATTTTTATTTTATTTTTTATTTTAACCAATCTAAAATGTTTAACCTACATTAAATTACAACATCCATTTTTACTCTTGACCAAGCCCCAAGAGGATCAAATATTTTTTCACTCTATGCTAGTTTGCATATCACGATATTTGATACCTCTCGAGGGTTAGTAGATCCAAAGATGGATCTATGCTGGTTTAATTAATTCCCCCATTTAAATAGGCTACATTCCAGGTGAATACCATGGGTCAATACCATGTGCCATTTTGGTGAATACCATGGGTCAATACCATGTGCCATTTTTATTTTTATTAATTCTAATATTAGGGTTAATAATGGTTTTTTGCATGGTATTAAAAACAATCTAGTCCATGGTATTTGTCCCATAGTATTTTGCCCATAGGTTTCACCTAAATATAACCCATTTTTTGAGTGTTCGTAAATATAAGGTGACTTATGGAGTAAATATAAAAAAATGTTTTATTTGTTTACCATACCTCTTGTTTATTTATATTTTTATTAATTTACCATACCTCTGTTACAAATATGGTATTTGGCCCATAGGATTCACTTAAATAAAACCTCTTTCTTGAGCCTTCATAAATAGAATGAGGGTTATGGACTAGATATAAAAAGAGGCTTTATTTATTTACCATACGTCTAGTTTATTTATATTTTCATTTATTTACCATACCTTTATGGTATTTGGCCCATAGGATTCACTTAAATAAAACCTCTTTCTTGAGCCTTCATAAATAGAACGAGGGTTATGGACTAGATATAAAAAGAGGTTTTATTTATTTACCATACGTCTAGTTTATTTATATTTTTATTTATTTACCATACCTTTTGAGTAAGTATAAAAAGACGTTTTATTTATTTACCACACCTCCACTTTACTTATATTTTTATTTGTTTACACCAAGTGACTTATGTAGTAAATATAAAAAATGTTTTATTTATTTACCATGCCTCTCATTTATTTATATTTTTATTAATTTACCATACCTCTTTTATAAATATGGTATTTGGCCCATAGGATTCACTTAAATAAAACCTATTCTTTAAAATGGGCCAATGGATTCACTTAAATAAAACCTATTCTTGAAAATGGGGGAATGGAAGGTTGTAACTCCTAATTTCAAGGGCTAAATTTACCTTTTTTACCCTCTCCCTTAAAATAAGGTGGGCTATTTGAGGTGATTTGTAAAAATGTACTATGATACAAAATATTCGCCCACTAAAAATTTAAAACCCCTTAATTTTGCCAAAGGGCGAACATTCGCCCCTAAAATTATCCTTGTTATACTCTATTGGGTGGGTCACTTCAAATTGGAGGAAGCTAGGGATGGAGTTCATTGGGCCAGATGGAAAACTGGTAGTTCTGAGAGGTATGCAGTCCTATCCACCCCAGACAGACTCTGTCCATAGGATGGAGGCATATTTGTGACATGGGGACATTTCATGGGTAGTAGAGCTAAGAATTTCAGAGGCTGGGGGACAGGACTAGCCATGACCACCAAACATACAATCCTTAATGGAGAGATATGCAGTGGTGTTTGGGGACATTCCACCAGGGTAGCCACCAGACAGGGGATTTGAGCAAACTATTGAGTTGTAATCGTGTGTGCAGATAGTGATCATCACCCGTTATAGGCATCCCAAGGCCTATAAGGATGAGATAGAGAAGTCCATTCAGGAGATGTTAGCATTGGGTCATATCAGGCCAAGTTCCAATCCCTTCACTTTTTGAGTAGTACCAGTGAAGAAGAAGGATGGAACCCTTCATATGTGCATTGACTATCAAGCCCTCAACTGGAAGACATTGAAGAACCAGTACCCCATTCCTCCCATAAATGAGTCGACGGATGAGATTAAAGGAGCCAATTACTTCTCTAAGATCGATTTGTGTTTGGCGTACCACCAGATTAGGGTGAGGAATTAGGATATCCCTAAGACAACTTTCCTGTGCCATTATGGGCACTTCGAGTTCCCAGTCATGCCATTTGGGCTAACCAACACTCCAACCACTTTCCAGTCATGTATGAACCATGTCTTCTAGGGACAACTGAGGAGGTTTGTGTTGGTTTTCTTTGATGACATTTTTATTTATAGCTGGATATGGGAGGGGCATCTCCAACACTTGGAGGAGGTACTACGCATCCTAGAGGAGAATAAGTTTTATGCCAAACTATCCAAGTGCAAGTTTGGCTTGATAGAGATGCTCTCCCTAGGGCATATCATCAATGTTGATGGGGTGAAGGTCCATGAGGAGAAGATACGGGCCATCCGGGATTTGTTAGTACCATGAGATGTGACTACACTGAGGGGTTTCTTGGGCATTTGCACCTACTAAAAGAAGTTTGTCAAGGGGTTCTCACAACTGGAAGAACCCTTGACCGATTTGACCAAGAGAAGGGGTTTCACATGGACTGATAGAGAATAGGTTTATTTCAATTGCCTCAAGGAGGTGATGAGCAGTTTCCTAGTCTTTGCACTTCTAGATTTTTCCTAGCCCTTCAACGTGGAGCGTGATGCATCCGGGGTGGGAATGGGAGTAGTTTTGTTACAATATGGGCATCCCATTGCTTTCAAGAGTTGAAAGCTCCTACCACATGAGCTATGATATTCCATATATGACAAAGAGATGCTGGACATCATGGATGCATTGCAAAGTTTCAACAATATTTGGTGGGCAACAGGTTTCGGGTGAAGAATAATCACAACAGTATTCATCACTTCATGGGTTAATAGGGCCTCAATGACAGGCAATAGAGATGGGTCAGCAAGGTGCAAGCCTATGACTTCAATATAGAGTATGTTTAGGGAAAACACAATGTGGTTTCTGATGCTCTATCTCAGAGACTAGCTAGTCTATCACTCATGAGCATATTCCATGATTAGAAGGCTCAGCTATTGGTGGAGTACTCCAAGGAGAAGAGGGTATGCGAGGTATTGGAGGGTACTCACGCAGATGAGCATTATCGAGTGATGGATGAGGTCATCTATTATAAGGGGCACATTTTCCTATTACCCATCTCGCAGTGGAGAGAGAGAATGCTTGATGAAGCACATAATTCACCATTATCCAAGCACCAAGGGTTCTAAAAGTCCTATATGGAAGTCAAGGAGAGATTCACGTGGAAGGAATTCAAGTGGGACATGCTGAAGCATGTATAGGAGTGTGAGGCACGCCAGGGGAACAAGGGGGAGATAATTCACCCTGCAGGATTGCTACAACCACTTCCCATCCCTGAGGGGAAATGGGAAAGTATATTTATGGATTTCATCACAGGGCTCCCCATAGTGCAGGGGAAGGACTGCATTTATGAGTGGTCGACAGGTTTACCAAATATGCCCACTTTTTCTCCATCCCCACCAAGTACATGGCTTCACAGGTTGCAGAATTGTTCTTTCAAGAGATCTTCTAGTTGCATGGGCTCCCAAAGAGCATTGTGAGTGGCAGGAACAATAGGTTCATGTGAGGTTTTTGGAAAGAACTTTTCAGATTGGTCGGGACCGAGTTCACTCCTAGCATAAGCTACAAACCTTAGACAGACGACTAGATCGAGAGATTTAATTAAAAATTTAAAACCCCTTAATTTCGCCAAAGGGCGAACATTCGCCCCTAAAATTATCCTTGTTATACTCTATTGGGTGGGTCACTTCAAATTGGAGGAAGCTAGGGATGGAGTTCATTGGGCCAGATGGAAAACTGGTAGTTCTGAGAGGTATACAGTCCTATCCACCCCAGACAGACTCTATCCATAGGATGGAGGCATATTTGTGACATGGGGACATTTCATGGGTAGTAGAGCTAAGGATTTCAGAGGCTGGGGGACAGGACTAGCCATGACCACCATACATACAATCCTTAATGGAGAGATATGCAGTGGTGTTTGGGGACATTCCACCAGGGTAGCCACCAGACAGGGGATTTGAGCAAACTATTGAGTTGTAATCGTGTGTGCAGATAGTGATCATCACCCGTTATAGGCATCCCAAGGCCTATAAGGATGAGATAGAGAAGTCCATTCAGGAGATGTTAGCATTGGGTCATATCAGGCCAAGTTCCAATCCCTTCACTTTTTGAGTAGTACCAGTGAAGAAGAAGGATGGAACCCTTCATATGTGCATTGACTATCAAGCCCTCAACTGGAAGACATTGAAGAACCAGTACCCCATTCCTCACATAAATGAGTTGACGGATGAGATTAAAGGAGCCAATTACTTCTCTAAGATCGATTTGTGTTTGGCATACCACCAGATTAGGGTGAGGAATTAGGATATCCCTAAGACAACTTTCCTGTGCCATTATGGGCACTTCGAGTTCCCAGTCATGCCATTTGGGCTAACCAACACTCCAACCACTTTCCAGTCATGTATGAACCATGTCTTCTAGGGACAACTGAGGAGGTTTGTGTTGGTTTTCTTTGATGACATTTTTATTTATAGCTGGATATGGGAGGGGCATCTCCAACACTTGGAGGAGGTACTACGCATCCTAGAGGAGAATAAGTTTTATGCCAAACTATCCAAGTGCAAGTTTGGCTTGATAGAGATGCTCTACCTAGGGCATATCATCAATGTTGATGGGGTGAAGGTCCATGAGGAGAAGATACGGGCCATCCGGGATTTGTTAGTACCATGAGATGTGACTACACTGAGGGGTTTCTTGGGCATTTGCACCTACTAAAAGAAGTTTGTCAAGGGGTTCTGACAACTGGAAGAACCCTTGACCGATTTGACCAAGAGAAGGGGTTTCGCATGGACTGATAGAGAATAGGTTTATTTCAATTGCCTCAAGGAGGTGATGAGCAGTTTCCTAGTCTTTGCACTTCTAGATTTTTCCTAGCCCTTCAACGTGGAGCGTGATGCATCCGGGGTGGGAATGGGAGTAGTTTTGTTACAATATGGGCATCCCATTGCTTTCAAGAGTCGAAAGCTCCTACCACATGAGCTATGATATTCCATATATGACAAAGAGATGCTGGACATCATGGATGCATTGGCAAAGTTTCAACAATATTTGGTGGGCAACAGGTTTCGGGTGAAGAATAATCACAACAGTATTCATCACTTCATGGGTTAATAGGGCCTCAATGACAGGCAATAGAGATGGGTCAGCAAGGTGCAAGCCTATGACTTCAATATAGAGTATGTTTAGGGAAAACACAATGTGGTTTCTGATGCTCTATCTCAGAGACTAGCTAGTCTATCACTCATGAGCATATTCCATGATTGGAAGGCTCAGCTATTGGTGGAGTACTCCAAGGAGAAGAGGGTATGCGAGGTCTTGGAGGGTACTCACGCAGATGAGCATTATCGAGTGATGGATGAGGTCATCTATTATAAGGGGCGCATTTTCCTATTACCCATCTCGCAGTGGAGAGAGAGAATGCTTGATGAAGCACATAATTCACCATTATCCAAGCACCAAGGGTTCTAAAAGTCCTATATGGAAGTCAAGGAGAGATTCACGTGGAAGGAATTCAAGTGGGACATGCTGAAGCATGTATAGGAGTGTGAGGCATGCCAGGGGAACAAGGGGGAGATAATTCACCCTGCAGGATTGCTACAACCACTTCCCATCCCTGAGGGGAAATGGGAAAGTATATTTATGGATTTCATCACAGGGCTCCCCATAGTGCAGGGGAAGGACTGCATTTATGAGTGGTCGACAGGTTTACCAAATATGCCCACTTTTTCTCCATCCCCACCAAGTACATGGCTTCACAGGTTGCAGAATTGTTCTTTCAAGAGATCTTCTAGTTGCATGGGCTCCCAAAGAGCATTGTGAGTGGCAGGAACAATAGGTTCATGTGAGGTTTTTGGAAAGAACTTTTCAGATTGGTCGGGGCCGAGTTCACTCCTAGCATAAGCTACAAACCTTAGACAGACGACTAGATCGAGAGATTTAATTTGTGGTTGGGGGGGTATTTGAGGAAATATGTGACAGCTCAGTAGAGGGCTTGGATCCGTGGTTGAATCTAGGCGAGTACTTCTGCAACACCACCCACCACATGTCCATTGGTAATACTCCTTTCCGTGCTTTGTATGGATATGATGCATTATATTTTGATGATGTTGTTTTCAGAGACAATCGGGCCCCAAAAGCCAAAGATTGGATCCAAGAGAGGTAAGATATGCTCAAGGCTGTCAAGGATAATTTGGTGACAACCCAAAACCAACAGAAGGTGTACGTAGAGTGGCAGAGGAAAAAGAGGCATTTTGAGGAGGGGGACTTGGTGTACCTTCGGCTATAGCCTTACAGGCAGTCCACACTGAAATAAAAGGGGACCAAGAAGCTACAACCCCATTTTTATGGGCCATACTAGGTCATCAGACGAGTTGGGGAGGTGGCCTATGAGCTGGAGCTGCCTCTGAGGAGCAGGATCCATAATGTATTTCATGTCTCACACCTTAAAAATGTGTTGGGGTATTAGTTGACAACAAAAATAGAGTTACCCCCACTGAATGATGAGGGCCACTTGGTTTTGGAACCTGAGGCCATCTTGGAGAGGAAGGAGAGGAAACTAAGGAGCAAGACCATTAGGGAGTTCTTGGCGCACAAGAAGAACTTGTCGGATGAGGATGCAACCTAGGAGAGTGAGCATATTTTTGAGCACCCAGCTTGGAGGTTTCTTGAGGGAAAACCAAAATTGGGATGGGAGGAATGTCATGTCCCTTCTCAAATACATTTGTAACAAGGTGTTGCTACACAATTTTGTGCAATTTTTGCTAAGGAAAAGAATCCATCATTTTCGACTTAGGGACTTAGGAGGAAATTCAACTTTATTTAGTTGCTAGTGGAATGTGGGGGCCACCCACATGTGAATTTGAACTAGGCCATTTGAGTGGCTTTGATGGAATTCAAAGTGTTGGATGGAGGGCCCACATGAGGCAAGGAAGGCGCACAAATATAAAAGGAGGAGGAAGCTCTCATTGGGTTTCATTCATGCACCTTACAAATCAAAATTACTTGACTATTCGCTCTGTTGTTTAGCCGATTCAACCAACTATTCGGCCACTAATCTCTCAAGTGAGTGATTCAACCTTACCTTTAGGGTACCTTCTGTGCCTGCCCTAGGAAGGTAGTTCCATCATCATTTCAGGAGATCTGGGAGTGTGCTACAACACTACCATTTAGTCACAAATAGGGAGTGCATATTTCCGGGCTATCTAAGTAATACAGAGGAGGAGTTTGGGCCACTATTCATCATTCCTTTGCTAGGAGAGTTAGAGGATTGGGAGAGCAGCATCAAGCCAACATTTATTAAGAGTTTTAGAGCCATCAGAGCCAACAACCCAGCGAATCGAATTCCTGGGCCTTGGGACAGTGCAGAGGGCCAGTCCAACATTTTCATGGGGCATAGGAGTAGGTGCTACAACCCAAAATCTCATCCGTGAAGTCAAGGAGTTTGTAGTATGGGTTAGCCCAACACTTTGGGACATTTTCTGGGAGGATTTATAAGAAAAATCCATCAGAATGAGTTTTGTAGTTGCAGCTGAACTTGGGCTCCTTAGGGGTTGAATTTTTGAAGTCTAAAGCAGCTAAATTCCTTCGTGGGTTTTTTTGGTTCCATGCCAAGGAGTCAAGAGCTAAAATATTATATTTTCTGAGCACAAGAAGTGGTGTTTCCAGCCATTCGAAGTTAGCAGGAAGGGAATTTTTCTAGGTAGTGCAGTGTAGATTGGTGCAGCAGTTGTGGCAGCCATTGGTTCAGTCATTTCCCACCTGGGTTTGGTCATGCTTGTCCACTGAGAGAAGGCCAGGTGAACCACTCTTTTATATATTGTATTTTTGCCTCAAAGGATTAATAGAATGGCTTAGTAGTTCCTTATTTCCAGCATTTCCATGGGTGCTTGATATATATTTTGTTTCTATAATTGTTGAACTGATTGTATGGTTTATATCACTTGTATTCCTACATAGGAACATTACATTATTGCAAAATAATGTGATGAAGGATGGTCAAATTAGCAATTTAATGTATTGAGGTGGAAAAAAATCATTAGTATAGATATTCGAGTTAAAAGATTTGACAGATAAAAGCCAAGATTAATGAAAATATTTTATTGACAACAGAACAATAACAATGTACAAAAGAAAAAGTACTACTATTGTTATTACAAGAAAGGGTAAAATTAAAATTGGTTACTTTATTAAGTAATGAGAAACAAAATGGTGTGAAATTGAGGTTCATTACAACAGGGACTGGAAATTTCTTCATTGCCAACTCTTAAAATGGCCCTTGAGTTCTTTTGTGATGGTGTGTATTATTTAACTTTTATCTTCAGCACGAAAAAATGAAATATGTTATTGTACATGATATTTTTTTTCATATGAGAGTCTTGTTAAATTTTCCTAGGGCTATATTGTTATTTTCTTTGATAATTACATTTCATTATTTACATATTAAATTCACCTCACAAGATCATAACATTATCCGGATTTACAACATTATTCGGCAACCTATGAAATTATGTAAAAAGAAAAACATCATCATTAATGTAGGAGAACATAAAGGAACAATAGAAGAAAAGAACTCACATATAAATACACCAGGATTGGTTGTAGACCAAGGGGAAACCCACTATGGGGAAAACCCTTTCAAATTCTTCATCTTATATATTGTCATTGAATGATTCAACAAAAGAGAGTACATTGATCCATATCTTCAACCAAAATCCTATCCAGCAAAATCAATTAAACAACATCCATGAGGATGATCCCAAAAAATAAATCAAACAAAAGATGATTCCAACAAAAGCAATTATAAGATATCACTTCACCATAATATAATAAACTTTAGTCATATGCGATCAACAACGAAAATTCACAAAATCAAAACCCTACTTTCCAACTGGAGGGAAGATGGGTTGTGTGTGTGGTTGAAAGGCTTTGATCCATAAACTATTGTGGATATTCCACTCGACAGTTCTTCACAAAAGATCTGAATATTATATTTAAAATCTAATATTATACACTATTACAATTTATTAAACTTTAGGATCTGTAGATTTCATTGTAATTAGTGGATTCATGAGAATGGAAATTATGTAGAAAGTAGAGAATGAAAAAATAAGCACACATGCACACAAGACACAATATGCTCTCTGGGAAACCTGTTTGGGAGAAAACCCAACTAGAAGGTGAGGTTGCTTCGCTCTCTTTCTCTGTCTCAAAATATGGTTGTAGGTACAAAGAAGTAATGCTTGTGGCCAGAGGGTTGCTATAGTGCAAAAATCCTCTCAATTTTGTCTACCTCCTTTCCCACCTGGCTATCTTCTCTTAGTTATGGAACAAAAATGCTATTGAAAGAATGGAATGCCTCTTCCTCCTAGTGGCCTAGTTATAACACAACCTGATATCATACTAGTGGTTAATTTTGACTATATCAACCCTTAACTAGAGTTCCAATATAGACTCTTTTAGAGTCTTTTACATCACAAACACTTGGCTAGCCCCTTTTCCATAAATAATGGGGGCTGACGGAGCATTCTCCCAAACTAAAGGTGTGAAAATAAGAAGTTCAAGTTCTTAGTGGAATAACGTTTGCGTACAGACTCCGATTGACATGTTTCTTGCCCCATTGGAAAGGTTTCTATGTGTAGAATAGCATGAAAAGGTTCTATGATAGAGTGATAAATTTTTACCCCCAAAAAAAGTCGTTTGATGCCTCAAAATCCCTCAAAAGGTATCAAATCCCGTTTCGCCAAATTGGGTTTTGTCGATAAAAACAGTCCCGCAAGCTGATTCCTCCACTTTTTTCACTCCAAATTCACCAAGATGGATGAAAAAAATATAATAATCCAATTCAGATTAGACTTTAGCCACATAGAGGAGTCGCATTTCATGCAGTTTTAGCTTAAATTTGACTATGGAAAGCCTACGATTGTGGCTTAAAAACCCTAAAAAAATGCAAACTTCAGACCTTGTAGTTTCACCTTCATGTGAACTAATTCTCCACAAAAATGTGTAATACTTGTGTAAACAAAAACCAAAGAATAAAATAGAAGAATTCTTCATGATGATGTTTAAATGAGGGTCACTTGAATTTTATTTATAGCCTTCAATGGGTGTCCAATTTCTCTTTTGGGCATGCCTAACCTTTTATGAATATGTGGGCTTTAATTCAAAAATACACTTTCCCTTGTCCAAATTCTTGGGTGTGGAGCATGATTATTTAGAGGTCTTTGTTTCAGCCAGGTGTATACCCCAGGAAGTTTGTACACCCCTCCACACGGGGGGGTGTGGGGGAGACTTGTCCACCCCGCAGGGTGGGGGGGGGCATCCCCCCTCGACTGGGGGGTTCGAGTGCCATTGGTCCTCCAATGGGGGTTTCAGGGGTAGCACCCTCGAAGCTAGAAACAAATGTAAAATTTCCTTGTAGAAGTATAATAATTTCTACTCAATCTAGGCCTTTCAGTAGGTGGATGATCTGACGGTAGAACTTATGTTTAGTTTATGGTTTTTTTCCCTAGAAGGCAACCCCTCTTTTTGTATGAGGGCATTGTATTGAGGCGCTGTAATAGATGTGTATTCTCCGAGCGAGAAATGGAGAGGTGAGACTGTGAGAGAAAACATAAGATATTACAGTGGATCTGTTGTAGGTTGTGTCTCTTCATTTTGTTGGATAATAGAAAGGAAGGACTGGCTATTTGGGGTGGATGTAATGCAAACTGGGTGAACCACATATATCTGTGTCTCTATGGTTTTATGTGTTCTCTATGTTTATACTTATGCAATATTCTATGTGTTCCATTGCTATGTAATATATAATTTCTAACAATTGGTATTAGAGCCGAAGGTCTATTTGGCTGATAAACTCGCAGGAAAGAAGGGTTCCTCGTTCAAGTGGGAGCAATGGCAAAAGATGGTAAGTTTAGGGTTGAGAAATTTAACGGCCAAAACTTCTCGTTGTGGAAGATGTAGATGGAAGATTATTTGTATCAGAAATATTTGTACCTACCATTGGGTGGTAAATCAAAGATTCCGATGGATATGACAAATGAAGAATGGAACCTTCTCGATAGAAAGGCATTCAGAATAGGACGGTTGTGCCTCTTAGTGTCGGTTGCCTTCAACATTTCGAAGGAAACAATGACATGGTTTTATTAAGGAATTGGTGAAACTATATGAAAAATCCTCGGCCTCAAACAAGGTATTTATTATGAAACAGTTATTTAGTATGAAGATGTTGGAAGGTGGATCTGTTGCAGACCATTTAAATGATTTTAATACAGTTACAAGTCAGTTAAGCTCTGTAGGGGTAAAATTTGAAGATGAAGTTAGAACTCTGTTATTCTTGTGCTCATTTCCAGAAAGTTGGAATGGTTTAGTAATGTCCATTAGTAACTTTGTTTCTCGATCTAGTACTTTAAAGTTTGATGATGTTGTCGGTGCTATCCTTAGCAAGGAAATGCAACCAAAAAGCTCCGGTGAGACATCTTTGAGTGCAGAGTCTAGGAGAAGAAAAATGGAAAGAGGAAAGAGCTCAAGATATCGCAGTAAATCAAGGAAAGGCAGATCCAAGTCTAGATCGGGGATAGTGTGTTGGAAATGCAGAAAGAAAGGACACCTAAAGAAAGACTGTAGATCTTGAAGGGGAAAAGAAGGAGATGCACAACAAGAAAACAATCATGAAGCAAATGTGACAGGTGAGGTGTTACAGGATGCTTTGATTCTTTCTTTCAAAAATATTACTGATTCCTGGGTGGTAGATTCAAGGGCCTCATTCCATGCCACACTTGATAAGGAATATTTTCATGACTATGTTCAAGGAGATTTTGGACAAGTCCATTTGGGTCATGATAAACCCTGTAAAATTGTTGGAATGGGTAAGGTTCTTGTAAAACAGTGGAATGGAAACCAATGGCTACTAAAGGAGGTAAGGCATGTTCCAGATCTGAAGAAAAATCGGATTTCAATAGGGCAGTTAGGCGGTGAAGGTTGTGTGACAACTTTCACAGATAAAGCTTGGAAGGTCACCAAAGGGGCCTTGGTAATAGCAAAAGGTGAAAAGGTTGGTACATTGTATTTATGCAATGGTATTTCTAACTCTGTTAATGCTTTAACTTCCAAAGGAGTAGATGCAGCATTATGGCATCAAAGGCTCAGACACATGAGTGAGAAGGGGATGAAGATTCTTCACTCAAGGAATTTATTGCCAGGTTTGAAGAAAGTTGATTTGGACTTCTATGAGAATTGCATTTATGGAAAACAGAAGAGAGTCAGATTTCTTAGAGCTGGGAAAGAAAATAAGAGCGAAAAATTAGAGCGTGTGCATACAGATGTATGGGGACCTGCTCAGGTATCATCTCTCGGTGGCTCTCATTATTATGTTACTTTTATTGATGATGCAACTAGAAAAAATTGGCTTTATTGCATTAAGAATGAATCTAATGTATTTGATACTTTCAATAAATGGAAAGCTTTGGTTGAGATTGAGACAGGAAAGAAATTGAAGTGTCTTAGATCAGGTAATGGAGGTGAATATTGCAGCGAAGAGTTTGATAGGTACTGTTCAAAGCATGGAATTTGCAGAGAGAAGACAATTCCAAGAACACCACAAGAAAATGGTGTGTCAGAAAGGATGACCAAAAAAATCATGGAGTGTGCAAGGTGCATGAAATTGCATGCAGGATTTCCTTTACAATTTGGGGCAGATGCTGTAGGTATTGTTGTTTATCTAATAAACTAAGGGCCTCCAAGTTCCTTGGATAGTGGTTTTCCAGAGGAAGCATGGACTGGTAAAAAGGTAAACTACTCTGTTTTAAAGCCTTTTGGTTGTGAGGCCTTTGTCCATATTAATAAAGAAAATAAAACAAAGCTTGAGGAAAAATCAAAGAAATGTACCTTTATTGGATATGATGTTAATGATTTTGGTTATCGCTTATATGATTATGAAAATCACAAGATCATGAGGAGAAGAGATGTAATATTCAATGAAAAGGTCTTCTATAAGAATCAGTTGTAGGAAAAGAAACAAGAAAAAGAAAACAAGGAATACACAGTTCTTGATGAGATCACTGAAAAAGTAAAGGTGCCTAAAAATAATAATAATCAACAACCACAACAATAGCAACCACCACAACAGCAATAGGCACCCCAAACACTTGAAAGTGGTGTTAAAAGATGTACCAGGATAAGTATACCCCCTAAATGATACTCTCCTTCATTATATTATTTATTGTTGACTGATTCTAGTGAACCCGAATGTTATGAAGAAGTGGGAGCTAGCCATGGAAGAAGAGATGGAATCCTTAACGCATAACCTGACTTGGGACTTAGTCAGGTTGCCTGCAAGAAAAACCACATTGAAGAATAAATGGGTTTACAGGTTGAAGGAAGAAGATGGAGGAAACCAAAGGTACAAAGCTAGACTTGTGGTGAAGGGGTTTGCATAGAAGAAAGGTATTGATTTTGATGAAATATTTTCTCCTATTGTTAAAATGACTTCAATTAGAACTATTTTAAGTCTAGTAGCAGTTGAAGATTTTCATATTGAGCAGTTAGATGTAAAGACAACCTTTCTCCATGGGGATTTGGAAGAAGAGATATATATGCAACAGCCACAAGGATATGAGGTGAAAGGGAAGGAGAAACTAGTGTGTAGGTTGAATAAGAGCTTGTATGGCTTAAAACAGGCTCCAAGGTAGTGGTATCTAAAATTTGACAAGTTTATGTCTGAACAAGGTTATATTAGATGTCACTCTGATCATTGTGTTTATCTGAAAAAGCAAAATGATGGTAGCTATATTATATTGTTATTGTATGTAGATGACATGCTTGTTGCAAGGTCTAACATGCAGGAAATAAATGTGCTCAAAAGAAAATTGGAAAATTCATTTGCAATGAAGGATTTGGGAGCTGTAAAACAAATCCTTCGTATGAAAATAACTAGAGACAGGAAAAATCGCAAATTAGCATTATCTCATAATGAGTACATACAAAAGGTGTTGAAAAGATTTAATATGCACAATTCAAAACCAGTTAGTACACCTTTTGCTAGCCATTTCAAAGTTAGTAAGAAAACGTGCCCAAAGACCCAAGAAGACATGGATTATATGTCTAAAGTTCCATATGCATCAGCAGTTGGAAGCTTAATTTATGCAATGGTATGCACAAGGCCTGACATTGCACATGCAGTGGGAGTTTTAAGCAGGTACATGAACAATCCAGGAAAGGAACATTGGATGGCAGTGAAATGGATTCTAAGATATTTGAAAGGTACCACAAATCAAGAATTATGCTTTGGTGCTTCAAACATTTCTCTACAGGGATATGTTGATGCAGATATGGCAGGTGACAGAGATAATAGGAGGAACACTACAGGATATGTATTTACTGTAGGTGGAACAACTGTCAGTTGGGTTTCAAAAATCCAAAGTGTTGTTGCACTTTCAACAACAAAAGCAGAGTATATTGCTACTACAGAGGCTAGTAAAGAAATGATTTGGTTACAAAGGTTTATGGGTGAATTGGGTAAGAAGCATGATATGGGAACATTATACAGTGATAGCCAAAGTTCCATTCATCTTGAAAATAACTCAGCATTTCATTCTAGGACTAAACACATATAGCTCAAGTACCATTTCATACGATTAGTGTTGGAAGATGGAGAGTTGAAGCTGGAAAAGATACACACTAGCCAGAATCCTGCAGATATACTAACAAAAGTTGTAACCAGGGAGAAACTGAGAATATGCTCAATTTCAATTGGTCTTCAAGGATGATGATGAAGATGAGAAACAACCAGGTCCAAAGAGGAGTCATTATCCAGCAAATGAAGCAGTAGTGGAGTTGCTACAATCATTCTCCAACTGGGAGATTGTTGGGTGTGGAGCATGATTATTTAGAGGTCTTTGTTTCAGCCGGATGTATACCCTAGGAAGTTTTTACATTCCTCCAAGCGGGGCAGTGCGGGGGGGACTTGTCCCCCCCACGGGGGTTCAGGGGGGCCCATCCTCCACGGTTAGGGGGTCTAAGGGCCAGCGGTCCCTCGGCAGGGGTTTCGGGGGCAGTGCCCCTGAAGCTAAAAACAGATGTAAAATTTCCTTGTAAAAGCATAGTAATTTCTAGTCAATCTAGCCCATTCATTAGGCGGATGATCTAATGGTAGAACTTATGTTTAGTTTAGGGTTTTTTGCCCTAGAAGGCAACCCCTCTCTTTGTATGAGGGCAATGTATTGAGGCTATGTAATAGATGTGTATTCTCCGAGTGAGAAACAGAGAGGTGAGACTGTGAGAGAAAACATTGGATATTACAGCAGATCTGTTGTAGGTTCTGTCTCTTCATTTTGCAGGATAATAGAAAGGAAGGACTCGTTGTTCAGGGTGGACGTAACCCAAACTAGGTGAACCACATATATCTGTGTCTCTTTGGTTTTATGTGTTTTCTATGTTTATATTTATGCAATATTCTATGTGTTCCATTACTCTATAATATATAATTTCTAACACAAATTGAGCACTTCAATAGGCAAAAATTTTCTCTTGAAAATAAGAATCTAGCCCATGATTGGAATTTGTCACTGAGCTATCAAATTAACATTCCCTCTCAACTAGGGAGAAATTCCATCTATGTTAGATAATCATCTCAAGTATCATGTCATCAAATCATATCTTACCTTAAGTATCTCATCATCAAATGTCATCACTACTCATATCCACTTATCTCTTGATTGTCTTTGCTTGGGAGTTGAGTTCAAGAGGGAGCTTGTAGGTTGAGAGGGTGAATTTGTAGTCCAAGAAGAGCGCATGGTCAGTGTGGAGCAAGGGTGCTCCTAAAAATTCCAAGAAGGAACCATGGAGAGATTTGAAGACATTATAGGAAAATAAGAAGAAGTAGGGTGATTCCAGCAGTGACATCGACACTTCCTAGAGAGGCGTAGTTCACAAAATAAGGATTGTTGCAATTGTGAGCACCAAGAGTTGGGCTGGTGTTGTGAGTTGTGATGAGTTAATTCCTAGTCTTAGAAGTACCTCCCTCACTAAGAGGCAGTATTGATTTGTGTATCTTTCGAGGTACTCCAAGGCCCAGGGTTCGGGGTTTGGAGGGAAAAGCACAACAAGTGTCACTTGTGCGCTTGGAAGCCAATTATGGCGTTTTGCACTAATTCATGTTTTGGGCATTTCCATGAGCACATTTCTACATGTGATGGCATGAGACAATAAATGACAAAGAGGAGAATCCAACGCTTTGAGATTCATCGAATTCCGAGTTGTAGAAGTGGACATATGATTTTTTGAATTTACATTTGGGGTTGACACCATAAGTGTCATGGTCGACTTAAGATGTTTTTAGGCTCATGACTGTTGGTAGCCCCTAAATGTGATGTTTTAGAAGCCCTATCCTTCAAGGTAAAAATAGGAGGTGATGTGAGGAGTATTCCTCATCCATTCAAGAAACACAAGAGCTCATTAAAGAACTCGATCAAGGTAGAAGGGAACCTCTAAAATAGTCGTAGCCAAGGAGGACAAATAGTCAGGCATTCAAGGCATCTTTGAAGGAGATCGAATTGTTGTTAGGATGGTCGAGCAGCTGGGCTAGAAGGTCGAGGCTGAGGGGAGAAAATTTTGGTTGTTTTGAAGCTTAAAGGTGGGCTAGAAACTTTGTCTTAGTAGGTCGTGGGTATTAGAATCTACTTATGGTAAGCCGCAGACCCTAACACCATAGGAAAGACCTTACATGGGACTATTTTTGGGCTAGAATGAACCCTAATCAACAACGTGGGGGTAGAGGACTTATACAACGGCATACCACCATTTTGAGGGCTATTAGGAAACTTGGTTAAGGGTTGTTGTAGAATGTGGATGCCCTAACCAGTCAGAGTTAGGAGCAACAACAAACCAAAATTTAGAACAACAATCGATGTCTTGTGTTGGGTCAAGCAGTGATCAGTTTTGGATAAAAAATATTGTGGCCTATAAGTGCCATGTATTGACGTCAACTTGGGCAGTTGGAGACCTCAATTAGGAGCATAAATTATAGTGAAGTATTGGGCATCATTGGTCTGGTGGAGGGTAGTGTATTGATAGCCCAAATTATCCCTAGAAAATCTATCTTGAAGTGACAAAGAGGAGATGAAGGTTGGGTGAAGATTGGTGCCAAAGTGTATCACCTTGATGAAAAAAGGTGATTGCTAGCCTGGCATATTGGAGCTTAGGATTAGGCCTACCCAAAGAGAAAATTAGATTGACCCGTGTACATGCTACAAAAGTGACATGCAAAAGTGTTAGGTGGAAGCCCTCCTAGAGTCTCGATGTGTTGTCCTTTGAAGGACTAAGGTGCAGCTAGTGATCATTACGGGAGTGAAGGACTAGAAGGACAAGATACGACATCAAAGAAACAACGAAGTTTGTCATTTTATCTTGTATACCATTGAATATTGTATTATTTAGATTTTTTTTAATATAAAAAAGATTGGGGTTATACATTATTGTACAATTTGTTAAAAAATGTGTATATTTGTGCATGTGTGATTTACTACTTTATATTTTCCATTGTGAAAAGTAGTTCTTGTTGAGATTCTTGGTTTGGTAGCATCAGTGATTTTAAGATTCTAACCTAGACCTAAGGTTGTGGAAATTCAACAAATTTCATGTATGTATGACATGCCATTAAATGCAAAGGGTTAACTTAAAAGATCAAAAATAGAAATCCAATGAAGCTAACTATATTAAACCCTAAGCCTAAAGGATGAACAAACACAAGGAACCGCTCTATATTCTAAACCACAACTAACAACACAATCAATTGAAGGTAACCAAATCAATCCAAAGCTAGTAACAAGAATACAAAAAAGAGAACCACATTAAGCATAAGCTTTCAAACAAAATAGCCATGTATTTATGAACTGGAGACCTATGTTTCACCTAATTGATTGAAGAATGGGAGAGCTGGCATGACTTACAGGTGAAGCATTTTCCCTCCTCAAAAGCCTTGGTCCCAATATCCCCAAATAATCTACATAAAAATAACCCAAATACAAACAATTGTCTATTACACAACTTTCACCAAATAATATTAACTAAACACTCTTCTCCCCAAAGTTTACTAAACATTCCACATCGAATCTATGAAAAGAGGATGTGCACATCCAAAATAAGCCCAAAAATTAAAATAATCCCAAATAATTTTTTGCATAAATGAATCAAAAGCCCATATGTTCTATGTTGTTACCAAGTGAAGTGCAGTCCTTAAAATCATCCAGAGTAATCACCACAGTGAAAATGAATACAAAAGGCAAGAGGAATGCTAGAAGAAACACAGTGTAAAAGAGAGTCTTATAGGATAGATGGCATGAATCAACATTCACCTTCATAAAATCTAGAAATGCATTGGTCGTGGAAATGGTGTTTCAAGACATGTTAGGAGATATGTGAACCTACATTGTGAGATTTATTATTCCAGTACATCGTCCTACCCAGTTGTCCCTTTTTAAAGAAATTTGTTGGGCCTTATAATTTAGTGAACACCAGCCAAAATCCATGGCTAATACGTGCATAAGACAGACACAACATATACATTCAGAAGAGAGGTCTGGTTAATTCTGAGTGCCGAATAAAACCAAATGCCCCATCATCATTTTTGCACACTTACATTTCTATGTATCTAAAATTTCCATCAGAGTATATTCCCCATAAAAAATTATGGGAAGGTTTTTGATCCACCAATATCTTGGTTGCAACCTAGAAATTAAAATAAATTTAGACTTCAGCTCCTGTAATTTGTGCTTAGAGATATGGTACAATCTCCACTTGTGATGTACAACCTCCACCTATTTTTCTGCTGCTGGGATTATCCTCACTGCTGCCCTGTTTCCTTTCCTCCCTTGGCATGAACATTAGATGAAGATCCTTGATCAACCTTTCTATGTTCTTGAAACACTGTCCTTCGTAACTCAATCAATCAATGTCTCTAATTTTTTCTTTGTTCTTCAGCTAGTCTTTCTTTTATAATCTTGAGTTATTGACCGAATCCATAAGCCTAACCTTGAAAGTGATTGAAAACTCAAATTAGATCTCACCTCACTTGTCAATGCCAAATGGTTAAATTCATCTAATTCAATAATGTAAAAACATTTTCATTTCATAAGATTGAACTAACTTTTTATTTTAAAAAAACACTTCACTTTAATTAATCCTTCAATTAAAGTGAATTTGCTAAGGTTGAAGGCTTTGGACAACTTCCACACGTATAGACACTTAGACTTGTGCAGAAGTTCATGTCCGATGCTACAATCATCAACAATTTTACCTTATTTTGTATGCAGATATATTTTTTCAACCCTAGGCAACTCATCTCAGATTATAAGGGATGGGAGAGGGTAGAGATTTGTAGAAAGTTGTAAATTTTATTTATTCCACAGAAAAAAATTTCTAACAAATTTTCCTGTGGCATATTTTATTCAGCTCTAATGGAATACTAGTAACATAGATTTCTGACAGTGATCTACATGTTCAGTTGTATGTTTTCTAACCATGCGTGTTTATATATTCTAGAGAGATTCATATGGTAGTTTTTATTGGCCGTTTTGTTGGGAATAATACTGAGAGGGGGGGTGAATCAGTATTATAAAATCAATAACTTTTCAATTTTCATATTTAGATTCATATATGTGACTTTACTAAAAGTAACCTGTGTGTGTACGCGAATGTTCTTAAGACAATTAGCATATATCTAGTGAACTTATAATTTAGTTAATTCATCATATGTTTTCCTTCAACCAGTGCATTAGTACATTATTGCACATAAATAAAAAGTAACCATGTGCTGTAATAACAAAATAAACCATCAGACATAAGCAACACACATGAACATCAAGGTTTAAGGTGGAAACACAATGCGGGAAAAAACCACCTATTGTTGTTGTCTTTGTCTTCTCTTAATATAAGAAAATGTTGTTTACAATATTGTATTGGTGTAGACTCATACGAGTATGCAGGAACCCACCTACATAAGGATACTACCTTCACTCATTCTCCAGCATCTACTTGAACCCCCTAACTCTTGTACTAGCTGATATGTTTACCAGTACGTAGGCGCTAACCTATAGAAGGCTACAACCTTCACTCATTCTCCAGTTGCTATTGGAAGGGAGCTACAACCCCCTAGCTCTTGTACTGGCTTATATGTTTACTAGTATGTAGGCACCATCCTACATAATTATACCACCTTCACTCTTCCTCCAGGGACCATATTTCATAAATTTTCAGACTAGATACCCCTGGTACACATCATCACAATATGTAGGCAACATTTCATCACATTTTCATAATGGAACCATCAGTAACATCGAAGCTCAAAATTAATAACCACAACTGTAATACAACCATCAAATACCACTATATCAACCAATCACTGAAACCCAATCATTAATCTCTGATATAACTTAAACCCAATCATCATTTTTTGAATCAACCAATCATTGAAAATTATGACACAACTGAGTCAAACAATTACTGAAACCTCTGACACAACGGAATCACCCAATCATCAATTTTTGATACAACTGAATCAACCATTCACTCAAAACCCAATCAATCGATACTTAATCAAAATTCAACCAATCAATTAGAATAGTCAGATCACTGTAACCAATACATAAAACTGAACTTAGAACACTTCATCAACAACGAGAACCAACTGCAACCTCAAAAATCATATGTCTGAATGTATATGCTACTTCGATGACGACAAACTACATGTATACGCCACTTTCTGTGACCCAACCTACATATACCTCTAAAGATACCCAATCATCAAACTTTTGGACCAAAAACTATATTAACTAGAGACTTTTTGAAGATCTATTGTTATATTACAAAGTTATAAACATATAGTAGCAAATATCACCCTTGTTACTCAATCAATTACTCAGGCAAACTCAAAATACTTATACAATTAGTTTTACTTCAGATCTAATGAAGACATCATTGACAAATAAGAGTAAATCAACAACACTGATCAGATAGATAGGTGATTTCTGAACAACAAGCTCTTCCTCTACATACGCTACTTGGAAGTTTTGAATCTGCGTGTATACGCTACTTCACCGAAGCGAACCTGTTTATATATCTGCAAATTATGATTTATAACTTTGTAGATGTTCAAGACTTCACATATACCGAGATCATAGCATTTAAAGGATAGAATATGCATTAGTACTCATACCTAGCCTATACATTATGAGATCATACAATGATAAGTTATTTCAATTCTCATGATCCTGATCCATCATTAGTGCATAATTATTTCAAATCTATTAGGTCTCATCCATCATCAAGCATGTAGGTGCATACTTAGATCAAGAAAAGCATTCCCATAACATGCATATTTACTTTTGATCTAACTCTTAATAATATTTTCATTACTTGCACACTTCACTCTCTAATCTTCACCTCCTTATATAGTTTTAGCCTTTCCCAATACCTCCAGTCAAAACCATAGTTGTGTCGATGGTATTCTTTGATGGGATCAATATTCTTTTCTATGCTCATTACTATGGGCCAATACCATGATAGGAACATGTGCTTTTCTTTAACCTTAATTTTCCATCCCATACACACTTTTACTTCTGTGAAATTGCGTGCATACGTATACGCTTCTTTGATTATGTGTATCACGTGTATACACTACTTAAACTAGAGTAAACAATGTATAGAACTTTAAAACATTCTCTTCCCTCAATTTTGTTGATTCTGGTTTGCAATCCTTTGTCTCATTAGCCCGTTCTTCTGTGTCATTTCTCTATTACCTCTGAATAGACCTATTTCAATGTGATTTTCCCTTTATCATTTATGAATTGATTCCTCTGAACTGCCCTTCATTTTGTCACATCGATAAATACAACTTCCATGCATTCTATCACATCTTGTTTATACCTTTATCAAGTAGTTCATTTATCAGATAGATTTTCATCAAGGACAACTCATCAGGTAGGTTTCTTATCAAGGACAACACTAACAATCTCCATGTATCAAACCTTTGACCATTATTCTGTTCCATCATTATGTCACCTTTGATATCTCTGTGTTCCATCATTTTGTCACCTCTGATATCTCTGTTCCATCTTTCTGTCACCTCTGATCTGACGTATAGATTCATCTAGTTACCATATACTTGTTCTGCTTCAAGTGAGTTTCCATCAAGGAAAACACATGCATCATAATGGCAACACTTTAAATTCAGACTTGTTAGTTTCTTGTGGGAGAAAAATATGTTTGCATATGTTAGCAATATTCATCAATTTATGAAGGTATTTTAAATATTCTATGAATGGAAGTGTTGGAATAAAGATGTGGCCTATGCTTTGACATTATTGTTGTACACAAAATGCAAAAAATGTAAAATCAAGGTATTTTAGATTAACCATGAGGTGGTAATTCCTTGTTATGAATAAATGAAGAAATTGTTGGACTTGTTTGTTGAAAAACATAAACAACTTGGTTAGGATCTCAACTAAAAATTTCATGAGAACATGCATGAATCCTTGACATAGAACATGCATTCACAAATATTTTAGTAATTAATGATTAACATGCATCTCACTAAGTCATTATCCTATTATAAAAAAGTGTATGGAAAATAAGAAAGCTCCATAGAGCTACATGGACTAAGTGTTATCCAAAACTCCCCACTTTCGGGCCATTTATTTTTCCTTTCAAGTGATTCTTCCAACATATTCTTGAATGAAAATATGAAGTTGTAATCCCACTAAATCGAAGTTGCAATTTCATTGATCCTTAACCACAATTTAAGGGGTTTAGGGGGCTATGAATTGCCCCAGATCATCAAAATCGCAAATCGAACAATGTATCTCACAGAATTTACAGATTTATGATCAACCAGATTCCAGTGAAAGAAAGCAAGGTTTTCTATTTAACAAGTAGACGACGTCCCACAGGGCATGATAGAGATTCGAAGTTTTTAATAAGAAATCCAAAAATAGAGCATGTCCATCTTGAACACCCACTTTAAAGGGCACACAATTCTTCCAATTTAACAGTGGAATGATTTCAATTAAAATGAGCAGAACATGACCCAAATCACATTAAAGTTTGATGGTTAAAAAAAGAAGCTGAGATATGATTTAGACACTACTATACCTTTGGAGATAGAAAGCAGTGCATGAAAACAAGATTATTTTGGGGTTGACGATTGAAAACTCTTACAATTCAACGAGTTGGAGGCCAACCTGATATCCAATGGATTTCATCTGACTGACATAAATCTCTTGCTTGTTTGCATAGAATCTGCCACAGTAAGCAGCCACCATATCCATTATCACAATGTCCACAGAACTCTCATATACTTCCCTAACCATTTTTTCCATTTATTTTGGGTGATTTTGTAATCAATTTTCCTCTGGAATGTATTTCTTCTCTGTAATTTTCACAAATTCTAGTGATGTTTGCGAGCATACTCTTATTCACCTTATTTCAATGGATTTTTCAGTCTAACAGATGTCTACATCATGTATTATTTTCCTCCAAATTGTGCACCCTTTTGGCTCCTCCCTTGGCTTGGTGCTTGATGCGTTGAGCTAGTCTTGGCTTATGCTTGCAATATAATGGTGACTTGGATATGTAATGTAGTTAAGATTTCAATAAGGCTTAAAGAGCCTTCATTTTATTTTCCTCCAGTGCAACTCTTCTTTGTAGATGAAGTACAGTTTCATTTTAAAGAATGTTAACATGTATTTTTTTAACTCTATCAAGCTTAATAAATAAACAAGATTTCATTCCTGCCAAAAGATCAAGGTAGAGTGAAAAAAATTTGGTGAAAAATAAGGGTACAATAACATGTATCTGTAGCACTTACTCAAATTATCAAATATATACCCAAACCATCAATATGATATATTTTTGTGGGGAGTAAATTTATGAAACACGATGGAACAATTCAACTTAGAACTTATAGCTAAAGAGTTAGAATAGAGTGATTAAGTGATCACAATAAAATTAATACACATTGGAAATATCATATACACATGGATCATACATACCAAGCTAAATGTGGTAGCTAAAGCAACATCTTCCTACACCTAGTGTCCTAGATAGGTAAGGCAAGGTGTCATCAAACCTCTTCCATAATTTTTTTTCCAATAAGAAAAAAACCATTTATGTTTTAATATTAATGCACAGGTGTAATTTACACCATCTAACTATACTAGATATGTTTCACATGTATGACATGATATTTCAATGTGTGAAATATCTAATGTTCGAGCAATATCGAAATCCTCATAGGATTCAAACAATTTCATAAGAGTTTAATGCTACTATGTTCAAAAGGTATATTCAAACTAGATAAACAACGTGAGATTCAAGTTAAAAACTAATACCCTAAGTTCAATGGATATGACCCTAATAATAAAAAATGTAGATATAGATGAAATGTGAAGTTACAACTAAAGGAAATGTGCAATCTACTAATTAACCAACACTTCTTGCAGGTATTCTTCATAATGTATTTGACTCAGTTATAAGCCCACTCCATTTTGGATAATCTACCAAACTTGAATTTAATTCCTTGTTAATGTGATCAAAGGGTATAACCCTGAATATTGTAATCAGATCCATAAATTTAATCATCCACTGATCCAAAAAGGAAGTGTTTAAGGAAGTATAACCTCTCAACCAATTTATAATTGTCTTTGAATCCCCTATCACTTGTAAGCTTAGATTTCTGAAGTGAAACAATTAAGATGACTAACATAAACACCTAATTCATATCATTGTAGTACTTGTTAGGTAGTCATAGTTGTGTTCATTGACTAAATTAGTCATTCATGTTAGTCATTTTTAGTTTTATTTCTTACTAGCTAGTCATATATTTTAACGCAAGACTAAATTAGTCATTTATGATGGTCATTTGTAGTTCAGTTACTTAAGATTTCTCATTTTTAGTAGTATTTCACTTAGAAAAGTTTTGGTGACTAAATTTTTTAGTCACCGAGTCACTAATTTCTCATTTTGTGATAGTGTAATAAAATAATTTCAATATAAACCATAAATAAAATTAAACTAGTGGATTCATATAAATTAAAGGAAATGTGGAATTCCTATTTAATATGGAGTTATATGTAACATATAAATATGAAGGCTAGAAAACAAAGGATCCGTATTATGCCTCCACTACTTGTTGATGTTCTTTTTGGTTTTTTCAATGGGGCTAGTTTGGGACAACCAACAATATGAGGATCTGGAGTTGTGATTCATGCAAGTCATCATCATTTCTATCACATTCAGTTTGTTCCAGGTAGTGGAATAAATTCAAGGGCGGAATTCGTAGCTTTATAGGCCCCTTTTCATGTTACAGATTTCTATAACATTAAGAAATTACAGGTACTTGGAGACCCGAAACTAGATATATATTGGATAAATCGGAAATTGTAGGTGACAACCCCACACCTTGAAGCTATCATTGATGAAATTAAGAATGAATTTGCAAAACCGAAATGGTTTGAAGCAAAAAAACAATTTTAAACATATGAATAGCCTAGCAAATTGATTATCAATAGAGGAATTGAAACTTTAGATTTGTACACGCTATATTACATATTTTCTAGATAATCATGCCTTGGAGGATGTAGTAATCTAGTTTGACAATATCAGTTGATTTAGTTTATCTAACTATATATTAATGGACATAATGTTTACATATGATTATTATTTGATAGGACATGGATAGACCTTCAAAAGGACCTCTCGATGTATATATATTTTTGGAAATATATGTTTTCTTTGGTAAAAAAATATAATATAAATCATAAATAAAATTAAACGAGCATAGTCATATAAATTAAATGACTAGTAAATTCCAATACACATCAATCCATAATAATCATAAAAAAAATTTCTCATTATAGATCTCACATTGATAAAACAAAAATAAAAAATCATAAAAATTAACTAAATTATATCATTAGAATTCATATATAATTTAAAGATATATACATTTAAAAAAATATGTGACAAAATTTGTAATCATGCAAATTCATGCTCACAATATCTAAATAATATTTCTTACAATATCATAGGCCAATACCATACCTTATTCATGCCACATGCTCAAAAAATCATAACCGATTTCATATGAAACTTGTTCAAATCATTATTTTTTTCAATTAATCGATTTAATTAAAAGGGTGAAAAAAATATAACTACCTTGGAGATAAATCTCAACCTTTTATTTGTAAATACTACCAAGAATATTCTAGAATATTCTATGGAGGTTTCCGTCTACCTAGTCATTATTGATAATTAAATTTAAATTCTTGGAGCTCTATTTCAAAATAGACATGTCTATTGACATATTAATAATAGCTAGTGTAACAATGGATCTAGCATGTCCCTAGAGGGATCACATATTTTGAGTTGCAAAACATAATTATAGTGCAAACTTGGAAAAATGTGTGTGTGTGTGTGTATTTCATCATTTGCATTGGAGTTTTTAATGTATTAATGGATATAATGACTTGAAATTCACCTTAAGCATTTGGATTTTTTAATCTACACGACTTTAATCTACACAAATAGTTGCAATTCCATCAAATCATTGCTCGATTTTAAACAAAATTAACCCAAAAAAAAACTAAAATTGGCTAAAATGTAAAATAGAGAGGTTATTTGAAATGTTTTAACCATAACAGATATTTGTTTTCAAGTGCTATATATATATATATATATATATATATATATATATATATATATATATATATATATATATATATATATATATATATATATATATATATATATATATATATATATATATGACATTGATATAATTTTAAATACATGGTAGTATTATTTAACCTTGCATATTGAATTTTTGTATTTATGACATTCATAAAAAAATTTAAAACTAATATTATAAATGAAACATATTAATTTTAGATTTAAAATTTGAATGAATTACATATCTCCCTTTATTATTCTTATCTAGAAGCAATTTAACTCTTTTACTTTCAATTACTTCTCTTTGTAGATTGAAATATTCTATTATGGTCAATATTATATACTCTCTCTCTCTCTCTCTCTCTCTCTCTCTCTCTCTCTCTATATATATATATATATATATATATATATGAAATTGATATTAATAAAAATTGCACCAAGGCACATTAGCCAATCTAGTATGATTGGACTACATGCTTAATGTGGAGTTGACATGTGTCACTCTTGAAAGAAAAATAAATTATTCTCTGCAATGTCGGTTATAATAAAAAACAAAAATGAATATGCATGTTTGGATATCTTTTAATTAAAATCATTATAAAATATCACTAATCCCAATATCACTATGGTCATTGATTTTTTGTTGATATTAAAAACCTACATGAGGTAAGTTTGAAAAATAAAATATATATTGTAAAGATATCGAAGAGAATTTTGGAAAGTGTAAATGTAAATCCTTGGACACTCCAATTGAATTTCAAGAAGTTATGTAGAAGATATTGTTGAACTCGACTTGGTAATCGATATTTGATTGAAGCATTGATGTTCCGTGTTAACACTTGTCTGTACATATGTATGTTTTGCATAGAATATGATCCAATTCATGATTGAGCCACTTCATACACATTGAGTTGCCGCCAAGCATACTTTGAGATATTTGCATGGGATGATCAATTTTTTGGTCTGAGATATTCTTCCTATGATATGTGACTGCGTATAGGTACTGATTTTTTTGGGATCGTTATTTATAAGATGAGTACATTTGGGTGTTTCTTTAGTATGATATATGGCATGATATTTTAGATGAAAATTATGATGTAGTATTAAGCATGGTCGAGTTGCGAGCATGGCTAGCTATGAGGAAGGTTTAAGAAACACTTTGGAGAGTTATTTTGAATGGGTTTTGGATGTGAGAGTGATACATTGTGATAATAAAGAGTGGGATCTAATTGGTAGAGAATCTTGTATATAGTTGGGACTATGAAATCTTCATATATTGAGACAATGTTTTTGTACAAGATAAGCTTAGGCTTGTGGTTGCAGCCTCCATGAAAAGGAGGATGAATAAGGTATCCTTTTGTATATATATATATATATATATATATATATATATATATATATATATATATATATATATATATATATATATCTGTGTGTGTATGTGTGTTCTAATATAATATTTCATTTGATGTCCTCCATGAACAATAGGCCACTATTATTGATAAATGATGATTGAACTCTTTAGTGAGTTGTTTAAATCTTCATATATTGAGACAATGCTTTTGTACGAGATAAGCTTATGCTTGTGGTTGCAGCCTCCATGAAAAGGAGGATAAATATGGTATCCTTTTGTAATATATATCTATATATATATATATATATATATATATATATATATATATATATATATATATATATATATATATATATATATATATATATATATATATATATATATATATATATATATATATATATATATATATATATATATATATATATATATATATATATATATATATATATATATATATATATATATATATATATATATATATATATATATATATATATATATATATATATATATATATATATATATATATATATATATATATAGATATCTGTGTGTGTATGTGTGTTCTAATATAATATTTCATTTGATGTCCTCCATGAACAAGAGGCTACTGCTATTGATAAATTATGATTGAACTCTTTAGTGAGATGTTTAAGTCGGTACCAGATATGAGCACAATTATATGATTCTAATCTATGAAGAGCATGACCGATCGAGGACACTGAGCTAGCTCCTCCCCCTTGTCTAAGCTCCCAGGGTGAGGAATTGATATGGAGGGCTCTTGCGGTTGAGGGATCTCTGGAAAATAGGGTATCACCCCTATCTATTACCCATAGGGTTGGACATGTTGCTCCCCTATCTTAGTCTATGCAGAGTATGACCTGATTGACATCATAACCACAAGCTAGGCTTGTTGGTAATACTGCTCCCCACTTGGTCAACGGGTTGAGAGAGTTCTTGAAGGTGTACAACCCAAGCTGATTATGATGTAAGTTTTCTACCACATGACCCTTGATAGTCATTATTGGGAATATTAGTGGGAAATAGAATGGATGAGATATTGTTAATCGAGATAGGGTGGAATATGTTTTCTCCCTTATGCTATGGCTCATATTGCTCAACATAGGGTGGAAATTGTTTTCTTCCCTATGAGATGACTTAGGGTGGGAGTGTCCCATAGGACCTTTTTAATTTAAATTAGATTTTGGGTTGAGGTTAAGCTCCCCGATGTGGTTTCAGGTTGACATCTGCTCCATGATATCGTTTTGGATTGAGATAAGCTCTCTAAGGTTGTTGATTTGAATTGACAGTGGTGGCTTAAGCTCCCCTCCAATGTCAAATTTTTCTTGTTATAGATTCGAGAATGTTCAGCATATACTAGAACCTAGACCTTCTTCTCAGGAAATTGTACCTTCTTCTTGAAAAATTGTACCTTCCCGTCTAAAGTCTTTCAATGACCCACATGCTTGCTTTTCAACCTGTAGAGACCATGCACTCTAACTCTGAGTACAATCCCATCGGACTTAGATCCTTTAGGCCTGAGTCTTTCCTTCCCATCCTGGAACAAGACATCAAACCCCTTCCTCTCGATCATAGATATGGAGATCACTCTATATCTCAGTCCTGGTACAAAGAGTACATCCTAGACCTGCATCACACGTCTTGTCCCCATCCTGAATCTTGAACTTGTTACTGTCATGTTGCATGAGAAGTAAAATTGGTTTTGTGCAAGTTGGTGTGGTGATTATAGTATTCAAAAGGTTGGAATATTGGTGGTTGTTTCTTTAGCTTTGTTATAATAATGATCTTTTGTCATATTTTAGAATTATTATTCTTATGTATTTAATTTTTTCCAAAGAAAAATCATAATTTTATTCAAACTTGAAATTCAAGGAAAAAAATTATATTTTTCAGATGCCTGTATGCATTCTTGTACATCAGACTCGTGACTAATGTCCAAAAAAAAAAAATAAAAAAAACAAAAAAAAATTACATGGTGATTCAATAATAGGCACAAAGCCAAAACCAACGAGAGAATAAAACCTAGGGCTAAGAGAAAACGCTTGGTCACCCTTTTCGACCACTTTTCTTATCTACTTTTTACTATCCTCCTTCATCAGAAGTGGATATTACAATGATTAGTTGATTTCCTGTTGTTTTTCTCAAAATATTTTTATCTAAATATGATCTCTCAGAGGAATAAGGATGTTTGGAACCTCCGACTTCCTTCTCCTTCTAGATTTCTTGATTGAGATTTCCTTCTGCATTTGGATTGTGTGACCTTCCTTCCACCATTCCTTCCTGATTGATTCCTTTTCTTGGTGGGGGATATTGTGGATTCCATTTATCCTAAGTTATGGGATCCTCTTCCTCTTATTCATCATGTTGTTGGGCTAGGAAATGCCATCCCTTAGGCTTCTTGACTCATTGCTTTTTCTTCCTAGGATATTTCTTTGTCAAAGGACATGCATTTTGTAAATGTCCAGTTTGTAGACAAGAGTGACATTTGAATGTTGTATTCTAATAATCTAAGAATTGAGTCCAACATTGGTCATTGTGTGTGAGAATAATACGATCTGGAAGTCCTTTGCCAATGTCTACCTCTACACAAATTCGAGCAAAATTATATATTGCTTCTTTTGTTCTTTGTGTATCCATCTTAATGTATCTCCCAAGTAGGTTATCAATTCCTTCTAAAACTTTTGGATGCCAGAAATGAAGGGGTATATTATGAAATCTTATCAACACTAGAATTTTTGAAACAACCCTTGAGTTGGCATTGAATTCTTGGAACCATGGGGTAATAAATAGTCACGCATTACCCCAGAACCATGGACCCTCTTGTATAACATAATCTTTGATCTCTGATGATTCAAATTTTACTATGAAGAAGCCTTTGGAGCATAGATGGATCTCACAGTTTGGTGTCCAGGTCATAAAAATCCATTGAAAGAGATCCATAGGTTTTGGCCAAAAACCATTAAACTTGCAAATAAGTGCCTGGGATTGGAAGATTGTGCGAATATTTGTTGACTCTGCTAGATCTATTATCATTGCCAGAATTTGTTTTGTCTACTCCACAATATAGGGCCCAAGAATGTTTAGATTATGTTCAGATTTACCTAATGCAACAGATTTACCTTTAAGAGTGTCTTTGAATGAGGTAGATCCATGGATTGGTCCAGGCGCGCCTCCCTGCAGTCTCAGGTTAATGATAATTGTGGAATTATGATCTACTCCATAGTCCTGTAGTTGTTGATCATCCTTCATAGATCTACCAACATAGATCAAACTTTGTGACTCCATTGGAATACCGGATCTGTTATGGATCTCTCTTTTCAAATCCCAAACCAAAAAATCCTTTTTGACCCCCATGAGGACCAACCTTCCAGATGGGGTTTGAGTGAAAATTTGAAACACTTTGCTTGTACATATATCTTCTTGGGAAATTGACTTCCCAAAAATTTTCGCTTCCTTATTTACCTCTGCATGAATTGTTTCCCTCGGTTTCTTGGTCCAATGTGCTGAAATCATCAGCAAAGAGGGAGGGACATCAAGGTTGTTTACAGATTGCAGATGGAATACTGGAGAGACTGAGATTTGACTCTGCCTTCATGACTATAGATATCAACATTGTATGGAGGGTTTTAGGAAGTTTCAAGGTAGGATATTAAATTAATAGTACATAGCAGGAATAACATCAAAATAAAGACACCAATGGATCAGTTTGAAGCACAATTCTTAGCAATAGTCAAAGGTTGACAACAAAATAAAATTTAGGATTTCACATGATGGCAAAATAAAAAGGTATTTTACCTTGAAAATAGGTCTCCAAATAGCATATCTCCTTGAAAAAAGCACACTGACTACTACATTGAAAATAGGTCTCCAAATATCATATCTCCCAGGAAAAGGGACACCAATTGCTATAGCAAATCAGTCAAAAAATCATTTGCAAATATAAGAAGTATGAAATTATGTTCCTACAACTCTTCTCTAGTGCCAATATGTTCAGATGGTGGAATAGTGATCTAGGAGACTTCATAATGAATGCTCAACCTATTTAAAAGGGTTTTTGACATAGTCCAAAGGAGGTTGGTCTTAGATGTAAAACAATAGGCAACGATTTTGGCTCATAGGTTTTGGAACTTGTTTTGAAACACATGGTTTTGAGTAGCTAATGGTTTTGTTAAACACATGGTTTATGAGCCCCTAAGTTAAGCATGTTACCACTTAAATATGTGTATGAAACTTAGCTCACATGATTCAATAGGATATGAATCAATTATTGGCTTTAATGGTTGTTGTGGTTCCCCTCCATTTCATTTTTTTTTGTGCTTGCCCTAGGGGATTTTACTTGATGAAACAATCATGGAAAATGCAAAGAATGTAGAGGATGTGAGGAAAGATAGTTTTCATTTGAATGTGTAAGAAAGGCCATTGTGGAGGAGTATTTCTCTAAGAAGTACAATCATCTCATGTTAGATTCGAAATTGACCTTAAAGCATCTTTATGGGGAAGCAATTTTGATGACTAAGGGTAGAAGGCTTAGACGTGCAGTTGCAAGTAAACGAGGCAAGAATTTTGATTCATTAATATTTTGTGGCTGAGAAAACTAACTTACAGGGTAGGCATGAAGAAAATGATAGAACGAATTCCCTGAAAAGTTGATTTTAGTACCATGGACAAGGACATTTCCAAGCCAAGCTAAGATGAAGCTTGAATGAAGGGACAACTTGGAGCAGGAAGCTAGCAATGATTTTCTCATTTAGTGCAAATGGAGAAAGGAGATGTATGAAACATAAATCCATTCACATCGCTAATCGCTAGACTATTATAACAGTTTCCTATAGAGTATGAAGATCTAAAATACATGCGAGGTTGTAAGTAGTCAGAAAATTTGTCTTATGGAAGGTATCAATTTGCACTATTTTCAAAGGGGCAGGTCTGTATATTTTGAATTTTCCCTTGAACAAAAATGGCTCCCTTGAAATCATAAGTAAATGGAATTCATGATCTTCCAAATCTATACAATAAAATATCCAAGCACTTTGTCATGGCTGCTAATAAATTTTGAAACAAAAACAACTGTCTACATAGGAAAATACCACTCGTCAAATTAATTATTGGGAAGAGATACAAAAACATACCTGGGTGAAACCCCATACACAAAAAATACCATGTAAGCTTCTTGATATCTCATATCTATAAATAGTACCCAATTCTGCAACTTTAATAGGGTAAGTTCCTGTAGGAGTGTATGCTATGCTTGTACATAAGTATATGATAGGGACAGTTCATGGGTCTAAGTTGATATAACTCACCTTCAACATACATTTGATTAAACATGTTCTCTTTGTAAAACTCTAGATGTCCACTAATCTTCTAGAGGTTAGCTTTGGCCACATGTGGTGTGTAAGGAAGCTCATATCCATGATGTGTATAATTTCTTCTCCAAAAACCTTAAATATTTTGCCTCACAATGGCTCCTTTAGGATGTAAAAATAGCAAGCCCCCTCCCACTTCATCCTACATACAAATCCAACTATAATATTGTAATCAAGTTCCAACAATATAGAAAAACATTTATTTATTCGTATAAAACAATTACATTTGGAAGAATAGTAAAAGGAACTACAAAAACAAGATAAACATAAATTTTAAGTAACTTGAGGCAATCACTGTCTCAATCGAATAAAAAAGTAACACATATTATTCAATCTAATTGGAAGGTAAAAATTAAATCAAGGACCCACGAGATCAAATAGTAGAGATGAAAGATCTAGGCATCATCAAAAGTAATGAAAAAGTTACAGGCCTAAGCAAACATAAAAATGATATCAAGATTGTGTTCTGAGCTCAGCAAAAATCACTACAAGCTAGAAATGAATTCTTTGTAGTTTGACAAATGTATTTCCACCAAGTAACTCAGTTTCTCATGAAACTTAATACTTTCTTGGAAAAAATTCCATAGTATTGTAAAGTTGTGGAGGCACTCGTATGGTGTACCACATTCACATGTTCATGTATAATTGTATGTAGGCATAAGTATATCCTTTATTGAATTGGAAATAGAGAAATATTTTGTCAGCATTCATATATTCATTTAATCTTACACTATTTATTCATAGTTTACTATGGCTGCAGAGTAGTACAATAAATGTCATGATAATCATTTACCAGGACATGTCTGCAATCCAAAAAATATATATTAATGTAATACCCAAGCTGTTAAGCCATATACTAAAGAGAATGAAGATATTTCAAAAAGCAGTGATGACAGTGTTATTGTAAAGAAAAATATGATTTCCCTCCAATGATTTTGAAGCATGCAATCGTAAGTGAACCTGACGAAGTCACCAACATTAAAGACCAATAATCATTCTACCAATAGATTCTACATTAAATGCCAATAATCATTCTATCAATAGCTTGTAGTGGTGCACATGATTTTAGAAACCTGAAGAAGGCCTCAGATCTAATTGTACTACTTGGATCAATGAAAATATTACAAATCAAAGTTTCCAGTCCAAATATTAGTGTCATGCTCTGGGAAAGGCTAAGCATCACCTTGACGAAGGGTAATTGACATCTACATTTCTTGCTAACTATAGTTATTGGTGGTACAAATATCATATAATTAGTTTCCTAGTGGCTTAAGACTTGGTACTTTCAGTAGGAAGCCGATATGAAGTTGGAAACCTTGAAGTTGGGTGGTTGTAATTGCCAACTTCAAGGCATGAAGCTACCTACTCACTAGAAAATGTTTCCATCATCTTTCAAACAGAAGGATTATGCACTGAAGAAAAGTTTCAAGGACAGATTATTAGAGTCCATTTCCATTCATCTAAAATAGTTGTCCTTTCAAAGGTTGAAGTTGTGTAGTGCCACATTCACTCCCTTATTGATAACTAAATATTGATATAAACCAGTGTTGTAGTGTTTCAAAGTGAAAGTATGTTAAGAAAAGATGACTTGTTATTGCGCCAAGAGGCACTCTTCTCTAGCTTAGTTATGTAAGAGATGTGGTAATATATTGTCTTATAAACATTTTGATTTAGTTAAATTACATAACAAAAATATAATGTAGTCTAAACATGGGTCAAATTAAAAAACACTTCATGAATGTTGTTTGGAGATTTCATATGGCATACTAAAGAGGCTAAGATCTGACCTAGTCTAAATGACTACAGATATTAGCATTGAATGGAAGGTTTTACGAAGTTTCAATGTAGGATATTAAATTAATAGTACATAGCAGGAATAACAACAGAACAAAGACACTAATGGAACATTTTGAAGCACAATTTTTAGCAATAGTGAAATGTGACAATAAAAGGTATTTCACCTTGAAACTAGGTCTCCAAATATCATATCTCCCAGCAAAAGGGACACTGACTGCTACATTGACAATAGTTCTCCAAATATCATATCTCCCAACAAAAGGGACACCAACTACTATAGCAAATCAACCAAAAAATCATTTGCAAATATAAGAAATATGAACTTTATGTTCCTACAACTTTTGTCCAATGAAAATATGTTCAGATGGTGGAATAACAATCTAGGAGAATTCATAATGAATGCGTAGCCTATTTAAAAGGTTTTTTGACATAGTCCAAAGAAGTTCGCTCTTAGATGTAAAAAATTAGGCAATGATTTTTGGCTCATAGGTTTTGGACATTGTTTTGAAACACATGATTTTGAGTAGCTAATGGTTTTGTTAAAAACATGGTTTCTGGGCCCCTTCTTTAAGAATGTTACCACTTAAATATGTGTATGCAACTTAGATCACATGATCCAATAGGATATGAATCAATTATCGGCTTGAATGGTTGTTGTGGTTCCCCTCCATTTCAATTTTGTTTGTGATTTCCCTAGGGGATTTGAACCTAATGAAATAATTATGGAAAAGGTAGGGAATGTAAAGGATGTGAGGAAAGACAATTTTCATTTGAATGTGAATTTTGGGAAGAAAGACCATTGTGGAGGAGCATTTCTCCAAGAAGTACATGCATCCCATATTGGATTCAAAGTTGATCTTAAAGCATCTTTATGGGGAAGCACATTGGATGACTAAGGTTATAAGGCTTGGAGATGCAACTCCCTCTTTTGATTTTGAATTGCACACACTTAAATTTGAATATATGGAAGATAAGAAGAGTTGTCATATTTTCATGAGGGAGTTTTGGTGCATGATAATTTAAGAAAATCAAATGTTATAATCCTTTAGGACTCCAAATAGTTGATTCTAGTTGACTTTAGCCTTAGTCCACATCTACATTTCTATATGATAAGGAAATATATTTACAGTGTTTTGGAGGGAATGTTGTTGTCATTGTATTCTTCTAATGGGAATGTTATTGGAAGGTTGCTCAATTCTTGCATAAAACTAGTAAAGCAATAATCTGCTACATTGAAATTCTAATCAGTCTCTGAAAAAAAATGGTATAGAGCTTCCCTTTTGGAGATTATGAATACAAGAGTTGCAACTCAAGCTAAGGATTATGTTCATGGTTAGATTTATGCAAACGTTTTATATGCACATACTGCTACTGAGAGAAGCCCACATATCCAATTAGGAGCCTATATTACCACTTAAATCTCTACATGCAGTTTAGATCACATAATTCAATAGGATATCAATCACTTATTATCTTTAATGGATGTGGTGGTTTCCCTCGATTCCATTTTTTTTTGTGCTTACCCTAGTGGGTTTGAAACTGATGAAACAATTGCAAAAAACTTAGGGAATGCAGAGGATGTGAGGAAGGATGCTTTTTATTTGAATGTGAATTTTGCGAGGAAAGACCATTACTAAGGATAATTTCTCCAAGAAGTACAAGAATCTCATATTGGATTCAAATTTGATCTCAAAGCATCTTTATGGGGAAGCTTGTTGCATGACTAGGGCTAGAAATCTTGGAGATGCAACTCCCAACATTTTTGTCTTTAAATTTTCACCTTTGAATATATCGAAGATAGGCGGAGATATTAGATTTTCATGAGGAAGGTTAGGTAGCATGATGATCTCACAACATCAAATATGATAATTCATCATGAATAAATTTATCCTTAGTTCACATCTACATTTGTTAGAAGAAAAGGTCGTGGATTAACATTGTTCTAGAGATATTGTTGATTTCAATGCATTCTTCTAGAGGGAATTTTATGGAAAGGGTGCTTTCTTCCTAGACAATATCAGTAAAGAAATATTCAACTATGTTGATATTCGAATAAATCTCTGAAAAAAGATGCTAGAGTGTTTTCCTTTTGAAGATGATGAATGCATTAGTAAATCAAACACAGGAGTTGCAGCTTAGCTGAGGATTTTCTGAAGGATGGTATTCATGGCTAGTGTTGTTTACATATGCAAAGGTTTTTATATGCACATACTAGGAAAATAACATACATAACTGTTGCCACCCTTACAGTTTAGTTTTTAGTGTATCTGAAGACTCTGGTGTTATCTATTGAGAGGTCAATAGCCTAAAATTTGAGGTAGCTTCAAAATCCCCTGTGAAAGCTTCAACGGTACATACAAATGAAATGACTAGTGAGGTGGTAACAACAACCAGTATTGTGCTTGATGTATGGAGCATATATAATTATTGTGTAGCTAAATACTTCATAATTACCTTCATATTTTACCATCTTAATAACAAGTTCAAGGCTTTTAGATCGGATGTAAACAAATTGGTATATAGTTGGTCATCAAAGTGTCTAAATCTTTGTAGCAATTCCAACCCTTAAAACCCACATGCATGGTTCAAACTTCACATGCATAACATGTTGAGAATATGAAGAGGGGAATATGGACGTAAGTTATGGATCTTATTTCTGATTAGGAGCTATAGTGAGCTCAAACTTGGATGTTGATTCAACTTAATTTGAACCCCAAGTGGAAGATCAAAATGAAGGTGCTTGGGATATAAGGTGTGGTTTTTGAAGGGTGAACATCCATATCACTTACTTTGGAAGCCAACATGTATGAGTAGAAACCAGGGTTGATTTTTGTTGGAAGTAGACAAATATGTATATATCTATGTGGAGCAGTTTGTGATGGTTGGCCTTGTTCAATGAGCCTTCTTAGTGGCTTGGACGTGAATTGTTTGAGGCCTCATCCTAGATTGCAAATCAACAAACTTGTGAGAATTTTTAATACTTTGGTTGGGTTGTTTAATTGCTTGTCCACATTGGGAAGGATGTGAGCCTTTGGAGCAATAGATGATCCTCATGTCAGGTTTGGAGATACGTGTCACCCTTATACATCGTTCATGAAGCCAATATGAAAGGGATTTGAGGACTGAGGATGTATCTTAGAGGAGCGCTATACTTCATTGAATTATTGAAATATGGAATTGTTTTGGAATTGTTTTTATGAGGTTTCATCCACTTTTAAAGCAATATTCACTGGTTCATATGAAGGAGATCCACCATTTGGAGATATTGGAAGTTGAGCTTTTTCTTGCACATTTGATGAAGGAAACTAGCCCGTTCGAGAGCCTTTGGATGTTGGATGTGGCTTGGGAATGTCTCTCTTGGGTGATGTTGTGGAGGTATGGGGCTTGTGTGCTCAGTTGGAAAGAAAAAGAAAGATTTTATTGGAGAATAAAACATTGTTGCAGGGCCTTTGAATGCTAGATACTATGAAGGGGAGAGTTGGTGAAGTGATAGTGAAGTGAGTTGGATAGCACATGTCTATGTTTGGGACTTTGAGCTAAGGTATTGGTTTGTGTGGTAACACAAGTGATTTAATACTTTAATGCTTTCATAGATTACAAGCCAAAGGAGATTTCAACCCTAATTATAAGATCAAGAGGGCCCACAATTACAAGTTATTCATTTATTTTATCAATAAATTTGTGAAGCCATCTTCATTTCTCTTCCCATAGTTCCCACCTTAATACAAGGCATTGTGATTGATACATGAAAATCCTTGCCACCATTGGAAACCTCCATCATTATAATGCAATGAGAACTCTCAACATTTTGGGAAGGATCTTAGCCAATTGCAATAAATATAGCAGAGACAATATTGGATGTGTGAGCATTAAAGGCTCCCATGGCACCAACTATTGCAGATCCAATTAAGTTCTTGAGCATGTTCAACTTATAAAAAACAGGAACAATTTTATTCAAAACCTTGCTAACAATTGCCTTGGTGATGAGAGCATCACACACCACTAATTTTCCATGCCCTTCAATATAATTCATAGTTGTCAGTTTCTTGTCTACATTGAATTTCCAGAAACACTAATAATGCCCATTTCATGAAACTCATTCTAAAGGAAATAAAAAAAATTATGCACACCCTTGGACACCATATTCATCCCCATAGCATCCCCAAGTAAAGAAATAAAACCTCATGTATAGGATCCTCCCTACAATTGAACATTGTATGCCTTTTAGCCCAAAAAATCTGCTTGTCCTATTGAATATTGTAGATACATTCTCATGCTTATTGATATCTTCAATATAAAACCTGAGATCTGTAACTCTCTTTAGGATTCATTGTCATATAAATACCCTCATCATTGGCATATTTTTTTTTATTTGGTCTAATAACTCAAAAAGAAAGAGCTTGGCTCCACAATTTCTCTACAACATCAATAGAACAAACCAAAATAACATGATTGGTACATTTTTATAGCCTTGGAAATTTCATTGAAATGATATAAATCAAACAACTTTCTGCCCATGAGACCACTGGAATCTTTCAACCTTCCCAAATTTGTATCAAGTTGCAACAAAACTTACCAAATCTTATAGGGCATCTCTATCCTAAAGAGAGAATGTTCTAGGAGTGTAATGTGTAATCCCATATTTTTTTTCTATTCATAGTTTTGCCATAGGTTGACTCATTCTCATGACGAATTGTTTTCCATTGGTTGACATCAATTACTGTTTTTGTATATTAGAGAGCAATGTTTGATTTAGATAAGAACAATTAGATGGAAAGTAATATCTCATTGAAAGCATCTGAAGCATAGATTGCATCCTTTTTGTAAGTACAATCCATGTTCATCGTAGAACCAGCAAAAGTGGGGCTTTGAAATCTAATTTATGTTTGCTTTGAGGATTTTTTTCTTCTTCTTTCTCAATATTCGTAACATTAAATGACAAGTGTTTGCATTTTTCAACTAAAATAGGGATATGGACTTTCATTCTTGGCAGTATAAATTTTATTTATCAGTGTCAAGGAAATGACTAGTCTCATTTAAAATATAGTTTTGTTTATTTCTATGTTATTTTTCTGCTCAAGGTCAGTACTAATGAAATTTTAGAATGATGTGAAATTCAAGAAGTTTCCATTGCATATGATCCTCAAACACTAGCACCAAGGAAGTTTGTAACTATCAAGTACTCTTATGGTGCAACTGAAGAGAAGGTAAATATACATGTTTATGTCCATCACTATCTTCTGTTATTTTCCCTAGTAAATGTTGTGTGAATTGCACACAAACTTGAGATCTTCCAGTGTACATTCCCTCTCGTATGGGCCATGAAATAAAATCTACCCTTGTTAGATGTGGAGTTTATTAATGTAAATTTTGATGGCATGCAAGCTTAGACCATCATCATCATGTATTTTGTTTACATGAATTTGCTCTAGCACAACGTTTCCAACAATCTAATAATAGGTAAGTTAAATAAGAAGTTGAGAGTATAGGGGATTGACCCCTCGTATTTCAGTGTAGAAGGAATTGTCTAATTCCATGAAGGAAAAAATGCAAGTTGAATACCTAGCTTAGGGGGGAGCTAGAATAAACCTCTCCATTCTAATTGCTTTCTCAACATCATCATTTTTGTCATTGTGCTAGCAGTTTTGGCATTGTTCTTTAGAGGCAATTTATTTTCACAGGAATTTCATTTTCCTCCAAGGGATCAAATAATGAAACCACATAAAGTTAAGAGATTCATTTTATGAGTTGGTTATGGTATTATTCATTATAGACAAGGAATACGTCAATTGTAAGAGAAAATTGTGTTGTTTTAGACCAATTTTGGCATTTTTGAGCACTCTATTTCTAGCAAAGTCAAAAGCATGGTTGGAATGGTTCATATTTGTGAGAATTTTTCATCTAGAAGAAAAAGAGAAATTTATAGATAGGATTCATGATTTTGACCATTCTTTTCATTATGAGGAGCACTTTTCGATGTCAAAGAATTGAGATTTGATTCTTATTTTCCATAGAACCTTCAATTTCATTTTATTTTTAATTTTAAGAAATGAATGGTGAAACATTATGTTGAAATTTATTTCCTTTATACTAACAACAAGTACAAGGTATAATGGAACAAACTATCCTTTTTAAAAATTAGCTAAGGATAGAAACCTATGCCCTAAAAATGGCTTTTTTTAAAGCATACCTCAATGAGCATTTTCAATAAAATACAATATTGTATCTTCATCAAGAAGGTTAATTGTCACTAATTTTTGCATAAACTAATTGAAATATTTTTGAGCGAATGTGTTTTGAGTGAAACATTTCACTGACCTTTAGGTCAAAAGAGTAGTAGAGTAGAGGGCAGGTTGCAAATGAAGGAGAATATATCTAATATTGAAAATTGGATTGTTCCTTGACCTCTCTACTACTTCCACTCATCTTTATGAGTGAAAATGTAGTCTTGTTTCCTACTTCCTTTGAACTTGTGTTGAAGCTATTCCCATGCAATCAAAGTCAATAGTATGCTCCACTGTTGGCTAACTTGAAATTTAGAAGAATACATTTTCTTCTTTTGATAGCAATGTAGACATCGAAAATATGGTACTGGTCACTGCAACCATTATTATCCTTGTATCTTCCAAATATTTAGTGCAATCCATTGTTAAGAATGTGCAATGGTTAGTAATATTAAGTATTAGATTCATCTTCCTTTATTAAATGCCAAGGTTATTGAGTTGGGGAGGTATTATTGTGAAGTTAATTTTTTTTTTAATTTCCATATCTAATATGTAATAGAAGTTTCAATAAAGTTAGGTTGTAGCAACATCTATTATGCAATATTAGGTTCTCTATTGAAAATTGCAGAGAAATCAAATTCATTCTGCCATGTACCCTTGAAGTGCAAGGCATTTCCCAAGACCAACCAGGTAGATTTTTCCATAGAATTAACTAGAAGTAGTTCCTCTATTTTCCTGTTTGTTGCATCTGCATCCCATTTATTCACTTCCATTCTAACTTATTTCACCATTTGTGCCATTATTTTGACAATATCATGTTACATGTAGATTCATTTCACAGTTACTGTGTCTCTCTTGTTGTTCCATCCCATCAAGCCCTTGAAATTTGGTCTTGGAAAGAAGGAATTGTTTACAAGGACACCTCACCAATGTTTTGTTGTTCACATTTGTTTTATAAATAAATTTTGAACACTAAACTAGAGAATATGTGCATACTCTACTTTTAGTTTTCCTTCTTAATAAATGTTTTGTTTTGGCATTGATTTCGTAAAATTTCCTAACCTTTTGTGGATCTTCCAGGCTCTAATTAAGAAGAATTATGGTCGAGATGCAACAAATTATGGAGATGAAGGAGCCTTTTCCCCAAACATTGAGGTGCTTCATTGAATTAAGAGTGAATATTAAACTATGACATTTTTTTCTTCTGTAATTCTTATTGCATTAAAGAATTATTGAAGATTTCCAATGAGAAAGAATGCTATATTGGCAAGGTTGTCATTCTTTTTAAGTTTTATTATTTTCCTTTGTGTACTTTTTGTTAGCTATAAAATTGAGATTATTTACTTGGTTACTTACTCATAAAATATTATTTCAATTTCCAGGTTGTTATTGGCATCGATGTAACTGCTTCTGAGTTCTACACTTAGAAGGATCAAAAGTACGATTTGAAATTTAAGGAGGAGGTGACTCTTTATTTTGCATTATCGATGCTAATGCAATGCATTTATGTGCTCTCTATAATTAACAAGTGTACTGACATGTGGATTTTTTTAACATAAAAAAACCAATTTCAATGCATGAAGAAGGAACATGATCATTATCACTTGAGTTTTACACCCTTGTTTCCCTTGTAAACGAGAGATAAACAAAAGAGGCCTTAATTAGAAGGGAACCCATTAGATAAATTATGATATTTATTTTGATATAATTGTATTATTACCTTGGAATTAGATCATTGCAGAATAATAGTGGTAGCAAGAAGATATCAGGATCTGAGCTAATCAATATTTACGAATCATTTATTGAGAATCATCCAATTGTATCTATAAATGACCCATTTGATCAAGATGATTGGGCTCACTATGAAAATTTTACAAACACAATTAGGGAAAAGGTCCAAACTGTTGGGGATTATCTATTGGTGACAAATCCAAAGGTATGTGCTTGTCTTTTGACACCTACTTTCAATTTAATCATTGAGGGTTTTCATTGCCCTAGGTTGTACTTCATCGTCATCTTATTTTTTCTACTTTTGTTTCAATTGTCATTGATATATGCACATGTACTAGTGTAGCGTGTTGGAAAGGTGATCAAGGAAAAATCTTGTAATGCTCTTTCACTAAAGGTAAATAGAGTGATCTTTAATTTTGTATGTTTGCTATTGATGTGACATATGATTTTTAATATTTTTTTGCAACCTGTTGTACGTGAACCAAATTCGTTATGTTACTAAAATTACTGAAGTAGTAAAGATCTGCAGACATGTTGGATGGGGAGTGATGACAAGACATTGTAGGTATTGATTTAATGTTGTTTTTACAAGTCTCTTTTTTTTGCTCATTTTTGCAATTTTACATCATATGTGATACTGATGTGTATTTTTTAATGTTTCTCTCAATGTGTGTATGCAGTGGCGAAATGGAAGACACATTTATTGCAAATCTGGTAGTGGGCTTGGCCATGGTAATTTTCATTTTTCAGTACTTGGTTTCTTTAAAGTGTGTAGAGAGATTAGTGAGTTCAAGTTGCGTCGAATGTGAAACCTTAGCGTGTATGGAGTCGAGAATTTAATCCTTGTTCTGTTATATACTTCAGGATTGAAGGTTTCTGATTATCATGAAGCAATTAAGGTATAAATTCACTTCTAATCTATAAGGGTTGTGTGTCTACATCATCAGGGACAAATCAAGACAAGTGTGCCTTTCAGGTCCGAGTGACTTGCCAAATATAATAAGTTGCATTTTTAATCTAGTCTTCTAATTTTTCTGGAATCATTTATTTGTTTTTCCTTTTGTTTACAATCTTGATTATCACCTTTGTAGCTCTTACGAATTGAGGAGGAACTGGGGCTGACAATAGTGTACGCGGGAGTAACTTTTCACAAGCCTATAGATCCATACTAAAGACAAAGGTTTTGGCATGTTCAAGAAATTTGTTGATGTTTAGGATGTGGGGAAATCAATAAGATGTTTTTTCATTTTCGAGAATACTTCTATCCATTTTTTTTAAAGAGTCTCGATTGCAGTGGATCTAAAAGTAATAAAAGTTATGTGTACGTACCAACAATAAAGTCCAAATACCCTTTTCTTCTTGGATTCCTCAATTAGTTAAATTATATTTTTTAAAAGTTGAAGGCTACCATCCAAAAAGTAAGTGCGAGGTGACCCTTGCAGATCTAAGAGAATTTCCAAATATAATTAGGTTATTTTATAATCTGGTCTTCTGATTCCTAAATCAGTTATTTGTTCTACCTTTTATTTATAATATTTATTGTCACCTTTGCATCTCTTACGAATTGAGGAGGAACTGGGGTCAACAACAGTGTATGCAGGTGCAATTTTCTGCAAGCTTGTAGAGCCATACTAAAGAAAAATGTTTTGGCATGTTCAAGAATTTTTTTGATGTTTAGGATGTGGGGAAATCAATAAGATGTTTTTCCATTTTTTATATTGTTTCTCTCTGTTTTATTTGGAGAGAGCGTCGATTGCAATGGAGCTAGAAGTAGTAAAGGCTATGTGTACGTACCTACAATAAAGTTGAAATACCCTTTTCTTCTTGGATTCCTCGATTATTCAAATTATATTTTAAAAACGCTGAAGATTACCATTCAGTAGCACTTGGCACTTACTTTCGACCAAATCATAAGCATGTTTTGTTTATCTCTTGTAAATAAGAGATAAAAAAAATAGGCCTTAATTAGAAGGAAACCAATTAGAGAAATTATGTTATTTATTTGGATATAATTGTCTTCTTACGTTGGAATTGGATCACTGCATAATAATAATGGTAGCCAGAAGATATCAAGATCTGAGCTAATCAAACTTTACAAATCGTTTATTGAGGATTATCCAATTGTATCTATAGATGACCCATTTGATCAAGATTATTGGTCGAGCACTATGCACAGTTTACGACCACAAATGGGGAAAAGGTTCAAATTGTTGGGTATTATCTATTGGTGACAAATCAAAAGGTACGTGCTTATATTTTGACATTTTCTTTTAGTTTAATCATTAAGATTTTTCATTTCCACGGACTATTATTCATTGTCATCTTCTTTTTTCTAATTTTGTTTCAATTATCATTGATATATGCACATGTACTAGTGCAGTGTGTTCGAAAGACAACCAATGCAATGCTCTTTTACTAAAGGTAAATAGATTGATCCTTAATTTTGTATATTTGTTGTTGATGTGACATATGATTTCTAATTATTTTTTTCAACCTGTTGTAGGTGAACCAAATTGGTTATGATATTGAAATTATTGATGTAGTAAAGATTTCCAAACGGTTGTATGGGGAGTGATGAAAATCTATCGCAGGTATTGATTTAATTTTGTTTTTCCAAGTCTCTTTCTTTCCCTCGTTTTTGATATTTTACGTCACGTTTGATATTGATGTGTATTTTTTAATGTTTATCTCATTGTGTGTATGGAGTGGGAAAACATAAGATACCTTTATTGCAGATCTGGTAGTGGGCTTGGCCACAATAATTTTCATTTTTGATTATTTGGTGCGTTAATGTGTGTACAAAGATTAGTGAGTTAAATATGTGTCGAATGTGAAACCTTAGAGTGTATGGAGTCGATCATTTAATCCTTGTTCTGTTATATACATGAAGATTTAAAGTTGTTAATTATCATGAAGCATTTAAGGTATAAATTCACTTATGATCTATAAGGGTTATGTTTCTCCATCATCAAGGTTAAATCAAGATAGGTACTTCTTGCAAGTCCGAGCAACTTTACAAATATGATCATATGCTTTTATAATCTGGTCTTCTAATTTGTTTGGAATCAATTATTTTTTCTTCCTTTTATTTACAATCTTTATTATCACCTTTCTAGATCTTAGAATTGAGGAGGAACTAGGGTCAACAACAGTGTATGCAAGCATAATTTTTCGCAAGCCTATAGATTCATACTAAAGAAAAAAAATTTGGCATGTTTGATAATGTTTTTGATGTTTAGGATGGGGGCAAATCAATAAGATGTTTTTCCATTTTTGATAATGTTTCTCTCTGTTGTTTTTTGAGAGAGCTTCAATTGTAGTGGAGTTGGAAGTAATAAGGGCTATGTGTACGTACCAACAATAAAATTGAAATACCCTTTTCTTATTGGATTACACGATTATTCAAATTATATTTTTTAAAGTTGAAGACTCTGATAGGTGGTACCTGGCACTTACTTTGGACCAAATCATAAGCATGTTCTGAATTTATCTCATATTTTCTTTAGATCCAACGATGAATCCTGTGACACTGGAGACAGATAACTTACAGGGAATAAGATCAAGTCTTACAGGGAATAAGATCAAGACTTGATATGCAACGTGCATCACTCTTGCACTTAATTTAAAAGGTTCTTGTGCTTTTAATAAATTCATTTATTCAAAATGGTCCCAACATTGTGCTACATGAAAAACATCTAAAATTTCACACATAAGCTTATGTCATTCTTGCACAATAAACAAAAACCACCTGGTGACAATGTGCAAAAAAAACAAGAGCAGTGACATTGCCACAACGTGGCTCTTGTTTCTTTTATGATGCAATTTTCCAGCCAATTGTTATACATTATTTATTATATATTTTGTCTTTTTCTTTCCATTTGTTTTCACAAGTTATCTACAACCTGAGCATTTTAGCATGTAACTTAGTTAGCATGATTGTGCTTAATATTTTCTTGAAGGTTGAATGCTAAGTTTTTAAGGTGTTCTTTTCTATGGTGACATTTTATTTGCTTTGTTTATATAGGCCAGCTAGCCACATGGTGGCCACTATCACCCCACTGAAGAAAACTTGTTCGAGTTTCTTGGTTTTATGGAGATAAATGGTAGACATTGTTGATATTAGGATATATGTTGTATAAATATTTTATAGTTTACTTTAGTTTATATTTTAGTGTTCAACATATTTCATGCCTTATACTCTGCATTGTGTCTTCTTTCTTTTTTAGAAGAGGAAATCAATATTGTTGGTAAGAAGAAAAAATTGAAGAAAGAAGAGAACAATAACACTAGAGCAACAAATGTAGAAAGAGAGAGAGAAGAGAACCATTCTAGTGATACCGTTAAATCCAATATCCTACATGAGACACACACATACAAACTGATGGTCAAATCTTTAGAGTTGATGAATTCACCTGCAATGCATTGAAAATGTTTTTAAGTGATGAAACAATATTTCATGTGTGAATTGTAGTCCAACCAAAATTAAGAAGAAAACTCATATTGTAATACTTTACGTTTTATATAATATAATTTATGTACTTGAAATTATTTATAGTTTCACTTGATATTATTTAGTATTGTAATTAACATATGTAACTTTGTCTTTCCATATTAGATGAACATGCACATTGTATGACATTTTTTTTAAAATTTAGTTGTAAAATTATACTAATTGATTTATATTGATAAAAAATGAACACATAAAATCAATCTAAAACTACTAAATTAGTTGTTTGCAATGATTATTAATGAAAGTAAATGAAATGAATATAAACTACTAAATAAGTTGTTTATATAATGAATATGAAACTAACAAAAGTAAATTAATTACTATTGGAAATGATAAATTTGTGATTACAAATAATAAATAAAATTTTCATATATGTGACTATTAGTAGCTAATATACAATGTCTTATAACACGACTGAAATTTAATCATATTTCTTTGGTCATTAATTGATTTCAAACGATGACTAAAATTTTCATATATATGACTATTAGTAGCCAATTTACAGTATATTATAACACGACCAATATTTTGGTCATATTTCTTTGGTCATTAATTAGTTTTTTCGGGTGATCATATAGTAATATATTTTTTTGTATATTTGGTCATTAATTGTGACATCCAGTTAATCACTATGTTAAAAATGACTAAAAGGTTGGTTTCATTATAAGATACTGTAAACTAGCTATTATTGGTCACTGACTGAAAATTCTCGTTTATATGCAGATTTTAGTCATTTTTTTAGTAACTAATAAGTCATTTTGTACTAGTGTTATTATTATTATTATTTTAAATGTTACATATTCTAATACCCCTTGAGAATTTAGTTTAGGTATTTTACATTTAAATGTTGGCTATAAAGTTAAGAAGACAAATTACATGATATGATGATGTATATTTATTTTTAAATAATAAAAGAAGAAATTGTTTTGATGTTCTAACATTCTTGAAATATGTTAAAGGCTATCATGTGAGATTTAACATGTAATATTTAGGAAAAGGGTTGAAATTAGTTATGCCCAAGAATGGGGTAGGAGAAAAAGAGAGAAAGTCCTACTTTTTCTATTATTCAGCAGTATTTCACGGAGACAAACCACGAGAAGATTTCATGAGGTGGAAATTGTGCAAGTGAACTGTGGGAGATAAAGAAAGTTGCATATGAGAATAAGACTAATGGGAGAGAAAGACTAGTTTTGAAACCCAAGAATTAACAGACGTTGCTAAATTGTTCACGAGTTCAATATTGTTAAATATTTCTGAGTTTTTTTCATGATAGAGTGGAGTGGAGCTCAGGGGGGACTAGGTGAAAAAGATAGTTCATGGTCAAGAGGAATGCAAAATCATTTCATATTTCTAAGAGGATTTAGATAGCTATTCAAATGTTATTGATTTTTATGTTGATCAATTCGTTTCTAGAAATGAAGAAAGATTTTTGTTAGAAATCTTACAAGTTTATTCAAATTTAGTTCTATGGGAAAATATTAATTATGATTATAGTTGTAATAGACAAATATGTATACATGTGACTCTACTGGTGTATATATCAACTTCTAATCTATTACATGTAACTAGGAGACTACAATTGTAGGTTAATCTGCACTCTTGTTGAAGAGGTTGGTAAGAGGTTTAAATAGGAACTCACTCTGGAATTTCCTTTGAGGGTGAGAACGGAATAAAATAAAGAATGTCACCTCTGGTAAAGGTGAGATCAAGAATTTTTAAGGAGTACTTAGATACCTAATTATGCCCACTCAATTCCTTTTGGTATTAGAATAGAGTGCTGATAATAATAGGACAAAAGAACCGTATATGGGAGGTTAGAGTTCAGAGAAAACCTGATAGTTTCTGTAAAGTAATATCCTAGGTCCTTGGCTTAGTATAGTACATAGTAATAAAAAATATATAATTATATAGTTTGATAACATACATAGAAATCACATAGACAACTAAGAAATAACCTTAAATGCATTGAATTTAAAGAAAAAACTATCGCACACATTTTGCAAAAATAAGTGGAAAAACTATAAACATAAGGGCATGAATGCCCTGTAGAAATGGAATAAATAATTTACAAATTCTTCTAGATGGAATAAATTATACAGTTATTCCTTTCGCCTATGAGCCAAAGCTTCATAAATTCCATCTATATCTAAATGCACCATGGCACTATCATCCATTACCCAATAGAGGGTTTTATAATATGATTTTATATCATCCTTCAAATGATATATAATAATAGAAGTAAAAAAAAAGTGTGATTATACTTTTCAAAAATATTTTAACACAAAATTTAAGTAAACAATTTGAAGATCTATGTTATGTAATTTACGTTGATATCAACTTCATTTATATTTTTTATATTGAAATAAAATGTTAAAAGAAAATATGCTAATTTTGTATATAATAAAATATTCAATGTCTAAAGAAGAAAGAGTAATTTAAAGTTAAAATATAAAATAAAAGAATATCAAATAATTCCTAATAAAAATAAAGCGAATGAGACATGTAGCTCATTTAATTCTGAATATAAAATAGATATGTGAGATTTAAGAGTATTTATAGTAACAAAAAGATTTTAAAAGATTTATAATAATATTAAAAATTAATATTTGAACATATAAAATTAAGTAATAATGGTTTATACTTAAAAATATATTAATAAGAAAAAAACAATTTTAATATGCACAATGTATTCTTGGACTTACATGTTTAAGTTGTGTACTTTATATAGCATTCAAAAATACACTTCAAATAAATTAGGGAACCAAACTTCCTTTCCTTTGGTAAATGAGTTTTAACCTAAAAAAGTCAAAATTGAATTTGACTTGTGGATTCTCTTGCCTCATAAATTAATTGAAACTAAAAAAATTCATACTCGTGCAAATTAGTAGTTTCTACCTCTTAAGATGAAAGAAATGTCTAATCCCTCATTACTTAACTAAATGTAACCTTTAAAATTATAATAATAATAAAATAAACCATTAATTAAAATATATCTCTGTATATAATAAATTCAATGAATAATTTCTTAATATTTTAAAAAAATATTAAAAAAATATTAGATAAAAATAATTTAAATAAAATAATTTTATATAAACTTTATACAGGGAAGAAGGGCGAAAGTGATTGCTTGTAAAACATTTCTTGTAATTTCCACAATATTTTTTTTAATATAAACCCATGACACACATACATAAAAGATAAATGAGAATAGCTAGCGTAGGTACATTTAGTTAATAGGTGCGTTTTAAATCACAATATTAAGGTGTAACTTATAAATATTTTTTGTTATTCAATTCTATGTTGGCCACTAATTTGTGATTTATACATGTAATTTTAAGATTGATTTATGTTTTTTTTAATGTTGATGTGCCTATATAGTTATTTATTAAATAAAGTTTAATACTTTTATAATAATTCTATTTCTATAAGCTTTTACTACGTGGATGATATGGGAATTGTTTCTTTGACAATTTACTAACCCTCACGGACCAAGGGACGCTGAATAATTAGAAAAAGTGCCAATCGAATTATATAAGTTCTAGGAGGGTATAGGATGACCATTAAATTTCGGAATGTTGTATTTATTCAGATAAGGACAAACAACAAACCAAAAGTGACTTCTTGTTGAATAAACTAAATTTAAATATGAAATTGAATTTCAAATTTTGAGATTGATTAAATAATAAATTAATAATATTAAGATTTAATTTAAGAACAAGGACTTGTTAATTAATAAATTATTTTTTTTTAAGAATAATTAAATGAAATAATAGATTATTCATTTTCCTAAAGGGGTATTCAAAGAAGCAAGGGGGGATATGAGAGATTAGTAAAGAAGCAAGGGGGATATGAGAGATTAGTAAAGAAGCAAGGGAAAACGAAGGAAATAAGTCAAACATAATACAAGCTAGGGGCAGAGGGGGAAGAGTCAAATATTTGTATTTTAAATGAGAGGTTTTTATGAATGGTTTAATTTGAAGCTATATTTATGATTAAAATTATTTGGGTGGTTTTTTTATTTTGTGGGCTTTTTTATGATTAGGGTGGAATAGAAGGGATTATGGATAAGGATTTTTGTTTGATCAGACATATACTTGATAAATATGTGATATATATATATATATGGATTCAACATCTAAATTTCATTCTTGAATTCATAAATAAATTCAATTTCAATAAATTTTACTACCTAGCTCAAGCATGTAATTCCAACAAATCTTTACTACATTTCAAACAAAAATGACTAAAAAGAAACTCGAAAAGACTCATAATGTGGAATAGTGAAAGTGCTCAGAATATTTTAATATTTTTTAATTATATATTTATATATATATATATATATATATATATATATATATATATATATATATATATATATATATATATTCTTCTAAACATATGTAATATATAGATAGTTGGCATTGAAATATTTTATTTTATTTTTTTCTGGAGAAAAAAGCGAACTTTTTATTAACTAGATAAAAAGTTACATTGCATATGCCATAGCATTCCTTTTGATATTATGAGATATATCATACAGCTGCTACAAAAAACTGAATTGTCCTTCCTGTGAAGAACCACCTGTCTATGTATCTTCTGAAAGCGTAAAAGTCTTAGTCTTTTTACGTTTCCAGCCACAAAACTTGAGGAACCTTTCAAAAGAGTCATGATCAGGTCTAAAACCGGGTCTCCTCGGAAGAGGAAAACAACCCATACAAAAAGATATTGAGCAGTATATTTTATACTGGTTTCTAATATTTACAATATTCCAAAAAACTATGACATGAATATCAAAACGATGATAAAAGGAAAACTATATCAGCATCCCGGAAGCTAGAAGTGTGGTGGCTGATCCAACACACGGATCTGTCCATGATCCTCGTCTACAACTTTCCAGCTGCCCATATTCTGTTGCAAAACCTTCCTTAGAAAGTTTTTCTGCTGAAACATTGCGCTCCCTGTATATATGGCACAAAGAGAAACTGTTAAAATATATTTTTAAGGCCTGTATTTCTTCTAATAATGGTCTCAACATATAATTTTTGCAGTTTCTTTGGCCATTAACCTAGTTTATGACATTTAGAGAGTCTCCGAAGATCTGAATCGAGAAGATATTCCTTTCAATGAGCCAACAAAGAAGTAGTTTTAAGGCTGACATCTCTGCAAAGTTATTTGTTCCTGACCCTAGCCCCACTGAAGCTTTTAAAGACTGATTTGCATTTACATAAATAATCATCCCTGCTCCAGCTTTATTGTTCTGCGAGGCCCCATCAAAATATGCCCATGGGATGCCTTCTTTAATCTATTCTTCCCTTATCTGTGTAGGAGTTCTTTCCTCCTCTGGTTTCGGGATGTTTGAGTAGATAGAATTACACTGAATTGCTATTGAAGATGTTGAGCATTCCTTGTCCAGAAAAATACTCCTGTTCCTAGCGATCCAGATCCCCCAACAGATGATGGGAGGTAGATTCCGTATGTTTCCCTCAGGATATTGTTTCCACCATTGTCCCAGACCTCAGGGAGATTTTCACCTACCTATTCTATCTTTTTGTTCATCAGTTTTCCAACCTTCGCCCACACATTTTTAACTGCTGGACAAACTAAAAACAGATGATTGATGGTTTCAGCTTCAGATTTGCATAGAGTACACCTCCTTGGGCCTTGCATATATCTAGATTGAAGGATGTCCCATATAGGAGTTTTCCTCTTTAGAATGCACCAAAGGAAAAGTCTGGATTTTGCCAGGCATTTGAGTTTCCACAAATTGTTAGTCCACCATTCCGGTTCTCCCCATCCTTTTCTTGACATTATGAATTTATACCCAAATTTTGGGGAGTAAGATCCAGAATCCGCGTGGGCCCATACCAACTGATCCTGCCTGTCTTTCAACCTTACATTTGATTTGGATAGTTCTTGGATATAATCCTTCCACTCGTTCCACCAGAGGGGTCTTAAATCTAATTCTTCTCCAGTTTTCCAAGCTTGTCCGCATATTGTAGAAAAGCCAACTTTCTCCACCTGACTTAAGAGGAGGATGCCTTTTGATTCGAGGTGTCTGATTAAACCAGGGGAAAGAGCATATTTTTCATTACAACCAACCCAGGGGTCCTTCCCTACCCTCAAATTTTCCCCATTACCACTCTGCCATGCCAAACCTTGTTCAATCACCTTGAAAGCCTCCACTGTTGCTTTCCAAACCACCGAAACATTTTTCTCTTTCTTGCATGGATTCCTGATCCAATCTTCTAACTGTACTGGATCTATGTATTTTCTCTTTACCACTCTCGTCCAGAGGTTTTCCATCTTAATGATTCTCCAGCCTGATTTGGCTGCCAAAGAGAGGCTGAAGTCATAAAGATTTTTTATCCCCCATCCTCCCCACTCTTTTGGGCTTGCCACTTTCTCCCAGGCAACCCATGGAAGAACAGAATCCTCCTTTGAACCAGCCTAGAGAAATCTGCAGCATATCCTTCTTATTTTATCTAGAATCCCTTTTAGGACCCATGTTAACGCTGCCCAGTATACCGGCATGGCTATAAGCACTGATTTGATTAATGTCAATCTCCCCGCTTTGGACAGCCATTTATAACTCTAATGTGTAATTTTGGATTCAATTTTAGCAATAAACCAGTTCCGATCTTTTTTCTTATAGGCATTGGGCTTCAGCCAAAAGCCAAGATACTTGAAAGGGGTTTCCATGTTACACATATCAAAGGGAAAAAATGAAGAAATCTGAGCTTTCTCTTGTCTGTTCAAACCTTCCAGGATTAGCTGAGATTTCCTGAAGTTTATTTGCATCCCTGTTGCTTTCAAGAAAAGGTCAAAAATATTTTTTAGTTCCTTTAATTCATTTGAGTTTCCACTAGAGAACACCAATATATTGTCAAAAAAAAGGAGATGAGATATGAACATGTTGACCGCCACTTCTAGGCCTTTTACCTTGCCTTCCCTTTTGGCCTTTTGAATCAGTTGGCTCAATCCTTCTGCAACCAATAGAAAAAGCAAGGGTGACAAGGGGAATCCTTGCCTCAAACCCCTTTGCCCTTTGAAAAAGGGAGTGGCTGCATCGTTTATGAGAACTGCAAAGCTGACATTTGTGATGCACCCCATGATCCAGCTGATGAAGTCTGTTTTGAAGCCTAAGTGTGTTAGAAGCATCCTGAGATATATCCAGTTTATTTTATCATAGGCTTTGATAAGTCGATTTTAATTACAGCTCCCTTCTTATTCATCTGCTTAACACTATGCAATGTCTCTTGCGCCACACCTATAGCTTCATGAATCTGACGGCCATCCAAAAACCCAAAATGTTCGTTGGAGATGCATCTTGTCAATATCGGCTTTATTCGGACTGCAATCACATTTGCAATAATTTTGTAGATACTATTGCACAGAGAAATAGGTCTGAAGTCTTCAAAAGATTCAGGGACTTCCTTCTTAGGAATGAGAGCTATGAAAGTTGCATTGAACGGGTGGTAAACCTCTCCCTTCCTTCTGAACTCTTCGACCACTTCTATTAATTGTGCTCCTATCTGGTCGAAGAAATGTTGAAAGAGTTCTATGGTCCACCCATCCAGGCCAGGGATTTTGTCTCTTGCCATTGATTTAATGACACTTTCTACTTCCTCCTTTGTGACTTCACTCATCAAATCCTTCGCTTCTTCCTCCTCCACATACCGAGGGAAACTTTGAGCAGCCTTGATTACTTCTGCAATGGTAATCTTACCTTGATCAGCATACATGTTCTAAAAATGGCTTCGCCCCAGGATTGAGAGAGACTCAAAGGTATTTGCCTCCCTACCTTCCTCATTCTTTAGTTTCCATATTGTATTCGCATTTTTCCTCCCTTTTGCATAATTATGGAAAAATTTCGTATTTTCATCCCCGGCTTTTAGCCGTATCGCTCTGCTCTTTAACCTCCATTCCTCCTCTCTAGCCAAAAGAATTTGGTTTTTGTGATTTTCAAGAGAGAGAATCTTCTCCTTTGACTCCTGGGAAGCATAGCCATCTGACTCAGTACTTTCCAGCCTTTGGAGTTCCTCATTGATCTGGATTAATTCCTTGTTCTGTTTTTGCTTCCTGGCCTTTACCCATTCAATAGTAGCTTTCTTTAATCTTTTTAAATTTTCCATAAACAAAAACCCCCTATCCTCTGATGAGCTTCTGACTGGATGGCTCCAAATTTATTTAAACAGTTTATTGAAATAGTCCTCTTGCAGCCATGATGCGTTGAACTTGAAGGGTGCTACCAGCTTACAAGGGGGCTTTGAAAACTCTAGAAAGATTGGAAAGTGATATGAAGATCCTCCCTCGTCTACCCTGTCTGAACATTGGAATTCTGGAGGTCAGCTCTTCGCTTATAAGGAACCGATCCAGTCTTTTAGCAACTCTTGCTTCTCCTACTCTTCTATTCCTCCATGTCGGTTTTAGTTTTATTGGGTTTACATCTATCAAATTATTGGAATTTAAAGAGTTTAGGAAGAAATCTGATAGAGAGTCCTCCCTGGCCTAAGGTCCCTAAGCCTCGGCGCTCCCAATGGAAAAGTTTAAATCTCCACCCATAACCAAATTATTGCATTTCACTATCGATTTCGACATGAGTTCATTCCAGAAATACACCCTCCCCTGGCATGGCCCATAGATGTTTAAAATTATTAAAGGGAAACCAAATTCAGGTGATTGAAACTCAATTCCCATCGCCTGCTTCATACCCCATTGGTTTACAATCTTCATTCGCCCTTCCCTGTAACCAACTGTCAGGCCTCCCGAGTGTCCAACGGAGTCTATAGCAGTAAAATGCCAGCCCGGGAGGATGGTATTTAAAGCTGTTTCTACTTCTCCACTCTTCCCTAAAGTTTCTTGAAGCAAAAGGATATCGACGTTTGAAGTCATAACCATCTCCCTAAGAGCCAGTTTTTTGGGTTTACTGGCTAAACCCCTACAATTCCAGGATGTAAAAATCATTTTATAACATTCTCATGGGGTTGCACTACTCTAAGTGCCCTAGGGATTGACATTTGTTTACCATCAGCGACATCATACTTCGCTTTTACCTAAGCTTTTGATAGATTGGACTTCCTCCCCCTTGTTTTCCTCTTCAGGCTCTAAGGAGGAGTCAGACCTATTCCACCAACTGTTTCTAAGGTCTCAGGTTTTTTATCTAGGGATCTAAGGTTATAGTGGCAAACAGGAGGAGAGGGATCGGATTTTTCCTCCTCATTTGGATCATCTTCGCGATTCAGATCTAAGGAAGGGATGGCTGCCGAGATGTTGTCAACACAATTTTCAACATAATTTACATCATGGTTTTCAACAGAAATTTCATCACCAGGGATGCATTTTCTAATATGTGTTCCAGAAGACAAGCAAGCATCTTTTATTTCAGCATTGAAATATTTTATTTATGCATCATATTTTTCATATTAATTTATTTTTAACAATGATTTTTTTTATTATTAATAATATTTTTTAAATGCAATATGTTTTTTTTTTATAAATTAAAATACTTCTATTACTTTAGGAAATCACAGTACATCATAATCATCCTGGAGGCGAGAGGGAGGAAGGACGTCTTGAACTCTGTCACCAAATAACAAATGTCTCTAAAAATCTAGTCTGGACATATAATCCCCTATCCCACCAATGAAATGGATAACATTTGTTACATTACTAGATAACACACATTCCCCATGAAATAGCTAGGAGCCAAGGCTCCAACCTTGACACTATTATCCCATGAAGAACATATATATTTTGTTATGATGTCATCGAGGAGGGAGACTATTTGAAGAAAAATGAGAATTAAGAGCCAACAAAGAGAATGATTTTCCTTTACCTGAATCCACACACCAACCACTATACTTTGACCATTCCCCACTTTAAAGACAAATATATGCATCCACAAATTAGACACGAGACCGCATACAAAAACTCAAAGACCCATGATTGTGAGATCTTTAGGTTGTCGTAATCTGTGAACACGAGAATTTCTCCAAAACTTGTTACATCTAGTAGAGAAGACCTAGAGTTAATCCACCACCTTTCACCCATGCTAGTAATTCTCGAAAGAGGATATCTTTGCTAGAGTCTGACCACTCAAAACTTGGGGACCCAATTCCTCCCCTCCTTCAGAACCACATGGTATGTGGCTTTCCACATGCATCAAACAAGATGCTATGTTTTCCACATAAAACCTCGAGTTTCCTAATGTCCTTTTCACATATTCAATAGAGGTGAGAATATAGATTTTATCCACTTGCTTATCTCTTAAAACCAACCCCAGTATCATTTCATATTCTAGTGAAGCACCACTAAATTCAAGTATTGTATGCTCCATCCCCTCGTATTACTAGACCCTAGAACATATCTTAACATGTCTCCTAAAAATTATGAGTCTGAGAGAGACTACTTCTATTCACACTCTTTAATATCCAACTCATGAATCTCTTGACTGATCTCAGGAGGAATGGAATTGAAATAAGATTCCACAGAGTCAGAAGCAAAAACTTGGCATCAAACTAGTTAGGACAGGCTCTAGTTCCTCCTCCCCTCGTCCATCTTCCTCTCTTCTTAGGAAGCATTGTGGAAACCCAATAGGTTTCTTCCACTTCCATGAAAGGGCTAGTTCAACCTGCAAAAGGAAAAGACTATAACATTGTCTTCCTAACCCATTACACCATTAGAATTAGAAGGAGGTATTTATTATGCAAATCCAGCTTCCAATGTACAGTTATAGGAATGAGACCAAAAAAATTCACTTTTTTCAAATTCTTCTAAACTTAGGATAATCATCACCATTGTGTTCATCTAATCGAGAAGAATATGGTAATATAAATTATTTGACCTCCCAATTAAGAGATATGGCCCTCCAAAACTGGGCCCCACTTTCCCTACCACATCATGTGACTACCACATGGCAACCCATCATTGGCCTGCATGGTAGTTGGTCTCATGGAAAATTTGGGGATGGAACTCATCACAGAGTGCATTTTCCTCTATTTTGGCCTTGCCCCTCAATTAAGGGGATTCTCCCAGAGCGATGAATTCGGCCATTGTGATGGATTCTCCCAGAGCTGTGGATTCAGCCATTGTGAGCTCCCCTATAGTCGTAGTTATTCTCAAAGGAAGGTCCGGAGGGTCTTGCGCTTCCTAGTGCAAGGACCCGACAGGGGGCTCGACTGATAAGGAGAGGAAATACCAACTAAGCCGGTTGCAGTTGTGCTATTTGACTTCGTTTAACCTTATGCAGCTAGAGGTAGACCTGCTTTGATGCGCTTACTAATAATATCCAGATCAATTGATTGCTTCTGGGTCTCAAACTGGCGGGGATGCTACCTTTGCTTCCCCCGCCTTTCCTGGAACCAACCAAGCGAATGGGTGCTTACGGAATTGGGTCCACCCATACCTCCCACATCTGTGCCTACCGTACCCGTTACTCCTCAGCCACAAAACCTTGCCTGCCATAGATCGGATCGTAGCCACTACCCCCGTATCCCCGTGAGTAAAGCCCATTTGCTTGCCAAGTGATCGATCGTGCACAGCTAATACGTATTAACCCCTTGCTAGCGGGTTATGTCTGCCTGTTAATAATATTATATCCACCCGGTTATTAAACCAACCGCTTAAGATATCAAAGTTGCCGAGTCATTCCAGTTGTTAATACGTAGACAATAGATTGATTGCTGTGAGAGGAACAACAGACAGAAGTGATTACGAATGATTGATTGATGTTTGACTTCACCGCATTCCACATACATGGGAACATAAAAACAACCCAATATCTGGGATGTTACGATTCGATCCTCTTGCTTCTTATGATTGGCAAAATAGAGAATCTTAGGCAGGGGTGGGATGGTGAACCCATCGGTCGTTAATGGATTCTTGTGCGTGGAGTAGATGGGAAGGCGGTGACGAGGGGGCATCTGTTCCCGTGCCTGGATCAGCTAGGTATCGAACATAAGCAGGTACAATATATAGGTATATGATCCACCCATCCAAGAGTCTGGGTTCTTGCTTCGATCCCAGGGCATCATCAGACCATCAAAGAGAGAGAGGGACCCCGACCGACGGTTGAACGATCACTCAATTACCTATCCTCCCCCCTATAGAAATTCTAGGCCGATGCAACGATGAAACCGTGATGGGATAGCTAGACCAACAACTAATTTATATCCAGCGGGGGCAGGCCGTCCATGGGGGTCGGAACAGCAGAAGGGAAAGCGGGGTCGGAATAAGCACTCTTTGTCTCGGATACGCTCGATAAGAATCGGATACAGTTCCACCTCTTTCATCAGCTAGCCAGAGGATCACGGTCCAACCCTTCCACCACCTGCATATCCACCATTTCGATCCCCCAATGAAACTGATCCCGCTAATGAAGCTATCCCGTCGTCCGGGAGGGAGAGAGGAGTCGTTGAGTTGGCCGGGTCATCAAATATCTGGGCCGTAAGAACGGACCAGGAATAGGAACTTAAGATCCTGAACCCGATGCAAAGAAAGAGGTGAATCCCGATCCTCTAGAAATAGATTAGTGGGATCTTAAACCTCTCATTCCCCGGCAAAACTATCCCCCCCCGCTCGTTTCCAATGATTCGGAAAGTATATTGCTCCTTCCATCCCTTCATTTCCTGCTTATGCCATGAACGGGTGAACCGATTCAACTACTCCATCTGATTCGATCCCTTCTCCCCACGATTGGTTCATTATCGTCTCAGCTCCGGGGAGTGGTGCTCATTCCTCGGGACGGACCGGTGAAAGCTATCGGGAGACGACCCGAGGGCTTATTCTCATCCCCACAGAGGATATGGTTCCATCGATGGGAAATGACGCCCTGGGGTGGGTGGGAGGATAATTGTGAATCCGGTTGTCCGCCTCCGGGAGTAGGGGTTTTAGGGGGGCGAGACGGGCTCCGATAGGTTCGGACTTTAAGTGAATGAGTATATCGGGGCGGGAAGGAAGCAGCTAATGTTGGTCGGAAGAACACCCCGGGTGGAGGCAGCAACTCCGGGGGAGGGGGAGACGAATCAGCTCGTCCTGTGTGGTGAAATCCGACTCGCAACTGGCGGAGAGGATTTCCAGAATAGAGGGGAGGACTCAACGAGCCGGGAAAGAATAGTCGTTTCGGGCGACTATACGAATCGAGGAGACTGGAGTGACGGCATGAAGAAATGATTCCGGCGGAGGAATCCGATTCCGGAGGGACTGGTACAGCAGCCCGGGTCGAGGGAGGGACCGAATCCCCAACCGTACCCATTGGGATGATTGCATAGGGACGTGGAGTCGCAGGTAACGGAGCAGTGCACTTTCGAGTCTTCCATTGGCAACGGCGGGATACTGTAACATGTGATATAGCCTTACCTCTCCTTATCAGTCGAGCCCCCTGTCGGGTCCTCAGTGTAACCTCTCAAAATGAAACCCTTAAAAACACGAAAACACTTATCGTCGAAGCTCTTTACTAAGGAAATAAAAAGATTGTGACTCCGTACTCAAACCATAAAAAAACCACCAAATTTATTACTGTGTTCACAAATTGAAAATTCCTTCCAACTTCCAAGGTGCCCCTACCCCTATTAATGCCAGGTTATCACTAGTTAATTTCCCACAGTCGCTCACGCAATCTCAGCCCAACCAGCCATCGAACCAGCCTAGCACTATCCACCATCCCATCCATCCCCGCAGGAGCATGCTACTATACTAAAAGTTCTTGGCTAATGGACCACCATCCATCCAGCCGTGTCTCATCAGTTATGACTTTAGTGAATAAATCAGGCAGTGAAATTCGCAGACGACACTTTTTTTACATCTACCGGCCTGCAGCTTAAGAAACCGACAAGCAGATCAAATACCTTTTCTCTCTTGGTGCACCTCACACTGCTACATATTCTCCACTAGCCAACTGGAGAAGGCCACCCCGCATAGCCAATAGGGATAGGGACACCCGCATAGGTAGGTGAGGCTTGGTGGGCTTGGGAGAGGGTGAAGGCGTGCTAAGCGCCTCCCCGTTGCGTTAGCCAGATGACCGGGAAATGGCATTTACGGGGCTTTACGTTGCCTGACCCTCTACACTTGGTTAGCTAGTGTCATTTTACCTAGGGCAAGGGAGGCCCATAGATATTTCTTTGAGGTTTATGTTATAATAAGAATTTGAGATTCAGCCCTAATTCTGTCCAGATAACATTTCTTGTTGCAATTCCGATTTTCAATCATTCGTGACCAGATATTCCCGATCCTCCCGTATAAGGCGATTGCATAAAAGTCTCCATCTAATATGTTTAGAGAGCAGTAACTCATTATTCTGTAACTGAGGGAAGGCTCTACGAATTTTTGATAAAAGGACCCTCATTCTTGGAGAATCAGGTATTTTGATGCCGACGTGGTATTGAATTAGGCCCCCTTTGACCCTTTGTTTCGTCACAAGCAGGGAAGCTCCAGGAAAAAGTAAAGAAAATTGATCTAGAATAATAGTCCGGGTAAAGATGATATCTTTAATGGGGCCTAACGTTACCTGATAGACGCCAATCTTAGGTTTTATTCGTTCCGATAGGAAATAAATAGGATCACCTTCGATTGTTCCAACTAGGTGGTCCCCTACGTAAACAGTATGAATCGAGCCCCCTTTTTTAAGACTTAGGTGTCTAACTGATCCAGGACTTACTTCTTCCCGACCATATGCTTTATGACTTATTTTCACCCATAAATCCGAGAAGAATGGCGTACTTAAGGTTTTAAGTAAAGCCCTAATTGTAGCAATTGCTCTCACAATAAATACCGCTGAAACCCCAACAAAGAGCATTAATAGAACTATATTGAAAAGTATTTGGTTGGGAAAGAATTCGTTTAAGAACGATTTAACCTCATGAATAAATTCAATATCACCAAACATATCTATCAACATTGCTTCAGGTAGTATAACGACTATTAGAAAGAAAAAATGGAGAAAATAAAGATATAAATATTGAAATATACACTTCATGCTATCTTTTCTTTCCCTTCTCCTTAGTGAACGAAGCAAGCGGGAGACCCATTCGGGTACTTATTTATCGATCGTCTTGCCCATCATATGATAAGTGCATCATATTATAAATCGAATTCATGTTGACCCGAAGGGAAGGTTAGGAGCAGAAAGCAGGTGGGTTGTTAGGCAGCTCTGATTCGATGGCTGGTGCGGTTGGGTTCGGCAGCTCTTGTTCTAAGGCCTACTGCTGTTGTGAAGGCCTGTGAACTCTTTTCTTACTTACTGGGCAGGTGAACAAAGGTGAAATTGTATCATCTGCCGTAGCCAACGCCATTGCTATCGTGAATTGCTCATTGCTTTTTCCTCGCTATAGCCAAGGCCTATCAGATGGGCATCGAAGTAAACATTATCGTGTAAGCTCATCCCACGGACTAAAGCAAGTTACCGAAGTATTATCTCCCACGTACTCATGCAAGTAACCAACGCATATCCCACGGACTCATGCTGTATGTCCCCCTACTGCCTGACTAACGAATTCATCACTAACAGACTAACTGACTGATTCACCTCTCTCCCTCGTTCAAGGCCTCTTCAAGTGTAAGGCCTCCTTCTCCCGTCAAAGCCTCTAGATGGAAAGGTGGGCATTACTTCGCACGGTAGTATAGTTTATGCACAGCGAGCCAGGTACTTTCTTTTTAGGAACTATGGTGACAAGTGGGACTACTTCTCTACTCTGTGAGTAGTACGGCTTAAGACCTTATGGAAGTCCGGCTAGCACTTCTTAGGGGAGGACTTACACTCTCTCTCTTTTTCAAATAATGGGAAACTATCTTGTCAGTTGGCACCTACCTTGTCATGCATGGAGAAGTTGTTAATAGGTCACCTCACACTGCTGGGGACTACTACTCCGTGCCCTCTGGCCTATCCGATACAGCTAGCAGCCTCAGAAGTTTTGGAAATTCTTTATGTCAACTGGGATAGTTCACTACAGCTAATTAGAACTTGGATTCTTCTTTCCCAATGAAGTGGAGTCTCCTCTATCGGATTTGACCTCGACAAAGGGGTTTATCAACAATCCTGTAGACACTATCGTAGCTCTAGTGTAACCTCATCATCGGACCTCTACTCGGACCTCTACGTGGTGTCTTCAATGTGACACTCTCTAGCTCGACTATGGATGGATGGATTAAATTAAAGTTGTGTATTTAGGGAAGAGAATGGTGCTACTAAGGATCACCTAAAGAGGTGCAGACCTCTGGATCACAGGAGGAAACCCCATACATATGGATTGGATTAGTCTTAGCTCGGCTCTTTCCCTCATTACCACCGGTACACGCCAGCCGAGAGGACATCAGGCCCAGGATGCAAGTACCCATTCACAATTAGACAATACCCAGAAACTACTTACCCAACAGAACAGGAGGGTCACACTGGGAGGTAGGGGCCTAATCACAAGGCACACTATCCTACACAGAATGATACAGTGAGTCATTTTGCATAATTGCCATATATAATACACGAGCTAAAGAATGCATGCAGAGCGACTTAATCTTCTTCTCACCTGCTGCTATATCTTCATGGTTCATTGCTTTATATACTTGCAGACCGGAGGACTAGCAACGAAGCTGGGGTTGGGTTGGACAATGGATCTTATGAAGTTAGCCCACAAGGGAGCCCGCATCTTATCAAATAAGAACGCTCCCTATTCTATTAGGTAGGGAAGGGGCAATGAACGAGCGAGGCAGCATAACAGATTGGAAATAACCTGAGTCTTTATTGATTGTCGGGCTAGCTTTGCTAACTACTCCGATCAAGTACAAGGGGATAGTTCGACGATAAGAAGCAGCTGCCCGCCCGGGACTATGCGTACTTCTTCCCGACTGACTATTCCCATAGTCCGGCTCTGCTCTGGAGGCCATTGAATGAAATGGCTTATGCAATGAAAGAAATTATCACTCAATTCTTGGGGATAGGGGATAGATAGGTGAAAGCAGAGAGAACGCGTAATGCATGCAGGGCATCTTGGTCGATCTGCACCAACCATTACTTAGATACATAATGAGTGCGGTAGCCAGCAAGCAGAATTGGTCGCTGTCATACTACCATCCATTCATCCATCCATTATCAAATGGCAAAGTTCCAAAACTATCTCATAAGCTATGTGTACCTCTCGGTCCACCCCACCTATGTGATCACTCATCAACCTAGACGTGCTCAAGTCAAGTCCCACCCTCCATGCAAGCAACCAAGCATCCTCATGTCGTCTAGTGCTCAACGTCCTCCTCTAAGATGCTCAACTCTCCTCCTCCAAGGCTATTCATCAGCCAAGCAAGCAACCTACTCTCCATGTGGCCATGGTGGGTGAAGAATGGTTTCATACTGTCTAGGTCTCCAACACTCCAAGGAATAATGCCACATGAACATCCATAGAAAGTGTAACAATCAATGAGCAAGCCACCTCCCATGTGTATGTTCATTATGGCACAACTAAGCGTCATCCATAGAACATGCAACCCACATCAATTGAAGCACCCTCAAGCATGGTGTAAACACTTTCAAAGTAATCCCAAAAGGTCACACCTAAAGCATGTATTGTTGTTAAAGCTTTCTCTTGGAAAGAAAGCATTGACTATTTATATAATTTTTATCCAGTTACTCGTATGAAATCCATTCGGATGATCCTATCTATAGTTACTTCATTGAATTGGGAGGTCCATCAGATGGATGTAAAAAGTGCTTTCCTCCATAGAGATCTTCCAGAAGAAATGAATATGCAACAACTGCCAAGGTTTATATAGAATGGTCCTATCCCCTTGGTTTGTAAGCTATATGCCTTGAGATAGGCACCTCACACTTGGTATGAGAAGATCCACCATTTCTTTCATAGTTGTGGCTTCACTCGCTGTAAGGTTGAGCATTATATCTATGTTCACCATCAAGATAGCCAACACCTTGGATCTCTTGTAGCACTTTGGCATGGAAGATCATCAATTTGTTGGTACTCTTACTTATTTTAGGATGAGGTTTTAGGCCCAGTGTCTGTCACCCTTATTTGATGGGACTATCTATTGATCGCCGGTTGGTAGTTTGCTTTATCTTACACATATTCGACTAGATATATCTTTTGCAGTCAATATGTGTACTAGCGACATGCAGGAACCCCATGAGAAGCTGCTATGCGCATTTTGCGCTATCTTAAGGGTCAGATGGGCATTCTCTACTCAGCAGGCATTGACATCCATCTTCTTGCCTTTCCTGACGTCGACTATGCGGGTGATCTTGATGATCGACACACCACCTTAGGGTACTTTTTCTCTCTTGGTTGTGGATTGGTTTGTTGGTGTTCCAAGAAGCAATAGGGTGTGGGACTCACCTCCATTGAAGTTGAATATGCTAGTGTAGTTCATGTCGGGAAGCATCTTTCTCGGATGTGGATGTTACTCGGTGAGCTAGATCTTACTCAACGTCATACTCTTTTTAGATTTTGTGACAATCAAAGTACCATTAAGCTTATTCATAATCTAGTGAATCATCAAAAGTCCAAACACATTGAAATTTTCATGCATTACATTAAGCTCCTCCATGCTCATGGCAAACTTGTACCAATCTTTGTTCCTTCCACAGACCAACTTGCAGATATCTTCTTCACCAAATATCTGTCTAAGCTCACCTTCACTCGTTTATGCGCACATATTAGTATATGTTAGCTGCCATTAAGGGAGAAAACATGATGTACTATAATATCATCTCACACGGCTCCTTGTTTAGATTAAGGGGCGGTGTTGACTACATGTGGCTGATCTTCACTTGTGGCAATGTGCTGGCCCACTATGTGGGTAGGTGAGGCCCTTAATGGGCCAATCTTTGGGTAGTGAAACCCACTGTTGTACTTTATTCTATTTTTTCTTATTTTCTTATAAGGCTGACCTAGTCTCCTCCTTGGGGCTAGCGCCTTAACCATAGTGGAGTGGTATAAATACATCACCTAATTCATTTGTAATATCATCTCATTCAAGTGAATTAATCTATTCTTTGCCTAAGGGCACCTACAAAGTATTCCCTTGTTCCCCACGCTATTTGGGATCTGGCCAAAAGGGCCTTTAGATATCCGTAAAGTAGGATTCCTAGTCTGTCACCCTAGGACTCCTTTGTGCAATGTTAGGATCTTATTGACTAGGTTTTGAGATGTAGAGTTATGGTGGTGTTGCAATTTAGGGCCCCTACACCTGAGGGTTTAGAGAAAGTATGTTGGGAGTTGGAGTGAAAGGGATATTACACTTTTAATAACATTTTTAAATACTAGGTTCATTGGAGAAGATAATGCAGGATGCTTACAGGGGAATTCGTTTACATTAGGATGTTGACTTGAACTGCATCTGGAACCATGCATTTGACTGATACAAGACTCAGAGTTGTGCTAAGGGTGAAACATGAAGTCTCGGAGTCGATGAAAATCTTTTTAGATAGATTCCTCCTCCCCTCTATCTTGTTGGTGAGTAGTGGAGGATGAGGAGAGAGATGTATGAGTCTTCCCTGTACTTCTACATGAAGAAGTAATTAGAGGGAGAGGTCTCCATCTGACACAATCCCCCACTTCCTGTGGTTCTGGGTGAGTCATTATGGGTACATGAAATTCTTATCACCCAATCCGAACCTTTCATCTTACCCACTACCATCTCTATGATATTTGAAGATGTTTGGAAAGGGATGGTGACTCTATAATCGCCAATAGGCTTGGACCCTAGATCCATGGAAAATGAGGTCCCGTTTGACCTGTCCCTTCCTCTCTTGGGTTAAGGATAGAGGCCAGGATCATTATATTTCGTTTGATTTCCCTCCGAAATCCTAGGTTGGTGATCCTCTCACTTCATGGCATTTTCAATTTCATAATCGACGATGCTTCACTAGGAGAGCCATGGGGAGTTTGAAAGTCTTTTGTGCCTCAAGAGTCTGAATTGATGGGAATTACACCCAACGGTGATTATTACTTAGGCTAGGATGAAAAATGAACCATGATATCTGATGTGGTGTCTCGCTCATGGTGGATCCTGGAAACACAAGAGAATTGATGTGGTTGGATGTACTTGGTGCAGGGTGGAACACATCTCATAATCTTAAGGTATTAGGCAGGAGTGGGTGATGCCCCTTTGACACTTAGCTGTGTTTCTTTCTACTCATGCCATCGGTCTTGCATCTTTGATTACATAGTCATGCCGCTTTGAGGGATATGACAATTTGATCTGGTAGGGGTGGAGCTGAAGGAGTGATGCTTGTGTGGTGTTACTACTTGCTAGTGAAAGTCTCCATTCTTTTCATCAGTTCCTAAAGGTAAGTACATTAGCCTTAAGAAAAAGACTGCTAGCTGTAGTCTGTAGAGTAGGGTACTACTAACTATAATGTAAATGACTACTATTTTGACTACTTGCCATAGTCTTTAGACAATGACTATTCTTGGCTAATGCTGCTCCCATATGAAGAAAGTTGGTTGTTGTCGGAGCCTACTCTTAATAAAGGAAAGGACCCCTTTTCACACTAGAGTGAGTTCCATGGAGTTGTTAGGCCTTAGAGACTGCCTAAGTCCATACAGTAAGAAAACCACTAGCTGAAGTCCATTGCTTGGCCCATGGCGGCAATAAGCCTTAATAGGACTACTATCTTAGTCCATGCACTTATTAGTTCCATTCACCTCTTGGGAACGGTGTATCGAGAACAGTTCACGTCGAACTGGGCATGGTGGGTCACACAAATTGTAACACCTCTTGGGCAGGGTGGAAAGAAAAGCAGTAACAACCACCACCTCCTCCTGTACATGGGTAGAGTGCTTTTTTGAAGGCCTGTTAAGCTAGCTGTCTTTGCTGTGTATGGGTAAGCCTCTGTAGGAACTGTGTTTCCATCTTCAGTTTGATATGGGTCAATTCTATTCTCCTTCCTATCGGCTATGGAAGTGGTGGGCCTGGGTGCAAGGACATATCTATAATAGAGAAACTTCCAGAAATGGCCCATTTAAGTAATTAGTAAGAATGCCACTTCAGGAACTTCAAGACCATAGGGAAACTCTACAGACTTATTCAAGTAAGTAAGCAAAAGCTTATAGTCATCTATCCATGCAACTAAGTCATACATAGAGACTAATAAAGTGTCTAAAGGGTAATTGACATGGAAGGCTTAAGGCACTTCAGGGCTTGAACTCTATGGCTTAAGAAAGACCTTACTCTAAAGACCTTACTCTACTGTCGCCGATAGACAGTGTCTTATTCCCAGGAAGTTGTCAGTGCCAGCCGGGAAGCCAATAATACCACACATCAAAGCTAATCATTGAATGAAGAAGGAAAGGAAGGGGACTAGCTTATTATCCACTCTATGGCCGGAGACTACCTTATGGCAGTCTATAAAGCTAATACTAAGGCTATTACTGGAGCTTACTCTAGGGAACTTACTGCTTATTAGTGCTTGAACTTTCACTATCAGGTCGATAGAGAGAGCGTAAGGCTTTCATAACTATGCTACCGTAGCTAAGGCAATAAGAAGGGCAAGACTAAGCTAGTGTCCAGTAGAGAGGGGGACTAAAGCTAAGACTAGAGGATAGTAGTTAGACCTTTTCTGAAACTATTACTGTTTTATGCTCATGTTCCTTAGGTCAGATTCACCTAAGCAAAAAGAAGATTTGTAGTAACGCTGCAAGCTCCTCCTCAAAAGCAGGCTTGAGCAACCTCACCTCACTTGGCAAATGAGGGAATTGGTGTACCTCGACCCTCGACCCTCTTACCGCTACCAAACACACGTCCCTACCTCGAATGGATGGAAGGAATAATGATGAAGCGTTATATATTATGATTCAATGCTTTAGCTTCATACGCAATGTGTATTCAGCGAGGGGGGGCTATCCTCCGCAAGGGGCTAGGAGGTAGTGCATTTCATCCTGGTCAGGGAGTGGTATTCACGCTAGTCAGGTAGTCCCATTCAGGGAGGTGAGTGATGCAGTCCCAGTTTGAAGTGCACCCATTACCCTTGAGCTGGTTTGATTGAACCTTCAGCCACATACCTATACCCTTTCGCTTGTCTTGGCTAATTAACTTGGATACTCAGACTTGGATACTAAACTTGGATGGTGCGCTACCCCACTAGGGCTACTCGGCTGGGCTGCTTTCGACACGACGTAATGGGCCAATCAATTGGGTAGGTGGAGTGGGGTATAGGTAACGGGGTAAGACCAGCTAATCCGGGATGACCTTACCTTCCGGTATGACTTTACAGGTGACCTTACCTTCTGAACCTGACCTTTTGGGATGACCTTCTGAACCTTCCAATCCGGACCTTTATTGGGACCTTTCAATCTAGACCTTTCTCTATGCCTTTCGATGCGGGGTAAGACCTGCCAATCCGGGCCTGCCTTTAGTTCTGAATGAATGCGGGGGTGTTTGGTTCCGTGTCCACCCACCCACGCTTATTTCCCAGCCCAAGAGAGAAAATCCATTAAGAGAAGAAAACCGGGTAAGGAAGAGAATAAGGAAGGGATTTAGGTTAATTGAGAAGTAGACACAAACGCAAAGAGACATTCCATTCCGATTCTATTTCTACTTATTGGGGATTTATTTCTACTCAGATTTCTCGCATAACCGTGCAAAAAGCTAGCATCGATAAGGGGGCTGGTTTTCGAGCAATGTAAGGGTTATGTTATGGGACTTCTATGCGATTGGTAATTCCGAATCTATGCAATATCAACCCGGATCAAACTAGATTAAGACCCCCTCCTTCCTCCCGATGAGTAAGAGTAATGAAGGATAACTTCAGACAGGGCCAAGAAGAATAGGCCGGAATAGACCCGGCAAAGCCTTTCTTTAACGAAGGATAACAATATTTATTGCTTGTCCACAGAGGGTAAGGATGAGCCCCAAAATAGAGGAACTCGAAGACCAAGGGGAGAGGTACTGATAGTTCTACTATTCTTGCCCAACGCGTTCCTCGCCCTATTAATTACTTATTGGTTAACACCTACTATACTAAGCCCGTCAGATCAAAAGGAAGAGTCTGATGCTCGTAGTAGAGATCCTTATCTTCGTGTTACATATTGTTAGACACACTATGAGTTTGGTTATTTAGATTCAGATTATTATGCTCGTGGTAAAGAGCAAGATCCAGTTTATGCTTTTCCAGATCGAAAGCCAGTACTAGTACCAGCTGACAATGATCGAAAATGACTGGCGTATGATCTTTGAATGGTGCAACGTATGTAATGCATTTTCATTTCTTCCTCTCCTCTCCTCTCCTCTCCCTTATGGTCGAGCACCCTAAAGGGTCCTTAACAGTCGAGCCCCCTAAAGGGTCCTCTCCTTAACAGTCGAGCCTGCTTATGGATCCTTATCAGTCGAGCCCCCTAAAGGGTCCTTATCAGTCGAGCCCCTGTCGGTCCTCACCCTACCGGGCCCCGGGGATTGGGGTGGGTGGGTAAATAGTGGTCGAGCCTGCTTACGCATCCTTGGCGGAGGTTTTCACATATTTCCCTACTAATTTGGCCATTTTGGGAGGCGGAGGTTTTTCAAGGTTTCCCTCACCATATGAATAGTGAGTGACTCCGTCCCTCTTAGAACCTTGAGCCTTGAGCCTTGATCCTTGATGGGGCCCCACCTTCCCACCCAAATCTCTTATTTCATCTCTCGGTGCAGGAGATTCAATGCCTGCTGTAATTCAATGCCTGCTGTATCGGATTCTCTGCTCGCTGTTATCGCAGCATCCATCGATCGGGTTGGTTCAGCCTTCGAAAGAGAGAGTGAAGATCAACCCCCCCTAACGAACGATTGATCCTTCAAGGCCACGGAAAGAAAGAAGTAGTGAAGAGAAGTATTAGTAGTAAAGGGAAGATAATTTGTTATTGAAGTTATGTATTGAAGAAGGGAATACTTTTGATGCTTGCCATATAGGAAGGAAGGATCGCTACCGCTTGCCCTATTATCGCTGAAGAAGGTAACGCACCCGACAGAGCCTCAACCGACGACAGAGCCAGGAATAACCAGTGCTCACAGTGAGTGTTTTTCATTCAAGTATAGCCCCCCCGGTAGTTATAGAGCCAACTACCCTGGTTCATATTGACGACTGGTAATTCATTTAGCCCGGTAGTTCATATAGACAACTCCCCACATCACGCCCCGCATACATGACGCCCCGCATCAAGCCCCGCATCCACGCTTTCTGTTCAATCCGCTTTACCCGTTTCCGTTAACCCATGCTCTTATGCTGTTCTTTAGTTCATGCTGTTCTTGATGTTGTTCATGCTGTTCATGCTGTTCACCCATTCCCACTTTCAGTTCAATCCGCCCCATTCAATCCGCATTCTACCAGCATTCTACCACTCTCCTATTCCCCATCCCCATTCTCTCATCCCCAGCATTCTCCCAGTCCCGCATTACCCAATCCGCGTAAGGCGCTCAGTCCGCATAAGGAAGCCGCCAAGTCCACGTGCAAGTCCAACAAGTCCACATTCACCCAACATGGTGCGGTACAGTACGGAGCCGAGTGAGTGAGTCACAGCCCCTAAGATAGATAGGGGTCTCCGATAGCCAATCATTGACAGAAGGTCAGCTGAGAGCGAGTGGTCAGAGCCAGCCGGTCAATAGCCAAGAGTCATAGCTTATAGCCAGTTGTCATTGATGATAGCCGCTAGTAGCCGGTATTCATAGCCAGGAGGCATTGCCTGAAGGTCATTACCACTCATAGCCAATCATAGACAGGAGTCATAGCCAGAAGTCCTAGCCGATCATAGCTGCCGATCATAGCCAGACAGGAGGTCATAGCTTATAGCCGGTTGTCATTGCCGATAGCCACACATAGACACGGCCCCTACAAGCCAAACATAGCCAAGAGGTCATAGCCATTCAGTACCGAGAGAGAAGGAACACACGTTACCACCAGACAAGAGGGAAGTTCACTAGCCAAGAGGAGAAGGAAGTATCACATCACAGGATATTCGATAGAGAGAGAAGGCCTTACCCTCGTCAAACAATAGGGAAGGACTTACCGACAGACAATGATAGAGCCAGGTTGACCATACGATAGAGTTCAACATCACACAATAATCGAGGGAGTAAAGTAGGTGCCCCCATATCCGAACTTACCACTTATGATCTTCAAATTTTGAATCAACTGGTTTTCGCGTTCAAACCCTTGCCCCTCTCTGCACGTCCCTGCCTGGGGCCTTTTCATTACTTAGTGGGGGCTGCTGATCATGAATTATATACGTAATTACTGCTATAATTCATCTATGTAATGACGTAATTCCTTATATATGTCATTACGCATCAAAACCTCCACCTCCTCAAATGGCAAAACGAATAGTGTATTCTGCTAAAACCTCCGCCAAGGATGCGTAAGCAGGCTCGACTGTTAAGGACCGGAGGCGCTCGACCATAGGACCTTTAGGTACTCGACCATAAGGACCTTTAGGTGCTCGACTGATAAGGACCTTTAGGTACTCGACCATAGGGAGAGGAGAGGATGCGTAAGCAGGCTCGACTGTTAAGGAGAGGACCTTTAGGTACTCGACTGTTAAGGACCTTTAGGTACTCGACCATAAGGGAGAGGAGAGGGAGAGGGAGAGGACCCTCACCATATGAATAGTGAGTGACTCCGTCCCTTTAAGGGGCTCGACTGATAAGGATGCGTAAGCAGGCTCGACCATAAGGAGAGGACCTTTAGGTACTCGACCCCAAGGACCTTTAGGTACTCGACTGTTAAGGATGCGTAAGCAGGCTCGACCCTTTTTTTGACTTAATTTGGGGGGGCCAATAAGTAAATTGAACCTTTAGGTACTCGACCATAAGGGAGAGGAGAGGGAGAGGATGCGCAAGCAGGCTCGACTGTTAAGGAGAGGACCTTTAGGTACTCGACCCCAAGGGAGAGGATGCGCAAGCAGGCTCGACCATAGCCCCCCCACCCAATAAGTAAATTGAACCTTTAGGTACTCGACCATAAGGACCTTTAGGTGCTCGACTGATAAGGACCTTTAGGTACTCGACCATAGGGAGAGGAGAGGATGCGTAAGCAGGCTCGACTGTTAAGGAGAGGACCTTTAGGTACATGACTGTTAAGGACCTTTAGGTACTCGACCATAAGGGAGAGGAGAGGGAGAGGATGCGTAAGCAAGCTCGACCATAGCTCCCCCACCCAATAAGTAAATTGAACCTTTAGGTACTCGACCATAAGGATGCGTAAGCAGGCTCGACTGTTAAGGAGAGGACCTTTAGGTTCTCGACCAAGAGGGAGAGGATGCGTAAGCAGGCTCGACTGTTAAGGAGAGGAACTTTAGGTGCTCGACCAAGAGGGAGAGGATGCGTAAGCAGGCTCGACTGTTAAGGAGAGGACCTTTAGGTGCTCGAGCAAGAGGGAGAGGATGCGTAAGCAAGCTCGACTGTTAAGGAGAGGACCTTTAGGTGCTCGACCAAGAGGGAGAGGATGCGTAAGCAGGCTCGACTGTTAAGGAGAGGACCTTTAGGTGCTCGACCAAGAGGGAGAGGATGCGTAAGCAGGCTCGACTGTTAAGGAGAGGACCTTTAGGTGCTCGACTGATAAGGACCTTTAGGTACTCGACCATAGGGAGAGGAGAGGATGCGTAAGCAGGCTCGACTGTTAAGGAGAGGACCTTTAGGTGCTCGACCAAGAGGGAGAGGATGCATAAGCAGGCTCGATTGTTAAGGAGAGGACCTTTAGGTGCTCGACTGTTAAGGAGAGGGAGAGGAGAGGACCCTTTAGGGGGCTCGACTGTTAAGGACCCTTTAGGGGGCTCGACTGTTAAGGACCCTTTAGGGGGCTCGACTGATAAGGATGCGTAAGCAGGCTCGACTGTTAAGGAGAGGACCCTTTAGGGTGCTCGACCATAAGGGAGAGGAGAGGATTCGTGCGGCTCACCTCCATAGGGTGAGGCAACGAACGCTCGACCACCGGGCCGCCATCGAAAGATGTGAAAACCTCCGCCAAAGCATATATTATATATGTAATTATGCATGAATGAATTATATATGTCATTACGCATCAAACCTCCGCCTCCTATATACCCTCGGATGGGACAGTCGGATGGGAAGACAAGCTTCCCGGTTCGGAGTCCCAGAAACTATGTGTGGGAGGACAAAGAGAAAGAAAGATGTAACTGAACTCCGGGAGGCAGGGAAAGCTACCCAGGTAGCAGGGCAACTAGATCAAGCTCACGCTGTAGAACCCGGGGGTGTAGGCTAGCTAAAATGAAAGCATGCTCGAGCTAGATAAGAAATAAGGGAGGGGCCGGTAGAATTCGTTTACTTCAATGTAGTTTCCTTCCTCCCTACTGGAATAGCACTAGTCTACTCCTTATCCTTGTTGCCTTCTCGTTCACTCCTCCATGAACTCGTCGCATTGATTTATCCACACCCGATGGAAATGAAAGCTCAGGTAGTTGGCCATTAAGTAGGTAGGCTCCTCGTTTACTTCCATTTGAGCTATAACTTATATCTAGTTGTATGGAGTTGACTTCCTTCCTTCCATCCTTACTTACTTCCTTACAGCTAGTCCCTAAAAGAAGTGGGGGTCAACTTCACTGATGGTCCTTCCTTCCGGGAGGGAGGGAGCAGGAGCCCAGGATGGTAAGACCTTCCGCTTTGAACGAACAATCCATATTCTGGAAGGCCAATATAACGTATGTAAGGATAGAACTAGCCGTCCTTCACCCTCTATCGGAAATACAGATTGATGTTCTAATACTCTTCTCCCCTCCCCAGAGCAGTTGTTCTCGACGACCGACCCTCGCCTACACAGGATGGAACTAGCGAAACAAGACAAATCGACTATCGGGGGTGAAGGATGGAACCGAGGGTGAATGCCCAAACAATCAATCGAGGGCAGTTGTTCGAGCTAGTCGTTGGATGGAAGCTCGTCCGTTAGTTTAAGCTTTCACTCATCACCTGAGAATCCTAACCGGAAGTAAGGAAGGCAAGGGAAGCTCGTTGAAGAGTTGGATGGAAGCTCGGAAGGCCAAAACATTCATTCAACCGGAACCTGGCGGTGCTTCATTTAACCGGAACCTGGCACACGGAATCGGAAAGCAGAAAGAAGGTCCCGTAGGGGCTTGCGCTTCCTACTTTTTGATCAGCTCCCTTGGCGGAGGTTTTGGACATTCTCCCTTGCCCGATGCGGACAAGCGACTACGTCCCTACTAATTTGGCCATTTTAGCTTGGCGGAGGTTTTTGACCAGCTTCGAGTGATTTCGTCAAGCCTCTCCCTTATGGTCGAGCCTGCTTGCGCATCCTTGGGTTCAACCAGCAAGCGAGAACAAGCCCTTGCACTAGGACCCTTTAGGGGGCTCGACCATTAGGGAGAGGAAGCGCAAGCCCCTCCGGGACCTTGGCTCATCGACCAGCCTTTTGAATTGAGGGGAAGAAATCGATCTATCATTCATGGCATAATGACATATATAATATATGCATTCACGCTCTCTCGATCGAATAGGGTGAGGTACAACCGACTAGATCCACTCCCCGCACTTTTCTCTGAACCGACTGGATCCACTCCCATGATGCGCTGGTAAGGATGCACTGATAAGGATGCACCTTACTGGTTAGGACCTTTAGGTGCTCGATTGATAAGGAGAGGTACGTTAGTGACTCGACCAGTGGGAGAGGAGAGGACCCTTTAGGGTGATCGACCATTAGGGAGAGGAGAGGGCATTTGCGTGCGTTTTACGGCTACTTGACACGCCCAAGCTGGCCCTCGGAACCTGCGTAGACCTAATTGCAAAGCAATATTGATTAGTTAATAAGTATCATGCATTCGCTTTACCCTCATACTAGCTGGCTGCTTCTACCTTCCCCACGATAGCTAACTAAGGACCTTCATTCCGCTCGCCTCCCATTATGAAATGCGCCCCCTTACTTCACAAAGAGAGCTTAAATCGCTCGCCCCTAACATTACTTCGCTAACCTTTCCGGAATGGGAAGAGAGGGGGGGCATGCATCCACCAGGTTTGATAACTCTCAATTTGCTTTAGCTAAATAGACTCCGTGCCTGCACTGCATTGAAAGTTATTCCATCTATTCATGCAAGATCAGGGGTCTGGTTGTTGCAGTTCATCAATTCAAGAGGGCAGTTTCCACGTACGATCAAACGGTGGTTCCTGTGCCACCCACCTACTGAAATGAATCTAATCTAGTAAGTAAGTTTTGGTTCTGTTCATATGAATGCTGAAAGTGCCGACCCGAGAGCCAGCCAGCCCTTCCTTCCGTCCAATATGCGGAGGTCGGGTTTTAGTTCCTGAATAGGGCAGTTCCGATCCTCCGACGATCCCACACAAAACTCAGCGGTCTAAAGCAAATAGGGAGAGTACTAACAAAGGTCTAAGTGGTGCCGTCCGTACCAAGTACGAAGATGTAAGCAATTGTTGGTTATTGAAGCCCCCCGTCTAACAAGGCTCTCCTCTCTGATGGACCATCACTCCGTGCCTAAAGCAAGTGGTTGTTTAGAACGCTCTTCCAAGAGAAAAGTGAAAATAGACTCAACTGCATTCAAAGTGTAATGGTTTTTATAGCTTGTACTAATCACTAGTATAAGCTGTGCAATCACTACGAGTCTAATGGTTTGAATAAGGTAACAGACAAGATGCTTAGTGACTATGAGTAAACCGTATTCATTACAGGTGATATCGAAACATGTATACAAGCTAATACAAGTACCTATGTAGTTACGTAACCATTACTGTTCAATCTTGTCACTATGATTCCATAATACAGGTAATGCCTGAATACGGGTAATCAATACAAGCTGGTTACAATGGTTAACTATGTACAAGCTGGTTCCTTTATCATGACTCTATTTGCCTAATCAATACAACACCCTTATCGATGTGACTACTTCATAATGCCGAGAGATATGAGTGATAGTAAACAGTGGTAAGAGATAGAGTTGCACGTTTCACGAGTACTGTCTGTTTCATCATATTGAATAAGCATAGGTTTATACATTCCATATAGTGAGCTTAGATACTCTTCATACTTAATCACACATCCATATCATGTAGCTATGGCAGATCCAATTGATGATTCAGTGGACCCACCCATCAGTATCAGTAGAAGCAAAGGATACGGAGACATAGGCCATAGCAGCAGAGTAAGCATCCTAACCAGATCGAGTGCCAGATACTGTAGTAATAGAGTCAGAGGCAGCTAGAGCAGCAGCTTCTTTCCTAGCATTACTTCCTGTTCCTACTTTTGGTACATAGATAGCTGTTCCGGGAGCATTGACAGTTGAAGCAGCAGTTTATTCAGTTGAACCACCCGCCTCAGTTTATGGACTAATCGCATAGTCCTTTAGTAATCGCAGTAATAAGCCTATGGTTGAGTGTCTCGGTTATTGGGATGGGTCCCTGGACCAAGAAAGAAGTATACGGTTCTAGGTTAGTGAATTGGCAAGTAGTAATTAGAATCGTTTTCTCCTGGTTTGTATTGGTCGCAGTTATTAGTCTACAAGAGGGTGACCGCGTGAATAAGCCTGTTAGCGCTTTTCTTGGAGATAGTGATGGGACTGGTGTACGCAGTTGGTCCATTGGCCCAGGGAACTAGTATATGGACCTAGGTATAAAGGAGTCGATTGGCCCAGGTAAGAAGGAGTCACTAGTGGTACGGTAAGTCCAATCGCAGTCAAAAGCCTATTGGTCTCGTCGGTGATTTGAATTGGTAAATGAATAGGTTAAAGGAGAAGGCCCCTACTAGTCAATAGGTGTACTGAGTTAGTTCATTGGCCTAGGTGCGTAAGAAGTAGGTCTGTCAGTAATAATCAGCCTATCCATTTGAGGGGCGGTTAGAAGCGTATTAGTGCCGGTGATTAGGAGCGAATAGTTCGTTTACCCATAGTGATAAGCAGTCCTTGGGCTTAGGGGAGGGTTTAGTCCCTCGATTAGTCAATTGAGAAATCTGATCAATAATGAAGTGGATGAGTCGCTGGCACAAGGGGATTAGTCCAAATCAAAGCGAAGCAAAACGAGTAGGACTATGAGATTTCCTCTCCTCTCCTCTCCCTTATGGTCGAGCACCTAAAGGTCCTCTCCTTAACAGTCGAGCCTGCTTACGCATCCTTAACAGTCGAGTACCTAAAGGTCCTCTCCTCTCCTCTCCCTTATGGTCGAGTACCTAAAGGTCCTTATCAGTCGAGCCCCCTAAAGGGACGGAGTCACTCACTATTCATATGGTGAGGGTCCTCTCCCTCTCCCTTATGGTCGAGTACCTAAAGGTCCTTAACAGTCGAGTACCTAAAGGTCCTCTCCTTAACAGTCGAGCCTACTTACGCATCCTCTCCTTATCAGTCGAGCACCTAAAGGTCCTTATGGTCGAGTACCTAAAGGTCCTATGGTCGAGTGCCTCCGGTCCTTAACAGTCGAGCCTACTTACGCATCCTTATCAGTCGAGCCCCCTGTCGGGTCCTCTCCCGGTGGTCGAGCAACTAAAGTTCCTTGCTTTCATAACGTCAAGCAAGCACAACGTTCCTTGCACTCGGAAGCGCAAGACCCTCCGGACCTTCCTAAGATTAGAGTGGTGAATTTCCCAACATTTCTGCTTGGAAGCAGATGGGAGAGAAAGCAGCTAGTAGCTCACTATAGACTGGGTGAAATGCCAGTTGTTACGGGGAATCGGCCCGACGAGACAAGCCAGCATGTTCCCGTTTGATCTCCCAATTATAGTCTTCACCACTTGTATCTCATATATAATAAAGCTTGCTTGCATGTGCTGACCTTTGTTGAAGAACACCGCTTCGGCCAGAATGAAAAAGAAAAAGAGCCCCCCTCCCTGGAGTCAATTCTATAGTAGGAGACAAGCCTTCCCGAAAGGTTCTCTAGGAGGATAGGAGGCAAACCGAAACCCGACTGAGGTTATCTGATAAGCTTTCCCATCTACTCTCCTTTCCAGTTCGCCCCTCACCAGCAAGGCGAGGAAGCAAGCCGGGAACGGAACACTAGGACGAATAGAAAGCCAGCGGGGTGGGGCACAGCAAGTCAATTCGGGGCGAGCCAGCGCATTAACCAATAAACACGGAATCAGAGAGAGAAGTCACACTCAATTCATTGCGACTACTCGCAAACATATCCTTGCGGTTCGATTCGCTGACGATTCATTTCATCATTATAGACGAGAAGTCGGTTCGATTCATTCACACGTTCCATTCACACTAGCACTTGAAGGAGAAGCGCCGGCCTACCGCTTGCTCATCCATCCCTTCTGGCTTATCCATTCCTTCTGGCTTGCTTATCAGTCGTGAAAGTAAGTGTGCCGCTTCCTTCTTGGCATTCGGTGTGTTGGTAGTGAAAGAATGAATTGAATAATCCCGCCTTCCCCTTCCTTTCTTCGGTTCAATAGTGCATTGGGCAAGCGTCACCACCTAAATCAAATCAAAGAATTTGTCATCCCGCACACGAATTTATGCTTCAGCCCCTCCTGTATTCGAAAATAGAGAAGCCCCGCCCGCCAGTAAGAGATGGAGAAGCAGGCAGGAAAGAAGTGATCCCCCGGCCCTCGAAGGAAGGGAAGGTTATGAATTGGGCGGGAGGTAACTCCTATCGAAGCTTTTTACCTATCGAAGCTTTTGAATGGATATTAATACTAATGTAACAAAAGGCGGGTGGGCCGGCAGGTGGAGGGGATTTCTTACTGTGTTCCCTGCCTTGTATTCATTCCTTGATGAACGGGATCCTGATTTCTCCTTAGCAGGTTAACTCTCCTCAGATTCCTCATTCCTTGACTCGATTCATCACAAGCGGAAATATAGAATTGGCCTATATCTAGTAGGAGTGGGACATCTTTCTTTCATGGGCGGGATATCCTTATTACTCTTTCGTGGGATGAGATCATAAATAAACAGATTGGGAGGGGCAGGTCATCAAAAGGATTAGTTACTGGTTCATTCACTATTACGTCTATAAGAGCTCGCATTCGCCAACTATAGTCGGGTTCAATAGGGCCATCACTCAGGTTGTCACTATCCTATTCCCTCCCAAGCTTAGCGGGGAAGGGGGTTGGTGATGAGTCCGCATGTCGCCTACCTATCAACAAAATCTGGTTCCATATTAACGTGAGTAATCTGCCTACCCGCGGGCAACTATAGTATAGAGCGTGGGTTCTACTCATTAGTTAGCTGGTGATGCTCCTTCAGAAACTATTGAAACTCTTAATATTCGCCTCGCCTTACCCGACTAGAAAGGAGTAAGGTAGTTCATTAATAACAGTACTTATTGGGGAATTACTATGCTTAATCGCGTGGGATGGGCGCTACTATAGTTGTTGGCAGGTCATCAAAAAAATGAGTTAGTTACCAGGCGGATGTTACATCATTGGTTCAGCGTATAATTTGGTTTCATCACTGGCTCACTGCCCAACTATAGTAGCGGTAGGGCCCGCCATTATAGAGTAGGGACCTCGCTCACTATGCTTGCTTATCACATGGGAGGTCTACTTCTTTATCACATGGGCTTGAATCACTATTGGGGCTACGGCATCTACTATTGGATTTACGGTATCTATTTGAGCTATGGGAGGACCCGCCTGCTCATGCTTTCTGTCCCGCTTATACTATGTTTCTTGCTCATGTTTTGTCTCCTGCTTATGTTCCGTTTATTGAACCCCAACCCTATACACCCGATGAACTCAGGGAAGTCAGCCTATCCATATATATCTCCTCATGAGCCAAGGAACAGGGGGATAGAGATAGTAAGCAATATAATAAATGAAGCCCCCTCCTCTTCTCTAGTTTATGATAACCATAAGCCCAACTCACACACATAGTGCCCCATTGTTTATATAGGCGTCCTACCTTTCTATAGTGGTAGTGGTCGAAGAAAGGGGATTTGAGGCCCCATCATGATTGATGCATTGAATTAGCTAACACCAATGGAGGACTAGTGGAGATTTCTAAATCAAGGAGATCCCATCCCAACATTATTCAGTCTTCCCCCGGCCCCCCACTGGAGCGAGACCTGACATTTTGTTTCTTGTTCTTGGATCAATATCTTCATATTCGATGTAATGCCCTTCTCCACCCCGGTGACCCAGATCCCCGTCTGGATGGGCCGAATGGAGTTTGATTCGATTGATCCGAATGGGTACGAATAACACATATGAGCTCGTTACTCCCAACTGGACGATAAATCTATGCTGCTCCCCCCCGTTAGGGGGAACGAATACTATGCTGCGGAGCGAAAGCGACCCCCCTACCCGGGGGCATATGCTGGCTGTTCTAGTCGGTAGGTAGGTTGTAGCAAGCTCCCACGTTCCAGTTCCACGTCCCAGTTCCATGCTGGCTGTTCTCGTAGGTAGTTTGTAGCAGGTAGTCAAGTGATGCAACTCCAGTAAAGCAAGCTCCCATTTCAACTCCCACTCCCAGGTGTGTTAGCAAGGCAGGATGGATGCTTGGTGTGGGTTTGCATGCTTTAGCTCTGAGGGACTAGGTTTTTGAGGTATTAGGGTCACTTCGGGTTTGGTACCGTTCATTCGCTCCAGCGTTCCAGCCAGGGATTGTATGAGGGCCTAGGGTGTGATGCTTTAGCTCTGAGGGCCTAGGGATTGTATGAGGGCCTAGGGTGTAAACGTGGGTTTATTTACAACGTTGCGGGGTCACTATCTCCAGTGAGCTCCATGCTCCAGCGAGAACTCTCTCCATTGCAGCGAGCTCTATGCTCCTCCACTCCAGCGGTAACTCTCTGTCTATCTTCAGCGAGTTATTTCTCCAACGGGTAGCTTAGCAGGTTCAGGTCAGGCTTCCATGAGGTCCTATGGTTTCTATGGCTAGTTAAGTTATCTAGAACGAGGTGGTTCGGCAAGGTCTCTAGCATCTTCTCGTGATCCAGGTGATCGTAAGTAAAGCAAGTTAGACAGTAAACCAGGAATGTCTGTTCTGTTCATTAGACCTACCCTCCTCATTGTCGGCCTATAGAACCCTTCCCCCACTGGTAAACCTTCCCTTCCACGTCTAGAGAGAAGAGACCCTTTCAGTTCTTTTTCCACCCTCAGCCAAAAAGACTCGGCCAGCAAGAGAGATAGGTCAATCGCAACTTCCTCCATATATATTACTGTTCCAACTGTCGCTACCATGGGTTTTCTACCATGCCTGAACTGTCGTATTCGCGTGCCGGAACCGCGTACTCTTATAGGTTTCTATCCAATGCCGTATTCTCCCGTATATATCTTTACACCGTTACCATTAGCAGAGATCTTCCCTAATCAATGGAGCTGCAGAACCATTACTTACTCATAAATCAACTCGGCGATGCCCAAAGGATCAGGTACTTTTCCCCTAGTCAAGAACCTCGGTGATAAGCCACTTTTACCCTACTAATTCATTGTTCCATTCCTTGCACTAGGAAGCGCAAGCCCCTCCGGGACCTTGAACCTCCCTCTTGCTGTCTCGTGGGCGAGTTCAGACTCAGAAAGAGAAAAAAGAACCTAGCTTAATAAACCTAGCTTAAAAGGTAGTAAATCCATCGTGCCAATGCGAAATCCATCGTGCACCGTGACAGATTAGCCCAGCTACTATTTTCATTTCTATCACTCTCGTGTACACATCTTTACCAATCATTCGTGTGGTGGACACTTATCCAAGCGAACCAGATACAATAGGGTGCCCAAGGGGGTGCCCAACACTCAAGGCATGTAGCTTTCTTTATTTTTGCAGTCCCAGGAGACAATATAAAGGTTTAGGTTTCATCATTTCCATACAAACATAAACGGACTCATTAACCTAATTACAACTCGAAGGTGCGAAGCCGCTTGTTCCCTCCGGGGGGCAAGGAATTTCATCATAGACTTTACCATTGCCTCATGAACCAAATTACACTCCTAACTTTTCTCCTATCTTTTCTATATCAAGGTAAACCCAACTGTGCTAATAAGGTAAGGAAGCCGATTGAACCCTAGCTATAAGGTCAGGGGATTTGATTTCACTGTTCCACGAAGCTAGGGAAGGTAAGCCCAAAAGGATATTAACCAACTACTGTCTCGTAGCTATCATTTCACTAACATTTTGTATAACTAAATATTGACTAAGGTCAGGGGATTTCATTCAAGCACAAGGTCCCATTCAATATCCAATAGAAATCATATACTTTATAGCTCCATCGCGTAAACCACCATCGTAAGCTATAAATCCCATGATGGTTAGTCCACCTGCTCCATGAGTTGTCCCCCTCCGTTCTCCATGACTGGTTGTCCCCCTGCTCCATTGGTCTGTCTCCCTGCACATGAACAACAAAAGAGAGGTTGGTCCCCATCCCAATGGTCCACCAAGAATGAAATCTCTTATTCGTATGATCTAAAGAAAAGAAAGAGTCTGGGTGTAAGTTGTTGGATATATATATGTTTCTCTAAAGACCCTTGTAGTGAGAGCTGAGTTAGACTTTCTGGTATATAAACCTATTGCATGAAAAGCAGGCGAAGGATCGAGCTCACATCGTGTTTTGGAACCTGCTTCAATGGCCGGAATCAAAACCTGAGTTTGAACTTCTTAGGTGTGTTATGTCCTGAAACGTGTTTACTCGAGCGGCAATAACCTGCGTTTGAACACGTTCTCTGCCAATTTCTTTGTTCACTTAATACCTTGCACTAGGAAGCGCAAGCCCCTCCGGGTCCTTGCTTTCCTAACGTCAAGCAAGCCCCTACCGGTCCTTGCCTGGACAAGCGACTACGTTCCTCTCCCTCTTGGTCGAGCGACTATGTTCCTCAAAGCCTTAGCTCTGCGAGTTTGAAGGGTCACCTTTCAGGACCTTGAGCATAGCAAAAAGCTCATTCAAATGGTGGGTACGGGTTATTCGTTCCCAGAGCTAGGCAGTACCATACTTACCGGACCGAATTTGTGGGGGCAAGAGTTCATGATTCCAGCTTATCCGGCCCACCTAACATCCCTTAAGCACAAATGATAAGGTACAACAAGGGAGGGTTTTCCAGTGAACGATCCATCGATAAGATATGATAATATTGATTACCCGCGTATATCTGTTTACATCTCTTTTTCTTACTTATATGCTTCGACAAAGAGGCTATCGTCCAGTCCTGGCCTTCCTGGATACGTAAAAGGTATAGGGTTGTGTGGGTGTTTCGTGAAGTGGGGGACAGCGTTATCTATTATTTAAGGCAGGGTTCCGGCATAATAATACCACCAATACCCATGTTACCCTGCTGCCTCGCAATCACCTTGCGAACTTGCTCGAGGTAGGTAGGAAGGGTTGATCTGTCTCCTCTCCTCTCTACGCGTTCGTGAAAGACGAGCCCCTTACCCCCTCGTAGTGCTAAGCTCGCGGCATAATGACATATATAATTCTATATCTGTTTGTATACGATATTCTTCGAACATGTTGCGGAAGTTAGTGAAACACTAGACAACTCATCAACTACTACCCTTCTACCCATACAGCCCAGCTAGCCCATCCATCAGACTCAGACTCTTGACCCTTATACTGCTTAGACTCACTCTATATACTTATAGCTGCTGTAAGGGAGTGACATCCTTCAGGCAGGTTGAGGCTTGATTCCATCCTCGTGACTCCCGGCTAGGACTACTTTCCATCCATCCAGCAAGCAAGCATTCCATCCCCAACGGAAAGGAATGTTTTTCATCTTATCGGTACCCACCACTGGGGCGCGGATGATACTTCCCAACTAGATAAGCTGGCATCGCTACCCACCACTCGAGGTAATGCTGGCAATCCCGCCTAAATCACAAGGGAGGGCTCTAAAAGAGAACGAGGGATGCGGTTCTATTCTTCCATCAGTGGGGAAGTCATCACGGGAAAGAAAGGCGGGAACAAACACTCTATCCATAACTGATGGGATCGAACCAACCACTTAAGCTAGTCACGGTTTACGAACCACCCATAAAAGGAAGGCCCCACTCAACTTCGCTATTCGAGGTTGGGTGATCGATCCATCTTCTGGATCAAGAGTCAAGAGAATGAGAATACGAGGTGGGGCGGCTTCACGCACGATCGAAACCAGAAGAAAAGAGATCTTAGATTAGAAAGATGATCCAGAGGCAGAGGTAGGGGAATAAGGAATGTTCGATCAAACGGCCATCACTACTACTCCTGGCACCAGCAGCTAGGTCATCAGCGGTGATCCACCCACCTGACTAACGACTGAAGCGGGAAGGGATCCTATGGAATCACTTGACTACCCCACTATTTGATAAGAGGGCTAGGGACATTGAATCAGTTTCCGTGAGTGGGGAATAAAGGTTTCGGCATACATATCCGAAGATAAGCAAAAAGGAGATTACAACAGCTAGGGAATCCCCGGCATAGGAGGGATAGGCAATTCACGACTCGCCACCCGTCGTATCAACAACAGCTAATGGAGAGGGTGGGGAATTCAGTTACCCAATTTCCCCCACTCGCTCGGTAAGGGTTATCGGAAGGTTACTTAGGTACGGATCGTGTGGTGGTCGCAGCAAGCTTTCCATCTATTCCAGCTAGAGCAGCAGTACTAAAAGGTCGGGTTGGACCGGTTGGTGGATATTCCCTTCAATCGGTAGGGGAAGGAGATGACAGATTCGTATCGAATGTTGAGGAAAGGGCATCCGTAGTAGGCGTGGGCCAGAATCACATATATATAGAAGAGCGCGTGGTGCAAGAATGAACTAAGGCTTCCAATCAAGACGACCGAAGCTATCCCATTCAGCAAAAGGGTTGTCCATTCCATTCATTCGCTTAACACTGAAAGCCTAACAATTGAACTTCACTATTGACTCGCCCGAGATGAAAGACTTTCTCTTTGATGGACAGACAGCTACCCACACTCTTCATTGCCCTCATTGAGGAAGAACTACTGCCAGACCAATCTCGGTTAGTTGGGTGCTTATTGGAGATCCCCGCCGGCAGCAGGTCAGATAACATATAGGGTCCCCTGCCCCAGGGTTCGGGAGACAACATCTTTTCACTTAGCTTAAGGTAATTCAGTTTTACGCTCCCACACCTTTGAGTCAAGGGGCTGGGGGGACACGAATCGGTCACAGAAGGCTTGTAGCAATCAATCCAAGTTTGGGGTCCGGGACTGGTGGGAGGCAATCACAAGCCAGTTAGGTCAGCTTGGACGACAGGAAGACTTTACACGAAAGGAAGACTAAGCAGACATAGAGCAGCTGTCCCGGGCTTATAGTAGGGGAACACCAGCATTCGTACTTAGATTTAGTAGACTATTCCACTCTCTTCTCTTATGACCATATTTCTCTTCTGGGATGACCTTCTTTCTCTCTCTTCTTGTTGGTGTGTGTCTTCCTCAAGATGGATGGACTGAATCTTTTCCTGGCTTGCTTGTTGGATGGATGGAGGGAAGGAGGAGGGAGCATGGTACGGCTCTTGCTGGAATGGCTAGCTGGATAGTACCATACTGAACTCCATATTTTGATTGCTTGTGCTGGCGTTGAAAGGAAAGGTCCCGGAGGGGCTTGCGCTTCCTAGTGCAAGGAAAGACAGATCGGCGAACCATTCAACAGATGTATGGCAGGCAGGGCAGGCTACTTACCCATTAAGAATAAGGAAGAATGACGACAGCTGGCAGCCTGGTTGGTATCGGTGTCCTGCTACGCCCGGAATAAGACCAGACAGAGGAGTGGGTGGGTTAACAGGCCGAAGAGAAACGATTGATGAATTCAGACAGCAAGCCAGCATTGCCAGGAGATTCATGGATACCAGTCAGCATTGCTAGAATATCCCAGCCAGACATCTCCCCATTCAACCCATCTTTGTCAATCAAAACGCTAAGCATACTTATTACCTAAAATAGAACACCCCATCCTTTTGCACCGATTGAACCGGTCTATTTATGTATGTGTAGAATAGTAATCCAAAGACACGTATTCCTCTATCTTAAAGTCAGAGATATCTATCTTACACGCACCGTCATTGGATGCGTGCTCTCAAGATCCCTCTTGGCCAGTTTTGGGTTGGATCACATTGGCTTCGGGTGGAAGCCGAGTATCATATCCCTCGGGTGGACAGGACCTACCAACTCTGCCATCTTCAAGCGACCGTGATCGAGACCGAGGAGCACTTCATATTTCGTTGCCCCATCTACTATGAGATCTGAGGGCGGTTCCATTGTCATTAGAGAGATTCAGACCTATCCAGATTATTCAAGTAACTTGACTAGAGATGTCTGGCCTTAGACATGCAGGAGCACCACAAAAAGATATAGAGGTTTGGATCGAATGTTCAATCCTGTGTTGAGTTTTTGGACCATGTTGTGTGAATACGGATTGTATCCTCTGAAATTCGTTAGCGCGAAGAGCATTTGCCCTCCTACGTTCGACCGATGAACAGGAGACTTTTTCTTGGAGGGAGAAGGTTGGCTTTCAAGCTGGTCCTTCTCATTATATATGTCATTATGTTTTCGAAGACAACGCTCATCATTTCCGTAGTAAGTATTCCCATAAAGATCAGTATAAGTGTGATCTCATATAGAGTTAAGCCCCTTGTTATCATTACCTATACGTGTTTCTTATGGAATAGCTTATGTGTACTAATATTATGCAAATACAATGGTACTCATTCTAACTAGTCTGATTCTCGTGTTAGTTATGCCTCTTCCTATATATACAGTCCTATGTTCATTTTCTACTCCGTCCAGATGATACTAGTTCTGCTATAGGAATCAAATGCATAATGTAAGCTCAAGTAGTCCAAATCCCATACATGTCCGAGCTCAGTAACTATTACACTTATTATGGTTGTTATTTACACTGTAGTTAAGCAAATCCATAAATAAGAAGGTTTTATTCCACTTAGATTACAAAGCTATGAAGATTGATTACGGAATATTATAACAGTACTATCCAGCTTGGCATCACTCTGATCAATAGATAGAAGTAATCCCATATTGTTATCCTGTTATATCACTATACTATGAATATTGATGTACGAGCTTATATGCCCTTTCATAGTAATCGAATAGAGTAGAACAAGCTCCATGTTTACATGGTAACTAGAGTCTATACTAATCAAATAGGTGGGATAAGCTTATCCATAGGGAATAGAGTGAATTAGGTAATAATGGTGATACTAGTGCTTAATACCTTCAACCTGATCTTGTATAATAGTTATATCGATATGCTTACATGGCTCTTGTTAATAAACCTTATCTGCATATCTAATACAAAAGCAACAGGTCATCCATTTACCAGTACTGTTGACGTATCCATCATAACTATGGGAATTGAAGTAATGAAGCTTAGTAATCATGTTGCCCATCTTGGATTCATCAGTAGGTGTAATTATGGGAATAACTAGAGTCATATAGGCTTGTAGTTAAGCTAGCTTTGATACTTGACACTATTAGAGTGAAGTAATGTATATTATGTAAATACCATAACATCACCATACTCGAAGCTTAGGGAAACACTGGAACAGTCCAACTTCATTAGCTCTTATCATACTTACACTATCAAGAGCTTGTTCCATTATGGTTATACTTATGATCATTGCTTCTATATCAATACAGGTGTAATAGGCTCTACTCACCTTATACCGGCATTCATGTATATGTAATCATACTAGTATCCTTAGTGTTATCATGTACTAAGTAGAGAGATAGAACAAACACAATCATACTTGTAGTTATAATGAAGCCCCTTATTCATAAGAGTGATATCAGCTTTTATCCCGGTCAGTACCCCTATAGAGCTCGTACATGATGTACAAGATGGAAGTCAAGTAATGGTAGTTGATCTATAAGGGTAATCAGACTAGTAGATCAGAGATGACTAATAGAACATGATATAAGGATAAGCAAGGTCATATTACTCAATAAGCTTGAATAATGGTGAAGTAAGCATCATATTAGTAGTAGTCTTTAGCACCAACTAGCTATCACGTGTAAACACTGCTTGTATACTGCATGTGTAATGAGTATCTATTACGTATCATATATTATGTCAAATACTATGACGGTACAAGCTGTACTGAGTACTGTTGTATTCATATGTTACTTATAAGCATATTCATATTGGTTACTGTGTTGTATAAACTAAGCATGATTACTTGCATTACCCTTGCTTGTACTTAGCTTAAGGTATTGGTTTGTATAAGCTTGAAGCTGTAATGGTGTTGAAACTCATCATATAGGGAATCACTGGTGATTTCTAATCGTTTAAGCTAAGCTGTACTAGTGTCCATATATTAAGTATCACTGATTACGACTAGCTCGTTATAAGATGATGTTAAGCACGAAAATGAATTTTCTTTTGACTGAAACATGCCTTGCCTGAGGAAGGGATTCATCGCTTGCTCTTCCGAGAGCAAGGACAAGCGGCTTCGCACCTTTTCTGAACGTTTCTCTATGTTTGGCGTGATGGGCATCATTTGCTTTTAGGTTATGCGCCTTTATGCTTGCTCGCTGGTCGATGAACCGAACGAAAGAGAAAAAAGGACCCCATCGTTACCACCAGAAGGGATTGAAACAAGCTGTTACCTTACGAACATATCGATGTTACCCAAGTTTGTGCCAGAAGAGATAGTGATTGAGTTCAAGTTGACACCAGAAGAGATAGTGATTGAGTTCAAGTTGACACCAGAAGAGATTGAGACAAGCTGTTAACATACGTTATTTCGGGTATGTTAACCCTGTTGACACCAGACGAGATAGATTTTGATTTAGCCAAGTTGACACGATAACAAGATCTATTTTGTTCCCCTGTGTTCCCCTTAAGCCCAGTCCCACCTACCTGCTTCTATTCTTGCTGCTTGCCCGTTTAGATATTAATTACTTACTCCAAACAGACCTAGGGATGTGAACACCGAAAGGACACAGTCATGCCTACCCGCCTCTTGCTGTCCGCTTGCTGGCTTTACGAATGAATCACCGAACGAGATAGATGGATTATGTTACCCCATTTGACCAGTCAGCCCAGTGTTACCTGCCGATTGAAACGAGCAGGGCATGGCACAGACAGCTAGGCACAGGATTTGAAACCCATTTGACCAACAGCGAAAGAAAGATGTTCCCACGGAATGAGATTGATTGATTTTATCGATCGATAGAACACATGTTCCCAACTGCTAACACATCAAGTCCGCCAAGTCCACCTACACCACCAACAGGGAAGGGAGGGCCTACAACAACCTGTCTACCAATACCTCGGGACCTAGACCCACCATTCAACCAGTACAGGACCGCCAAGCACACCACCAGGGACCTAGCCAACAAACAAACACGGGCTACTACGGAACCACCTCAGGACAATAGGACAAAACTCCAACGTACCTGCTAGGTGCTGATATCACAGAACGTTATATACGTTCATATACCGTGTTACCTATTGATTTCATTTCTGGATTTCTTAGATCAATATATGTTACCAACAATGAATGAATCACTGGGAACCAATAGACCCATTTACCTTTCAGTCCAGTTTTCCCTACCTGCCTGTGATCGATCTATCGATTGTGCCCGTTGATGATTATATTACTTACGCTAAACAGGAGGCCTAGGGAGGTAGGTTAGAACCGATAGGCCGCAGTCCCACTGTCGATCAATTGCTGGTTGGTCGATGAACCGGGGATTGTTTCTCACTTGCTAGATGTGGATGGATGCTTGGGGGAGGTCACCGGACAAGAGAGATATTATGTTGTGTTCCCATTCAGCCCAGTGGAGCCTACCCGCCTGGGGAGGGAATAGACGAGAAAAGTTGAGCGCTACGGAAGCAACAATCTTTTGATTTGACCTACCTCCGCTTACCCTTAACGCGTAGGAACAATCTTTTGATTTGACCTACCTGCTGCAACAACTAGACAGAGCCACGAGAGAGAGAGACATGCATGGTTGGTTCATATACGTTGATGTGCGACCTCTTGATTTTATTGCGGGCAGTCCGGGGCGGGATCTTTTGAAAGAAGTGACACAGCAATATTATTTACGATACACCCAGAACTGCTATTTGCTTTTGATTTACATATTGAGTTTTTAGGATGCTGCCAAACAAAGACACCGAGAGAAACAGATCACCCTGGATTTTTGGGGAATACAATCCCTCACCATATGAATAGTGAGTGACTCCGTCCCTGGAAGCACTGCTGCGCGGGGTTATACCCCACCCCCAGGAAGGAACAATTAGAACCGGCGAAAACCCCGGAACGGGTGCACCGAATGAACCCAGACGGGGTGGGCGCTTCGCGGGATGCTTTGAATGGATTTTTTGAATGCCTCGCTTATTTACGCTACCCAGACAAAATGTGCTTTTTGATTTCAATATTCGAGTTAGGAGGATCCGCCAAACCATTAGTGAACGAATTTAGTTATCTGATCTATTAGTCAAACAACCTAGGCCACTTCAAGCGGGCGGGGAATTTTGATCACACCAGCAGACGCAACAAGCCAAGCATACAAAGCCTTAAGCCTGAACACACCAGCCAAGCACATCTTCACACTTATCACTTATCACCTCACACTTTTCACTTAGCGAAGTGGAGCTTAATAGTGATTTTTGATTGATTGATTGATAGGACCCATCTTACAGGAAAGGCGTATCCATTATTCACCACGTCCCCATCATTTACTGACAGACTAATTAGCTTCTTACTTGATCCTTATCTCACGTCCCCCTCATTCCCAGATTCAAGCCCAATCATACCCATACATACTAATTAGCCTTCTTACTTGATCTTAGCGCTCACGTCCCCATCAACTCCACATCTCACGGCCCCATCGAGGTCTAAGCTCACTCCCCATCGAGGGCTAATATAGTTCTACCAATGTTCTCTACCCTCGAAACTTCCCTCTATCTCCACCTCTCATAGCTGGTCATTGCCTCAGGGTGCGGTCATTCCCATAGCAGCTTGTCATTTACAGTCTCATTGCTTTAAGCTCTAGTCAGTGCCAAGTAGTCAGTGCAACCAGTCATAGTCCAGTCATATATTGCCCCGATCATAGCCAGGAGGTCCTTGCCAGCCGGGAGTCGCCGGGAGTCCTTGTCATACTGCCCAACTGATAAGGAACCTACGGGATGACACTTACCGCGACGGAACCGTCAGGTTCCTACCCCGAGTGGATGCATGGAATGATTATGCCTTACATATGTTAATTCACTTTTCGAGGACCCGCCAGACATAGTCCCACCCTAGCCAGACATAGAACTCTACCCTCTACCTATACAGAACCATATATCTCTACCTCGAACTCCTCGACCTCGAAATGGAACCATGGGAATGTTACTACATTCGCTGACGGCCTTTACCAATAAGGAAAAATGGAATGTTACTACCTCACTGCACGGGTTCCTACCTGGGCTGGGATACTCAGCTTGGCTACTCTACTCGGGCTACTCTTCTCTACTCTACGGGGCTGGATGGGCTGGATGGAAGGAAGGGTAGAAGGGTAGTAGTTGATGAGTTGTCTAGTGTTTCACTAACTTCCGCAACATGTTCGAAGAATATCGTATACAAAGAGATATCTCATTATATATGTCATTATGCCATCTCCTACCTCTCCCTCCTATCTTTCTTTCCCATGGATGCCGATCGGGGGTTTATGAATGAGGGAGATGAAAAAGCATATATTATATATGTCATTAGATTGCTTGCCAGCCCACTCTGATGAATGAGGGAGATGAAAAGCATATATGGGCATATGTCATTATTGACCGATAAGATGGCGGAGGTTTGAACATCACAGATTTCTCTCAATTTACTTATTGGGTGGGGGGGCTTATGGTCGAGCACCTAAAGGTCCTATTCTTGCCATTTGAGGAGGCGGAGGTTTTGGTAGTTTTCCAGATGCATGAATAGATAGGGAGGGCGGGGATCAGGTTCAGGGTATGGCGGCCCAGTGATAGAGACCTCCCTTTGGAAAGAAGTAAGGCTCGGCGCGCCATCGAGAGGATGCGCAAGCAGGCTCGACTAAAAGGAGAGGATGTGGCTCGACCATATGGGAGAGGAAAAGAGATCAATCTTGTGAAACCACATGCTCATATAGAATGTTCTAACCGCTGTTTGTATGGGATTTGAGTCATATACCACTTGATGAATTCATCGCTTAGTCAGTCGGTACTGCTATTCACAACCCTTCTCTTATCAGGTACGTTAGTGACTCGACCAGCGGGAGAGGTACGTTAGTGACTCGACTGATAAGGATGCGTAAGCAGGCTCGACTGTTAAGGAGAGGACCCTTTAGGGGGCTCACTATTCATATGGTGAGGAGAGGTACGTTAGTGACTCGACTGATAAGGATGCGTAAGCAGGCTCAACTGTTAAGGAGAGGACCCTTTAGGGGGCTCAACTGATAAGGAGAGGAGAGGTACGTTAGTGACTCGACCAGCGCCCCCCACCCAATAAGTAAATTGAAAAGAGGAGGTGGGTGATTCTATTATAGTTCCTATCTCGAATGACATAATTACGTATATAATGAATGCCGACCAAGACAATGAGTAAGTGACTGCTGGTCATTATGCCATCTCCTACCTCTCCCGGGGGTCGAGCAACTCAATTTCCTCCCTTTTCCCACTCATTGAAGGCCAAGTCAAGTGATTCATCTGGAAAACCGTGTTTCATATATAATATAGTGAGTGAATTCCGCTAAATATGCCTGCGCCAGCCGCCTGAAGGGTCAAGGTCTTCAAGGCACTAGGCCGCTTGGCTACTTTACTAACTACCATGAGGGAGGGAGTCATTCATTATCCCTTCCCCACTTACGTTGTCAGATGATAACTCTCACCATTAGATACCTGGGAAGAGCTTCATTAACTTCTTAGATACGAAATAGGACTGAGTGAGGGTGGGTAGATATAATCTAGAGTATAGTGAGTGAAGTGAGCGCACAAGTACCAACTGGATGGGAGATCATATTGGCATACTCCCTCCCCATCCCCCCATGCAAGAATAAGGAGAGGAAGGAATAATCTCATTTGGCATTCATTCTCACAGAGCCGGATGTGGCTATCCCTTTTGTTTCATTCTGGCCCTTATTTATTGAGATCCGTAGATCACGCTTCCTCCCTATGCTCTCCCTGGTCGTATGTTTCCCCTGGCCGGTTCGGAATTCCTTACCGAGTGAGTAGGAATGACCATCTTTTCTGCCTGCCTGCAGGGGCGGAGCCGATAGGGAGAGGATGGATAGTTCGTTATTAGATAATAAGACTCTCTCTGTCATAACCGAGTAGATCATCTATATCTAGATGAACCACAACTCCGAGAAAGAAAGTGCAGAAATCTAGCATCTCTACACGAGCGTCGGCACCTCCCTACGCTGGTGCCTTTAAATGCTTGCAGAAGGAATAAGAATCTCATTTATCTGTCCGCCTCATTGATGACTCACTGTCTGTCGGTCGGGGTTCGGTCGGGCCGGGAACCAGAAACAGTCGAGATTCCTTATGGTCGGGCTGGGCTGGACTGCTTGAGTAAGTGAGCTCACTCTCCGCCTGCCTCCTTAGTAGCTATAGTTTTCCTCCCTTCGGTCGGGTATGCGTTTCATTGTCTAGTATTATTTCAAGAATCTAAATAGCATAACTGTCATACGTTAGCTGTTGGGTTCCGCTTACTGTCTGTTTCCGGAACCTACTGTGCAGGCCGTCTGGACTGGCCGTCTGTAGGGGCAAACACCAGTTCCATTCATTCCGGGGCTGCTTAAGAGTTGGACTTACTTATTTCAGGTCCAATGGCGCCGATCCAAAGGACCAAACCCCTAACCCACCCGGCCCATTGGTGGGATGGAAACCCCTAATGGTGACAACCGGTAGGATTCTCATTTTCTTAGTTCGTTAGCTAAGTGAAGTAGTAAGAGATAGAGATGTTCCTTTGGATCGATCGCTAAGGTTCACTCAACAATACCACTAAACCCGGACCCGACCCTACCCTATGGGATACCCAATAACCCACGGATTCTCCGTCTCCAGACGCCTTATCCGGACCGGACGAGGTGCAGTCGGTCTTATGCACCTTGAGTGCTAGGACAGACAGAGCTCCATTTCATCGGGCAGGCAGGGGACAGATGGTTCTGGAAAGAAAGGCTGTTTGGCTAGCTTTGTCTGACTGTATGTCTAGCTTTCTTTCTGGCTGACTAGCTGGTTGGCAATAAAGAACTCGTACTTTCACCGGCCGGGGAACTATATAACCCCAGCCAGTTACCCGGATTTCGACCTCGATCAATATTCACCGGATAGTGTTTATACCTACTGCGGAACTACTACCAGAACTTCTTAGATTGGAGGGACGTTGGTTGGCACTTTGAACATTCTTATTACCTTTTTAAGCCCGCCCACTTGATTACTTAAATTAACGACCTAACCTGTCATGTTTCCTTTACCACTCCGTGCCTCACCCTACTTTCTTATTAGACGCGCTTGCTTGGGTTAGCACTTAGAACCTTAACTATTAACCCGCTACGCCCCTGCTGCCTGCTTCTCTTTACTTTTACTACCAACCTCTAGTGACTCCTTACCCCCCCACTTAGTCCCCACACTTACTCGTTGGACGACGGGGCGGGGCTTCCCATAGAACCTTTTGGTCGGACCGCCTTTATGACCCAACCTCAGGAATCTTAGTGGGGTAGTAAAGTAGAGTAGAGTAGCACTATCGAGCTCTTGTCGGGGGGACGAGCTTCACCCGGTCAGCCAGATACGACGATTGATTCATTCACACAGCACCCTATTCGCACAAACCCCAGCTACGTTCAGTGCTTCCAGAATCAAGGAACGTTCAAGGCATACCCACACACAGGAGGATAAGGGTTGGTGCATCCCCATCCGGAAGGTTTATGACATCTAGACCCAGACTAGACCATTGCTTACTTCGATTTCAATACATACGTCGCATCCAACACTATTAGTTCTAGACCAAGGGTTAGACATACGGGCTCACTTCAATACAACAACCAACAAGCCAGACTATACATTGTTGCCCACAAAGAACAAAGTTGACAACACAGAACAGACAGGTTTATTTAGATTTCTTTTTTCCAGTGGAAATTATGTATATGAACCCAGATAAACAATAGGCCGTTTGCTTTATTAAAACATGCATCTGAGATGGTAGGTTGTTACCTTCACTGTCACCGTTTTCTCTGCTCCCTTCTTCGCCGTGTTCCCTCTCCGTTGCTGGTTTCTGTTGGAAAGGAATGGGATTGGATTGGATGGCATGCTTGGATGGACTGGATTTTATGGCTGGTCATTTTCTTCTTGCTCGATCGTCGGGCAAGGTTCTTTAGCCTGAACCTCCGCCTCCTTAAGATGCAAGAATAGGACCTTTAGGTACTCGACCATAAGGATGCGTAAGCAGGCTCGACTGTTAAGGAGAGGACCTTTAGGTGCTCGACTGTTAAGGACCTTTAGGTGCTCGACCAAGAGGGAGAGGATGCGTAAGCAGGCTCGACTGTTAAGGACCTTTAGGTACTCGACCATAAGGGAGAGGAGAGGACCCTCACCATATGAATAGTGAGTGACTCCGTCCCTCACCCATATGATGAGTGAGCGTTAAAACCCTCACCATATGAATAGTGAGTGACTCCGTCCCTTTAAGGGGCTCGACTGATAAGGATGCGTAAGCGGGCTCGACTGTTAAGGAGAGGACCCTTTAGGGTGCTCGACCATAAGGGAGAGGAGAGGAGAGGGAGAGGAGAGAAATCTGTGATGTGAAAACCTCAGTTTAGGGGAGGGGACAACATACATTCGGGCGCAGAGAGTGATTTCTTATTTGGTCAGAATCCCATTTCACAAAGTTTCACTATAACAGGCAGTATGGTATCGATCGCTTTTAGATTGAGTGGGCGCTGCTGGGATATGTATGAACCGAGGGATAGTCAATTAATGAACAGAGCAGGCCTGGATGGTTGAACCCGAGGCTGGCCCAACCCGTGGATGCTAGAACCTGTGGTGGCTAAATGGATGGCTTTGGAAAAACCCGAGAGCTGGTCGAGCTAATACGAAGCTTGACGAACTAATTCAACGATGATGGCGAGACAATAGCACCAATTCTTTTATTTCTTTTTATATTGATTGAAAATGACAGAAAGCCTAGTTTGGCAGCAGCCGCCGGCCCGCAATCGATCTAGCAAGCAGCAATCCGTCTGTGTCAAGTTCATCATGCATCTCCCTCTAGTTCATTCGCAAGATCCATGCATCCATCCAGGCAGTAAGATAGGTTTAAATCGGGTCTCCGATAGCAAGATCTCGATCAGCATAGAGAGAGAAGATATCAGGCGGGAAGCAAGAGATAGACAGGTAGCAAGATAGAGATCTCATCAGGCAGGTATCTCTCCGTTTTAAACCCCGAAAAAGAATAGATTGTTCCTTCGCCCGGTGGATAACGCACGCGCCCAAACAGACACATCTAGCCAACAGGCATCCTAGCTAAGTTCCGAAGCTCGTGATCTATCTATCTATAGCAGGTGGTAAGATTGCTCACAGCAGGTAGGTGGGATCTTCGGGCATTAGTTAACTGGTTGATTCTATTACTTTGGGCTGGCAGTTGTGAACTAAGCTGTGTAACTGAGTGCTATTGGGAACAACTGGGTGTGAATACGAACTGGGTGATTCACCGAGTTGGGAACCGATATTTGTTTTCTGTGGCTTTTCGGTGAACTGCTCGCAGCTAGTAATTAGGGCTTTCGGTGCCCCTAGGTCTTGGCTTTATCGTGTAGATCGGTTTGTTCCGGTGGTAACTTGGGTAACTCAATTATTCCCCCCGTCCCGTTCTGGGGTTGCACATAGTCATTCGCTGGACATATTCGTGATATTAGCCCCTTGCCCCACCCACGTGATAGGCACACACACTCAGCTCTAGCCACACACACGTCTAGCCATAGTATCGGCCATTCTAACGCGTAACAAGTTATTCTCCCAGCCATTTTGTTTGACCAGGAGCAAGCCGCTGTCCGTATTCCTAAGGCCAAAAAAAAAGTTGTCAATTAAGTTCATCGTCCATCAGTTAGCAAGCGATAAATGGCATCAATCGAGGTCTCAATCAGGTCTTCGGTGGCAAGGTCTAGTAGGTATAGATTAGATATCAGGAGGTAGAGATCAGTGGAGCTAACTGCATCAGCAAGAACTAACTCTGGGTTCGTTGTGGGACGGGTGAACCTCTTTAGTTGTAACTGTGGGCATTCGGTGAACGTCCCTAGCTCTTGGTGGGATGGCTCTTGTAGGTCTCCAGGTCGAGGAGGTAAAATCGATCAGGAAATATATATAACCTGCCCAAGCCTTCCTTCCCTACTCTTGCTGCTGGTAATTATATATGTTATTATGCTTTAGGCTCTCATAATTGAGCGTACCCTAATAGAATAATATTTGATATAAAGATATCTCTCATTATATATGTAATTACGCTTTAGATCCTATAGCATAATATTGATAGAATATCATAGCTATCTTGGATCCGATAGGCTCGTAGATAATTACACTCCGGAGGGCTGAACATCTTGAATCAAGACCTGATCGTCATTACATATCTCATTCATTCACCGTAATTACATATATAATATATGCGTTGTCTGCTAAAGCGTAATTACATATATAATAGCGGCATTAAGGTCTCGGAGGGGCTTGCGCTTCCTAGTGCAAGGACCCGACAGGGGGCTCGACTGATAAGGACCCTTTAGGGTGCTCGACCATAAGGACCTTTAGGTACTCGACTGTTAAGGAGAGGGAGAGGAGAGGAGAATTTAGTTTCTTTTCTAGCTACGCTTTCAACCTTCGACTCAAACCTATGAGTCCTGGGTTCTTTCCTTCATATAAGGGGAAGGACCAAAAAGAGAAGGAGCTAGTGTTACGGTTATAATTAATGGCAAAAGCTGGCTAACGTTGGTATAAGCTGTATAAGCTGGCTAACGGTATTCATCAATGGTCAACCCTGATATCTTGGTGAAACCCGATTAGGAAAGATATCTGGGCGGGAAAGATGCAATAGTGACTCCTCGGGGGTATCGCTTCGCTCAACACTCGTTACCCCCTCGTCTTAACTGATTGAACTGGTAAAGGTTCGGAAACCCATGAACGGTTCGGTACGATTACGGCTCGGGAATAACCTCGCTAACAGTGGGGTGCAGGCCTGCCTCCTTAACATAAGTAGTCGACAATAGATCGAGGCTCCCTTAACATAAGTACTCTCGGGCTTTATATCAGGGCATTGGTGAAGCAAGACAGATTAGAAGTTAGAAGGCGGAACAATAGAGTTCTGAATCGTTCCAACATACTGAGGAACAAGCTCTAAAGTCAATATTTTGAATAATGGCATAGCGAAGGGAACAGATGAGTCATCCCACATAACACCCGAATACCGGGCATAGCTCTTAAAGGAGAGACTCAAGTTACTTAATTTGTTTCGATGTTAACGTGAAAAACCCATCCAGAGATCTGAGCTTCCTTACCGCCTTAACGAACGAGGCACATCCAGAGATATCATCACAACACCGTTCTGACTTAACGAGACACATCCAGAGATCTAACTTTTCGTACTATGAATGACTTTTTCGTCTATTGGTAAGCTTAGGAAAATCGGGAAGCAATTACTCTCTATTCGACCCGGGAAGCTTAGAGAAATAAGTAAGCCATCGTCCATCGGTAAGCTTAGGGAAATCGGGAAACAATTACTTTCTATCCAACCCAAGCACGCACAGGAAGGAAACTATATCTCTATCCATCGATCACCAATCGATAAGCAGTTCAACCATTACTTTCTTTATCCAATCAATCTATTCTTCAGTAACCGATCGATAGGGAATGTCACCAATCGAGTATTCAGTAGCGGTATGGCTACGCAAACCAATCCCCCAAAGCTCAATTTCCTATAGCGTGCTTTTACCACCCACCTCCCCAGCGCGCTAGAGAGCCATGAAGTTTCCTGCGGAGCGGTTCCCACTTGTCCTTACAAAGGATAGGTCTGCGAAAGAAGAAAAAGAAAAGGAACAACCCTTACACAAACCCAAGGGACTGCTAAGGTATCCCTCTTGGTCATTCAATAGAAGGGACCTGACCATGAAGTTTCCTGCGGAGCTATCCCCACTTGAGAAAGGAGAAGACAAGCCAAAGAGGGTCTTCAATCAAATAATGAGAAAGATTGGATAGGGCCATAGAAATATAAGGTAGGTGGTGGGTAGTCCCCAACTTCAGGGAGGCACAGACCATCCAACTCCACTGACTCAGAAAGAAAGAAAGACATAACATACAATAAAAAGACTATATAGAGACACATACACTCAAGGAAGGAAGGTAGAGGAAGGTTTAACTCATCCTCCCGAACTACTCATTAATAAAAGAAGAAGAGGTAAGGAATATACACTCACTAAGAAGGTTGTGTATGGGGGAGACTTCAAGCCGCTACTTCCTCATTCATTGGGGATAGGCAGCTACGCTCCTTCTGCTGGATGGATGGGAGAGAGGCAGCAACTACGCTACCTGGACTGATGAACGCTAGCTGTCTGTGGCCACTGGGTTGGATTCTCGCAGCTACGGGGACGCTACCGGGATGATGGATAGGTAAAGCAGGGGCTACTTACTCATGAGGTATAGATTGGAAAGAGGCATGCATCTATCTTGGCGAGTTGTTGAGTTGTTGGGCGACAAAGAAGGGAGAGGCAGGAGCTAAACAAACCACTTCTTGATCGGTCAATTAAGAACTAATGGATGGCTGAGTAAGCAGCAACTACGCTGCTTTGGAGAGGCAGTTTTCGTCCGTGTGAGGTGAATGGTTAGCACTTGGGCGATTTCAACAAAATGGATGGCTGGATGGTCGGATTGGCCCCGAAATCATGTTCCCTCCCCGGCGATCTGTCTGTCTCTTTCGTTCCCCCGGAATCTATCTGTCTCTGTGGATGGGTGTATGGTAGCGATAAAGGCTCTGGGTGGGGGAGCGCAAAAAGGCTATCCATCCAACTAGTATTTTATTAAGCAGTGGTAAAGAAGTTCTATTGTTAATACCTACAGCGGTGAATAAAAGCATTAATAAGGGGTAATAACTCCACTACTCATTCACAAAGCTAGCTCGAGTATTTGTTCACCTGGCCCAATTGACCATGTGTTATGGTAGTAAGATGCATGTCTTGTGCTCATGGGTGGTCTATCTATATTCCCCTATGTATGATTAAGTAGTTAACACAGTCGACCCAGTAGCTTATCCCGCTGCATATCCAATTGATCCAGATAACAATCCAAATCCAGAGATCGAAACATCATAAGTGGGAATAGTCAGGGATGTAGGAACACGAGTTAATGCTTAAACCATGCTTTTTGGAACACTAGTAGAACAAGAATAGAATTATACCCAACTCAGTAGTACAGTCCCTCTCCCGATGGTCGAGTGACTTCGTCCCTCACCTCTTTGGGGAGGTGAGCGATAAATCCCTCTTCTTTTAGTCGAGAGTTCGTTACCTCACCCTACCGGTCCTCTTTCTTAGATCTTAGGGTTTTCGCACGAAACCAAATCGAACCCCTGCTATTGGAGTTTGTATATTTCTTTCCCATTCAATCCCACGGCCCGTACCCAAATGATTCGCCTCCGCCCTTCCATTTGGTTTATGCACCCGGTTAAAAAATAAGTTCACCTTAGGCCTCGTTGATATCCGGGAGGACAAGCCATAGATCTTGAGAAGGTCTATTGCTAATCCCCGGGCCTAAGGAGCCTCTCCCCATCCTTATCGGGGGAGACTGTCACATGAGAGTGAGTAGAGCCAGTTTCTGTGGCTGTGGCTGTGATCCAGATGGTTCGGCGAGGCAATCCCGCCTAGCCTATATCGGTGTCACGCCGCTGCTATGAAGTCATGTTGCGGGATGTCGAGCCGCGGCGTAGGTCCTCTGAGGATCGGAGCCGGACTAGACTCTGAAAAACACTGAATTTAAAGAATCTGAAGAAGAATCAGACTCAGAATCAGACTTTGAATCTGAATCGGAATCATCCTCAGAATCGGAAGAATCAGAATCATGCACCCATAACGTCCAACCAATGACAATTCCATCCCAAAGCATGACTTCGAACTATAGGCCAACTAGTAGGAAGAGTCCGGATGATTGGAGACTATCCCGCCTACCACCGTACCCATAGAAGAAGGATTGATAGCCTAAGAATGGACATAGGAGGGAAGTATGCAAGCGGGTGACACGAGATACATAGGATTAGGATTACTAACCCAATAAGTACAAGAACGACAATAAGTATGAGGACGAGTAATCCGCAAGTTAGGGAGTGGAGAAAGGAGATTAGTTAGCCTGCCCGCCACCACTGGAAGAAGGGATGGTTGCACCCCCTCCAGACCAGAAGAAGGATCAAGCTAACAGATTTGTGCCGATCCCAGAGAGAATATGATCAGAGAACTAATGGTTAGGAGTCACTAAGTTCTACCCACTTTACTCCTTTCGAGAGTTGTGGACAGGAGCGGCGATGTGAGCGAGGCCCGAGGCTCTCCACTTAACAATGTAAGAGTATTGGCTGCTATTACGTAAGCAATGTAATAGTAGTGGTTGCTGTTACATAAGTGTATGGAGGTCAGTTCCCCGAACCTGACCGAGGAGGACGATCTTCCCCAACTTTTTTCTCCAGAGCCCGCTCGGGTTTGCCGAAGTCTTCGCGAGAGCCCTACCCGCGAGAGAGATGATTTATCCTTTTAAAGGCTACTTCCCTCGAGCAGCAGGTTTGGAGTATATCCTCACCTTTACTTGCACGGGGTTATCCCGCCGTGCCAACCTTTAGAGTGTGCGCCATTCATCTGATCCTTACGCGTTCCCTGAGGTTGTGGTTTTGAGAGCCGACATGGTTGTTCGATGCGAGAGCTTTTGGGACTTTCGGGCATCGTGGTCAATGAGTTATGTGAGTAATTCGAGATATTATATATGTAATTATGCCTTAATGTTAAGGATTCGTAAGCAGGCTTGACCAAAGGCCCGGTAGGGTGAGGGTGAGGTACGTTAAGTGACTCGACAACAGGACCCTTTAGGGGGCTCGACTGATAAGGATGCGTAAGCACGCTCGACTAATAAGGACCGGAGGCGCTCGACCATAGGACCTTTAGGTACTCGACCATAAGGGAGAGGGAGAGGACCCTCACCATATGAATAGTGAGTGACTCCGTCCCTTTAGGGGGCTCGACTGATAAGGATGCGTAAGCAGGCTCGACTGTTAAGGAGAGGACCTTTAGGTGCTCGACCAAGAGGGAGAGGATGCGTAAGCAGGCTCGACTGTTAAGGAGAGGACCTTTAGGTACTCGACTGTTAAGGACCTTTAGGTACTCGACCCCAAGGGAGAGGATGCGTAAGCAGGCTCGACTGTTAAGGAGAGGACCTTTAGGTACTCGACCATAAGGGAGAGGAGAGGGAGAGGAGAGGAGAGGACCCTCACCATATGAATAGTGAGTGACTCCGTCCCTTTAGGGTGCTCGACCATAAGGACCTTTAGGTGCTCGACTGTTAAGGATGCGTAAGCAGGCTCGACCATAGCCCCCCCACCCAATAAGTAAATTGAACCTTTAGGTGCTCGACCATAAGGACCTTTAGGTGCTCGACTGTTAAGGATGCGTAAGCAGGCTCGACTGTTAAGGAGAGGACCCTTTAGGGGGCTCGACTGATAAGGAGAGGAGAGGGAGAGGAGGGAAATCTGTGATGTGAAAACCTCTGCCAAAGCATATATTATATATGTCATTATGCTATTTTGAGAGATCGAATTGTGAACTTCTTCCATTTCTTCCAGTCATTATTCATATGACTAATGACTAAGAGCTCAATTGGTTCAATTCCAATAGATCAAATACCATTTATAATGAAGATGTTACAATACATATTACTGATTACCTATGCTTACTCATAGCATACAATGTAATACGGTACTACCTATAATGTACAATATGTGAAACAAAGGGTAGTTGCTATCATTTGTAAACCATTAGACACTACTAGTTAAGTGTAATCACTCATGTTCCTCATAACCAATACCAATACTCAATAGCTTAGGTATAGTGTTTATATTACTTATACCTCTATATTATGGAAACACAGATATCACCTTTATTTCATACACGTTCCATATATACTAGTATCCCCAATAAGCTCTCAATGATTACTATGATTAAGCATACGTATCTAAGCATTTTTAGATTAATGGGAATAAAAGGCAAGGTTCCTAGTTGCTGGGCTAGAGTAGGTGTTCGGATACAATACGTTAGGTGGGGTGTTTGGGAGCTTACCCTTCCTTCGATGCTTTCCCGATCAATGTGTTCGAATGTGTTTCCGTCGATCGATAGATGGTGTTATTTCCTTACTAATGTGTTCCCTCTTATACCCGTGTGTTTTCCCGTATTAATGCCGAATGTGTTATCCCTCCTTCCCTACCGAGTATGTCTTCCCTTCCCCCCACTGATGACCATGTCCTTCCCTTATCCTGTCAATATGTTTGCTCCCTGCCTTATGTGCCTTGTTGATCTTTGCTTTCCGGATGTGTAATAGGTCTATAGCTGTTAGAAACATAAATTACCCTCTCACGATAGCTCACAGACATAAGGTATTACTATAACTCCCATATTCAAGCTGGGAGAAACTATTCCCATTGGAACGGCTACCCCTACCAATTATTAATAAGCAAGGAGTCCGGATACTATTTAAGCGCATGCGATCGAGATACTATTTAAGCGCATGGGATGGAAACACTCATGAGATGAGCGCATGGGATAGAGATACTACCAGCAACAGAGATGCACATATTCGATCTCAGGCTTCGGTATGGGGACTAAAAAGTGCGGGTGAGCCAGGCCCTTAGCTCTTGCTAGTTTCCACTCTAGGATAGCCACGAAAACACCTTAAAGAACCGTGTAAATGGGGGTAGGACCGAGTAATAGCCCTGTTCCCGCCAAAAGCTGAGCAGCACAAAGATCTATACCTTTATTTGCTTAGCTGGTACAATTCTCACTCGGTTGGTCCCATATGCTTGGTCGGTTGGCTCATCGCTTCATCTGTTGCGAGGTAGGAGCGTGTACCAATTACGAATGACTCGGCATCATTACGGCCATAATGTCATAATATTTTATATAAGCCTTTCACTCTACGAATATGTGCAACCCAAAGGTAAATATCCCTTTTGATCTTCAAACTTCGCTGCTGTGATTATTATTCGAAACGTCTTTCTAAAAAAGCCTACATTTCTCGTTTTATTGATCACGCCTATTTCTATTGCAATAAGCCGAACGAACTAGGTCCGAGTGATATCTCAGATCCCACCTATGGTCCTGTCTCTATGAGACCTACTGTCCCTCTCAGGTCCTAGGCCTATGGAGAAGAAAGAGTAGTACTAGTGGAATGCTGCGGGCTATGGATTTGGATCCGAACAAAGCGATGCTACCGGCTATAGGTCTAGATATGTTTAAAACAAGGAAACTACAATCACCTCTATCTCTGACTTTGCAGGCTGTGCAACTTACTATGTTGTTGCCCTCGCTGGCTGGTAACCTACAAAGGGATATACGGGTTCTGGAACACTAACTAATGAGAGAAATCCAATCTTGCTAGGAAAGCCCGAAGACTGCTCTCTTATTCCAACGCGTACATTTGACTCGCTTACTGTGTTCAATGAAGAGTTGGCCTTTTCGACAATGTTGCTATTATATATGTAATTACGCATTAAGGAGCTCATCCTCATCATCCCTGATCCTAGCGTGACTTGATCTAAGGGTGTGTACATATATTTCCCATTCTTCAGCATCTCTTCCTTAGAAGGAATAACATCAATAAAGTTATCATCGATGACTGATCCTTGCCCTCCTCGACCTCGTAACCTCGGCCGAGTCCCTCTATTTGAAGAAAATAGAGAGAGAAATCCCTTAGGGCCTATTGTCATGCAAGCCATTCTTCGGGTTCATAATAGAGCTCTATGGGACAGTAGCAGGGGTCGGTATCGAGATCAGCATGGGGGGTTAAGTATCGGTCTGGGTCTAAGCTCCCCGAAGGGGGAATACCGCTCTATAAGTGGGAAAGGCAATACAGGGTTAAGTATCGGTCTAAGGTCTCGCCCTAGGCGTAACTACCCTGTTTATAAGCTCACAACGCCTCCGCCCGGCGGCATCCGCCCTCCTAGGGGCCGACTGTAAGTCCAATGGGTATATAAGGGTGAGCTAATCAATATCTAATTGGGGTAGCAGTATGGGTACCGATCTAAGCCGGGATAACAATCTAATGGTATGGGGATTGGGGAACCCACATCGGAGCACTTAAATGGATTTTCTTATATATTAACTATATACTTTTAGAGCGTGTTTCTGTTAGGTTTCCTGAAGAACATGGTTAGCATAGTTCTCTTAGTTCCATTAAACGGGTGGTTATCATCCCAACTTGTCCGAGCCGGGATACCCGATTACTCCATATGGATGGCCCGAGAACGTATCCGCAACTTGGTCTGATCATTGACTTGATCTGCTTTCCTCCCATCATTTCCGCTAGGTTGTTCTAGGGAGGGCTCGGGGCCCGATGGTGGCTTAGATAGCTGAGATAAGTCAAGCTGAACCATTCATTCATCGAGTGCTATATTACATATGTTATTTCGCAAGCAACAACCTATGTATGATGGCAGCCCCCTTGTCAGTCGAGCTGGGACTCACATAGTCGGTGGGCTTCAGGTCAATTGGGTCTGACGCTTGACGGAGCGGCCAACCCCCCACTCACCCTTCCTATATACAATGGATAGCTATCGAGTGTTTGGCCGGTGTTATTCATTGATTGATTAGCAAGAAAGTGAAGTTGGGCAATCAGGGCGACGATAGGACACCTCGAAGGAACACCGGGTACAAAATGAGATTCTATTCCTTGCACTAGGAAGCGCAAGCCCCTCCGGGACCTTTGGTGGTTAATCAATTGGCTCTGCGCCTAGAACCGGATAAACTCGATCGAGATATAGAACTAGTGGTTTTCGCTATTCAAGCTCGCCTTCGAACTGCTACTGGATATGTCACTGAGTCAACAGAATCAACGGGATCCAGGTCAACCGCTCCCAGCCCTGCTTATGGGTCTCGATCCCGAATAGACTCTTTATCCACTCGGTCAATTGCCTGCCGGTACTGTAGGCGGTTCCGGGTTAACCGGGGCAACCCCAACGGGTTATGCTTTTGTATCTGTTGCCATCCCATTGGTCCCACCAACCAAGGCAGGGAAGGATCGAACTACCCTTTATCAACCTATCAATCTCACTGCCTGCCCCTTTACCCTCAATAGGTACTCCTATGCTGTAGAACTTCTGGTAGATCCACTGTAGATGCTGTCCCTATAGATGCCTTTGCCCTAGCATATATAACCGTAGCCTCTGCCCCAACCTTTGCCTCTGCTTACTCTGTAACCGTAGCGTATTACTATGCGCAGCTGCGGGTGAATCTGCTCGCTATGAAGATATCACTGGAGGGTGTAAAACGGAAACATTCACAACTGGATCAATTAGCGTGGGATCCGGAGATTTATTATCTGTGCCCGGAGTTGCTGCTTTCTCTGCTGGTTATGCGACTGGCTCTCGAACGGTAAGGTCCTGGAGGGGCTTGCGCTTCCTAGTGCAAGGACCCGACAGGGGGCTCGACTGATAAGGAGAGGAAGAAGGTGACTAATTAGGCTGTAAGGAGCTGCCTTTGTGATAGACCATTCATTAGTTGCCTTTGTTTTCTAGTTAGGAGAGTGAGCTTAGTTAGTTGCCCGGGTTGAGGGGTCGACATACCGTGCTTCTTACCTTCAAGATCGAGAGCCAGATCCAGGCAGCCCTGAGCGATATGTTAGTGTAGAATGAGCGAGATAGGGAGGAAGATGTTGATTCTCCATAGGAACAGCCTGTTGCTTCAGTAGTTTACTCAGCGGTTTACCTTGCTTACCTGGAACCCATTGAAGCATAACCCCCACCAGCAGCATAGGTAGTAAAGACACAGGCAGGAACAGTTCCAGATCCTCCAGTCGATCCACCAACACCAGCAGTGAAAGTAGCACCAACAGTAGCAGAGGTAGCAAAAGGCAGAGCCTGTAGATCCAGTAGCTGAGTAAGCCGTAGATGCAGCAGTTGCTTTCGATGAAAGCCCTTAGCAGGAAGAGCGCTCGCCTTCCTACGTTCAACCAAAGAAAGGTAAAGACTTTTTCTTGCCGGTTAGAGCGGGAGGCAGATAATGCATATATTATATATGTCATTACGCTTTTCTTTTTCTTTGGGGGGTTTCTATATTGCTCAAGGCTGCCTAGTTAGCAATACTTACTACTGCCTTCACCGATTAGTTAGTGCTGCCTGCCTTAGACCTCCTACTGCATCGGACGGATGGGATGGATGATCGCTGGGTCAGCTGACTTGGGTCTGAGGGTGAGGGAGAACCTTAACTGAGCTCATGATTATCCCAACCCTCCCTTCTAATTTGAACCCGGTAAGTAAGTCGCGTAAGGAAAAAGAATCTTAAGTAGATGAAATGGAACCAATAGTACGAACCTACGTGGAAAGGGCCCGCCTCCACTCCCTTTCCTCCCCCAAATAGATAGGCAAGGAAACCAAATCTAGACCTCCTCTACTGGGGGCCAACAGATACAGATGAAGCAGAAGTTTCCGTCTACGTAACTCCATGCCCTCATTAAAGGCAGACAATGCAATAGCTTCGGTTCAGGGCAGACAATGCAATAGCTTCGGGTAAAGTAACGGCAAACAATGCAATAGCTTCGGGTAAAGTAACGGCAAACAATGCAATAGCTTCGATGAATTCAAGCATTTCCTATCTAGATATTTTTCACCTGACCCGATTCCGAGTGGACCGTTTGTTATGAGTGGGGTGGAGACCTTTTCCATAATGTTGGAGAGGATTTATGACGACTTCTCATTCCAGCAGCCCGCCGCTGCGTTATTTCTGCCAAATTCTTTCTCTTAGTTCCCTGCTTTGGATTATTCCGTCGCTTATACGAACTCATTTCCTCCCTTCGAAGGGAAGAAAAATATGGCTCGACTCGATTAAAACCCCGCTGGAGTTGCGCTTCTTTCCTTTGATTGAAATTGCGAATAAGTCTACTTAATAGCAGTGTCCACATAATCAATGGTTCTAGCTTGTACTTAGCTTATCAACTATACATGCCTTATATCCCTAATCTTCATGAAGCTCATAACATATTAAGTCTCTCTATTATCTTGAATATGAGAACATGATTGGTTACATATCTCAACATGATACCAGTATAACACCTTCATGATAGTACTAAACAGTATGAGTCAATCCATATGTATAGAGTAAACATAACCATAATGCAAGGCTTACTTATGGTAAATCAGTCATATTGATTAGAGCTTGACCTGTTTCATAGAGTTGAACATATCATAGTAAGGGTAAAGTACAGGACACGACTTATCTGTATTCATACTAGTAATCGATCAAATCAATGGGTATAGTAGAGATATGAAACTAGAAGTAATAGCTACATGATTTATTAGAAAAAGACCTATGATCTTAAGCTGTAATGGTTTAGCTTCTCTGATATTACGAGTGGTAAGTATGATGATAGAACATGAGCTTTTATTTCCCTGTATTTCACATATACGGTTCGTAATAAGGATAACTAAGCTAAGCTTTTCTTACTTATATATGATTACCCTATGTTGAAAGGTTAGAGGTTTAGCCGTTCAAAATGCAGTCGAAGGATCCTGGTCCTGCTTCGGAGTCACGAGTAGTGTGCCCCCCTTAGAAGCATTTAGCAGAGTTCATGGGTCGGGCGTAGGATCCATCCTGCCTGGAGTTTGATTATGAGGTTCGCCCTTGTTCCAAGAGAATGGCACTTAACAGGTTGATTTAGACAATCGGGCAGGTAGAAACGAATAGTGTCCAGCAGAAAAAGAAGAATTGGGCTATCTAGGGGAAAACCAGGATGAATTAGAGTGGCAGGATCAGGTCAATTCATTTCATTATGGTCTGGAAAGAGTAGCCCGTTGTCACTATCATCCTCGCAGTCAAGTTTTGTTACAACCAATATTTTTCCATCAATTAACGTACTCATCTATTGACAGGCACCTTCATTAGGCTGACCAACCGCACTAACTGGAGAATAAGTAGAGGTACCGAAGGGAGGGATGGGTCAGACAGCCAAGTATTCAAGGGCATAACCTTTATGTGCTGCATTTCTAAATCGCAGGTGCACCGAGCCATTGGAGAGAGAAGACCAAGAACTATACTTTTATGCCTCACCCTTCCTAGAAGCTTCTTTATCCCCATTCCTATTGAGGACATGACGAAGCGTAAAAACGATGTGCACCATCAGAGTTTCACGAGGAATCTTTCTCACTATGTTGCCCTTCTACACATTTCAGAAATAAGAAATTGATGTCCATCATGAATCTGGTTAGCCAAATATTAGGATCCCGAAGTCACACCCTTGGCAAATAAGAACTAGAATATAAGGTGTCTGGGCGAAGGTAACAACTAAGAATAGTGTTATAAGGAGACCAAGCTGGGAAGGTTTCTCTATTACTTACAGAGAACACTCAGTCATATGCTCGGGTGAGGAGTCAGCTATAGCGGTTGATAAGAACGGTTTGGAATGAGATGAATCACAAGTGGTTTACCGAGAACGGAGGGAACATTATTAATAAGCAGTTCTTATTGACCCAAGTCTTTCATCATGCCTGGGAGCATCATAACCGGTCGAAATCCTGGAAGAGTTTCCTTCATAGTAAGCTGGACCTACTTTCTCTACAAGGGGGTGGAGTACACCGAACGAGATTAGAATGAATTGGAAACACCAGCTATAGCGGGCACTTCTACCGGTCACATCGGCCTATTCTGTACGCTCGCCAAAGTTTCTTCTCATGTTACCTGTTTACTCTGTTGTCCCCAAGGCGTAGCATCGGAAGAATGAGAAAGGGAAGAAACTGGTACTTCTTAGCTTCGATTCAGAACGATACGCTATGGCTAGAGCGGTTCAATCAAAAGGTAGGGTACTTCAAAGTGTCCGGATCTGACCCATGAATTGATCTAAGTGAAATAAGCTAGAAAGCATTTCAATCTATCACGGGATCAATCCGTTGGTCGCAACTATGGGAGGAAGTGGTCTTATAATGGCATTTTGGTAGGTATAGCCAGTCATTTATTCATTTGATCTCTCAAAGCTGACTGAACAATCTTCGAATCAGATTTTCAAGTGGTAGCAGCGATTCACTCTGATAAGTCCCATTGTGCGGGCTGTCCAAATGGCATGAAAACCCATTACTACATATACTTGGCATAAGTCCCGGTGATCATAATTGGTTCAGTGGTGGACTCAAGGAACGTGACTTCAATCGATGCTATTTCGGCTCGACTGAACAAGCAAGTCTTACTCATACCTAGGGTATCTGCTGGTCTCGGATATGATAAAACTCACAATTGGTACCGCGGGACCACCTGGATGTGAAACTGATAACTTGACTAGGAATTCATCCATATTCTGCCATTTGCTTTTTGACCTCTACCGAGATATCAATTTGATAGAGTCCTCGATCCAAGAGACTGAAAAGTTTGCTATATTCGGTAAAGACTTTGAAAACTTCCCTCACCATCGGAATAGTGAGTCCCTACCGGGCCCCGGGGATTGGGGTGGGTGGGTAAATAGTGGTCGAGAGTTCGGCAGGCTCACCCTAGATTGGACTCAGGAAGAAAATGACCAATGTAGCTTTGAAAAAGCCGCTTGTACCATGTACCATTCGATCGAAGAACTCTATTTTCAGTCCAGAAGGGAAAGTTGGTTTCGCCGCTTACCTCTCAGTGGCGTAGTAAAGATTCGAGCTGCTTCCCTTTTTCCTTTGCATAAAGCGTACGTTTCATTTCAGCTTTGTCTCTCTTATGCGAGAAACAGTCTATTCGTCAGGCATTCTTCGTCAGGTGGGTTTCAAGGACCCGACAGGGGGGCTCGACTGATAAGGAGAGGAATAAGATAGAAGATGTGGGGATAGTGTGGAAAGGGAATATAAGTAGTAATAAGATAAGACGAATATCTAGTTAGATGGATCAAAATAGAAGGGATAGCAATGTAGGTTTCTTCTTCAACAATGTTATTATATATGTAATTACGCTCTCGAATCCAATCATGATGCGCAAGCAGGCTCTTAAAGGACCAGGGGGAGATGAAAATGCATAATGACATATATAATTCTAGTTCTTGAGTCTCTCTCTAGTTACCAATTGGAGTGATTGAATCATGAAATTCTACATATAATTTCGAACTACCTTTCTAAAGAGACCTTAATATGAAGAGACATAAAGCTGCTGACTTCTATAGGCTGTGAAAGTATATCCTTCAATAGAAAGTAAAGTATAATGACTTCCCTAGGAACCACATTAGCTTCATTAGCCCATATATTCTTTCTCTGTTAAGAAGGTGGAAAAAAAGAAGGTCCCGGAGGGGCTTGCGCTTCCTAGTGCAAGGAAGAATTGGTGGGATTAGCACATAGATAGGTTATTACCATTAGAACAAGGTTAGGAAGCACTTTTTCTTCCTCTCCTTATCAGTCGAGCCCCCTGTCGGGTCCTTGCAAACGCCGATTCCCTAAGCAAATTCCAAAATGCAAATATGAATCAAGGACAAGAGCCACTGGAAGCATAAGTAGCAAGGACAAGTGAACCGGTAGTATTGTGATAGTTAAGGCCCCTCAATCGTGATAGTCCGGTAAGGTATTCACCCTATATTACCCTAATACTTCAAAATAAGAATCTCATATAAGAATATATATATGATTATATATGTAATTACGCTCATGATCTGTTTTCATTATTTCACCTTTCAATCCTTTTCTTCCCCTCAAATAGATTGTTAAGGTCAGGTCCTGAAAGACTCTTTCTTCCCCTCAAAGAGCGCTTCTAAATTGATTTCTTCCCCTAAAAGCCTGAGCTAGCTCTAGGTTTTCTAACTAGCTTTCAAGATAAGATGGCAGCTCCACATAGTCCAATGACTGGAAGGCTCGTTCATAAAGGCTCTGACTTAATAAGAAAAGGTCTGGCTTTGACTGGCTCAACTTCCATATCATAAGGCTAGGCGTCTTTAAGTAAGTCTCCCCTGGCTGTATCAAGTGTGATCGGTTGGCTCTGACATACTGTATGGCTCTCTCTGACAGGCTCTACAATAAGGCTAGGCTTCTATCTCTCTCCCTATCTATTCAATGATCAGCTTGGATCGGGACAGGTCTTCCAGTCTCTAACATCTAAGGTAAGTAAGCTCGGTAAAGGTCCTAATAACTCTCCATCCTTCCTCACCTTCCTTTGTCAGGTGAGCCATCCTTCATTTTACTTATTGGGTGGGCCCCTCTCAAATAAGTAACTAAAGGTTGGTCGAGCGGCCTTACGGCACCTCTTCCTCACCCTCCGTTGTCGGCAATTCTTCGGGGATTGGGGTGGGTGGGTAAATAGTTAGCAATAGAGCAGCCTTACTAACCTCACCCCACTTATATTTGCTTGCTCAATCATGCATGATGGCGCGCAATGCTTCTTCCCCTGCCTGAACGAACAAATAGGGCGGGTTCTGCAGCCGATCATTTTAGGTCAAATCAATCTCACGTCGCCATATCTATCATGCATGGCCTGACCCTACAATTCATTCCCCCCTCTACACATGCTATTGCCTGCAGCACCCGAACGAACCATTTTGGGGTTTATATATTGCTCAAGGCTGTGCTCGATTATTGATTTAGAAAGTGAGCGGACCTCTCTCTAAGCTCTGCGCCCCCCCCCTATGAAATGAAGAAATAAGATGAGCTCGGTCCGATGAATGAGATCTTCTTAACCCTTCGGAGTCCCCAACCAACCAATAAGTAGTTGTTGGGATGCCCGCTTGGTTGGTACGGGCGCTAACAAAGGATTGGGATCTGGACCCAGCGAATTGTACATTCTATGCTACTATTATATATAATAAGGGGGTTTCGGAACAGCGAGTGAACTAGGTTTTGGCATCCCATCCTCGAGCTTCCATTTCTTCCGTTAAGGGAGATTCGGGAAAGGATGGAATAGGAAGACGTGTTTCCAAAACGAGCAAGATACGGGTTGGAAAGAGGAAGTTAGCAAAGTTGAACAAGATTGGAATGAGCATAGGAACATGTATCGATGTACCAGATTGGCTAATGCTCCCAGGTTGATGCGATGTATTCCACCGGTTGACGGGGGACTTAATTATTGGTATATTTATCGGTCCAACACGGATTGAAATAGGAGCCGGTTCGACAGGAAGCTTTTGGGAACGCGATGCACCCGGGTAAATAAGAGACGAGATGAATACAGGGGTTAAACGAGCATCCCACACCCGAAAGGTGCCCCACATAGGTTTCCCCCGAAACCCTCCAGTTACTGAGGTCAACAATGTGGAGAAAGCACCTATTTCTGTACCGGTTCCGGGAGAGCGGGGAAAAAGGGGATGTTTTGTTAATGAGAGCAAGAAACTGCTGATAGCCACTGCAATATGAACAGGTATACTCATCCGAGCTGCAGGAACATGTACATGGGTGATTCGATGATTTTCACCTTGTTGAGAATCTGATGGTGCCACCCGAATACTCAAATGAATAGCCATCGCTGTTAAGAACCACCGGAATCCAATGGGGATTTGCGCGTAGCTTCTGGTCTTTGACATAAAGAAAGAAGGTTGTAATAACGGGACGAACATGTTAGAATTTCATCCTAGCTAGTGGAACGAAAGATACATGCATGTATATGGAATACATAATCTATCTAAGGTTATACCGCAAGGTTATACTCGACTGACTATAGGGGGGGGGAGGTATAACCGATAGGATTCCGCATGGGATACGTACATATAATGATTCGATCCTAGCGCTTTGTTCCTCGCTCCGCTCGTGGCACTCCTTGCTTGCGGAGCGGCATACCGAAAAAAGAGAGAGAAGGTTATCCCCTTTCTTTCCCGTAGCTCAGGTCAGGTTATCTTCCTGAGCAGAGCTAAGGTAAGTGACCTTACCTTCATGCTCAGGTAAGGTTCTCCCTTACCTTCGGCTCTTGAGGGGAAGAAAGAAAAGGCCAGGATCTTACCGCCCACACCGGCACAGGACACTTCTATTTATTCCCCTCAAAGACTTTAGGTTAAGGCCCAGGACCGTCTGCCCTCTAGAGCCTTATCTTCGAAGTCTTTCTTTACTTACTTTCATCTTATTAAAGTAAGGTATAACCTTGGCCTGGAAACCAACCTTATTAATGAAATAAGGAAAATGAAAAGAGTTATGTGCTTATCTCCTTGGCTTTATACTTATCTCCCTGGCTCTCGTTACCGACATCAAGGAAGGATACGAGCTCGCGGCCAAGTGAAGGCGTATCCAATTGAATTGAGGAATTGATTGCTTGCCCGCACTGATAAGATAAGAAAAGGCAAGGGTGAGGGTGAGGGACGAACCGCTCTAAAGACCCCCACTAACCAATAAGTAATTAAGAGGGCGAGGACCGGCAGGGTGCGTAGCACGCTCGACTAATAAGGCCGCCATCGGCTCGACTGCTAAGGATGCGTAAGCAGGCTCGACTGTTAAGGCCGCCATCACCTTTAGGTGCTCGACCATAAGGATGCGTAAGCAGGCTCGACTGTTAAGGACCGGAGGCGCTCGACCATAGGACCTTTAGGTACTCGACCATAAGGATGCGTAAGCAGGCTCGACTGTTAAGGAGAGGACCTTTAGGTACTCGACCATAAGGGAGAGGAGAGGGCCGCCATCGCTCGACTGATAAGGCCGCCATCGAAATCGTCATTCAATCTATCAGGAATGACGTATATGAGAAAGCGTCATTCAATATCTCACATCGAATCTGGTATGACACATATCGATGCATTCATTCGTTATATACGTAATTACGTATATAATGAATGACTGGAATCACAGACAAGTTTCAGTGATTGATGGGTGCGTTAGCACACTCGACCAAAAGGCCGCCATCGGCGGTGTGAGGCAGGTGAAATGCCTGCTGTATCGGAAAGAACGCATTGGATGGACGCGTTATCAGGGTGAGGACCGACAGGGGCTCGACTAAAGGGAGAGGAAATAAGGAAGGTCCGGAGGGTCTTGCGCTTCCGAGTGCAAGGACCACTACGAGTTGATAAGGTCAATCCTTCTTAAATGCATATATTATATATGTCATTATGCATTCATTCATTTAAGGATCGCCTAATAAAAAGAAGGCCGAAATCTCCCTCTCCCTTAGGGTCGAGCGGCCTTACGGCACCTTAAAATGAGGCAAAAATGAACCATATTTCTCGGTCGTTCAAAGTCCTGTAGGGAAGGGGAAAGCGGTCCGGTGCTTCTTGCTTGATGAATTCTTCGGTAGGTGCGTCAAGCTATATAAAACTAATGAAGTTAAGGTAGTCGAATTATAACATATAGATACGCTTTTTCATAAATCAAGGCTAAATACTTGGCTATTGTCTGCTTGGCAACTACTCGCTTGGCTTGGCTAATTAACTCGGATACTCAGACTTGGATACTAAACTTGGATGGTGTGCTACCCCACTGGGGCTACTCGGCTGGGCTGCTTTCAACACGACGTAATGGGCCAATCAATTGGGTAGGTGGAGTGGGGTATAGGTAGCGGGGTAAGACCAGCTAATCCGGGATGACCTTACCTTCCGGGATGACTTTACAGGTGACCTTACCTTCTGAACCTGACCTTTTGGGATGACCTTCTGAACCTTCCAATCTGGACCTTTATTGGGACCTTTCAATCTGGACCTTTCTCTATGCCTTTCGATGCGGGGTAAGACCTGCCAATCCGGGCCTACCTTTAGTTCTGAATGAATGCGGGGGTGTTTGGTTCCGTGTCCACCCACCCACGCTTATTTCCCAGCCCAAGAGAGAAAATCCATTAAGAGAAGAAAGTCGGGTAAGGAAGAGAATAAGGAAGGGATTTAGGTTAATTGAGAAGCAGACACAAACGCAAAGAGACATTCCATTCCGATTCTATTTCTACTTATTGGGGATTTCTTTCTACTCAGATTTCTCGCATAACCGTGCAAAAAGCTAGCATCGATAAGGGGGCTGGTTTCCGAGCAATGTAAGGGTTATGTTATGGGACTTCTATGCGATTGATAATTCTGAATCTATGCAATATCAACCCGGATCAAACTAGATTAAGACCCCCTCCTTCCTCCCGATGAGTAAGAGTAATGAAGGATAACTTCAGACAGGGCCAAGAAGAATAGGCCGGAATAGACCCGGTAAAGCCTTTCTTTAATGAAGGATAACAATATTTATTGCTTGTCCGTAGAGGGTAAGGATGAGCCCCAAAATAGAGGAACTCGAAGACCAAGGGGAGAGGTACCGATAGTTCTACTATTCTTGCCCAACGCATTCCTCGCCCTATTAATTACTTATTGGTTAACACCTACTATACTAAGCCCGTCAAATCGAAAGGAAGAGTATGATGCTCGTAGTAGAGATCCTTAGCTTCGTGTTACATATTGCTAGACACACTATGAGTTTGGTTATTTAGATTCAGATTATTATGCTTGTGGTAAAGAGCAAGATCCAGTTTATGCTTTTCCAGATCGAAAGCCAGTACTAGTACCAGCTGACAATGATCGACAATGACTGGCGTATGATCTTTGAATGGTGCAACGTATGTAATGCATTTTCATTTCTTCCTCTCCTCTCCCTTATGGTCGAGCACCCTAAAGGGTCCTTAACAGTCGAGCCCCCTAAAGGGTCCTAACAGTCCTTAACAGTCGAGCCTGCTTACGCATCCTTATCAGTCGAGCCCCCTAACGGGTCCTTATCAGTCGAGCCCCTGTCGGTCCTCACCCTACCGGGCCCCGGGGATTGGGGTGGGTGGGTAAATAGTGGTCAAGCTGCTTACACATCCTTAGCGGAGGTTTTCACATATTTCCCTACTAATTTGTCCATTTTGGGAGGCGGAGGTTTTTCAAGGTTTCGCTCACCATATGAATAGTGAGTGACTCTGTCCCTCTTATAACCTTGAGCCTTGAGCCTTGATCCTTGATGGGGCCCCACCTTCCCACCCAAATCTCTTATTTCATCTCTCGGTGCAGGAGATTCAATGCCTGCTGTAATTCAATGCCTGCTGTATCGGATTCTCTGCTCGCTGTTATCGCAGCATCCATCGATCGGGTTGGTTCAGCCTTCGAAAGAGAGAGTGAAGATCAACCCCCCCTAACGAACGATTGATCCTTCAAGGCCACGGAAAGAAAGAAGTAGTGAAGAGAAGTATTAGTAGTAAAGGGAAGATAATTTGTTATTGAAGTTATGTATTGAAGAAGGGAATACTTTTGATGCTTGCCATATAGGAAGGAAGGATCGCTACCGCTTGCCCTATTATCGCTGAAGAAGGTAACGCACCCGACAGAGCCTCAACCGACGACAGAGCCAGGAATAACCAGTGCTCACAGTGAGTGTTTTTCATTCAAGTATAGCCCCCCCGGTAGTTATAGAGCCAACTACCCTGGTTCATATTGACGACTGGTAATTCATTTAGCCCGGTAGTTCATATAGACAACTCCCCACATCACGCCCCGCATACATGACGCCCCGCATCCACGCTTTCTGTTCAATCCGCTTTACCCGTTTCCGTTAACCCATGCTCTTATGCTGTTCTTTAGTTCATGCTGTTCTTGATGTTGTTCATGCTGTTCATGCTGTTCACCCATTCCCACTTTCAGTTCAATCCGCCCCATTCAATCCGCATTCTACCAGCATTCTACCACTCTCCTATTCCCCATCCCCATTCTCTCATCCCCAGCATTCTCCCAGTCCCGCATTACCCAATCCGCGTAAGGCGCTCAGTCCGCATAAGGAAGCCGCCAAGTCCACGTGCAAGTCCAACAAGTCCACATTCACCCAACATGGTGCGGTACAGTACGGAGCCGAGTGAGTGAGTCACAGCCCCTAAGATAGATAGGGGTCTCCGATAGCCAATCATTGACAGAAGGTCGACAGAAGGTCAGCCGAGAGCCAGTGGTCAGAGCCAGCCGGTCAATAGTCAGAAGTCATAGCTTATAATGGTTGTCATTGATGATAGCCGCTAGTAGCCGGTAGTCATAGCCAGGAGGCATTGCCTGAAGGTCATAACCACTCATAGCCAATCATAGACAGGAGTCATAGCCAGAAGTCCTAGCTCGATCATAGCCAGACAGGAGGTCATAGCTTATAGCTGGTTGTCATTGCTGATAGCCACACATAGACACGGCCCCTACAAGCCAAACATAGCCAAGAGGTCATAGCCATTCAGTACCGAGAGAGAAGGAACACACATTACCACCAGACAAGAGGGAAGTTCACTAGTCGAGAGGAGAAGGAAGTATCACATCACAGGATATTCGATAGAGAGAGAAGGCCTTACCCTCGTCAAACATTAGGGAAGGACTTACCGACAGACAACGATAGAGCCAGGTTGACCATACGATAGAGTTCAACATCACACAATAATCAAGGGAGTAAAGTAGGTGCCCCCATATCCGAACTTACCGCTTATGATCTTCAAATTTTGAATCAACTGGTTTTCGCGTTCAAACCCTTGCCCCTCTCTGCACGTCCCTGCCTGGGGCCTTTTCATTACTTAGTGGGGGCTGCTGGTCATGAATTATATACGTAATTACTGCTATAATTCATCTATGTAATGACATAATTCCTTATATATGTCATTACGCATCAAAACCTCCGCCAACTCAAATGGCAAAACGAATAGTGTATTCTGCTAAAACCTCCGCCAAGGATGCGTAAGCAGGCTCGATTGTTAAGGATGCGTAAGCAGGCTCAACCATAGGGAGAGGATCTTTAGGTGCTCGACTGATAAGGACCTTTAGGTACTCGACCATAGGGAGAGGAGAGGATGCGTAAGCAGGCTCGACTGTTAAGGATGCGTAAGCAGGCTCGACCACAGCCCCCCCACCCAATAAGTAAATTGAACCTTTAGGTACTCGACCATAAGGACCTTTAGGTGCTCGACCAAGAGGGAGAGGATGCGTAAGCAGGCTCGACTGTTAAGGAGAGGACCCTTTAGGGGGCTCGACCATAGGGAGAGGAGAGGACCTTTAGGTGCTCGACTGTTAAGGACCCTTTAGGGGGCTCGACTGATAAGGAGAGGAGAGGGAGAGGAGAGGACCCTCACCATATGAATAGTGAGTGACTCCATCCCTTGATGCTTATTGGGTTGTGGGCTTTTGGTCGAGCCTGCTGTCGCACCCTTCAAAGCCATCCATTTATTCAACAACTTTTGTTTCGATCGGTCCGTAGTCCCGCCCATTCCGGTATCTGTGGGCTGTTGTCCTACCAACCATTCCGGTATCTCTCTGTTGGCCATCAATCAAATCTCTCAATCTCTAAATCAATGGGTGCTTCTCTTGTTTATCTGAGCATAATCATCATCGGGTGTAACCTGTATAGCCTAACGTTACGGGTGGTTCTAGCCATTCAGCAAGCAAGCCCGGTGATTTGACCAGCCATTGTTTCTTGGACTAGCCTGTGTCGTTTTTATCCTAGAGCGCCTGTTCTCTAGACCGTCTTTTGCACTACTATGTTCATCATGTTGCACTATTGATTGCACTATGCCCCTTCAATTGTGAATCATCATATATAATATTATTCATTCCATCCAGTCGAGGTAGGAACGTGTGTTTCATAGATGTAAGCCCCGTCCCGGGGTATGGGGTCCTTATATATCGGGTATGACTGTATGGCTATGACTGGCTACGTCTGGTGCTTATTGAGTATGGCTGTTATGTCTGGTATGTCAGGTGCTCTATGTGCTGCTATGTGAGTTGCTCCATGTGTATGGCGTATGATGCTCAAATGTGGAATCAACGTATCTATGTGTGAGAAAGACTCTTCCTAGCCCATTCCTGAATATCCTGGTATAAAGGCTCGGTATAAAGCCTCCTCCTTAATATGAACCCGGTATAACCCTTCTTTCCCCGCCCCATATAGCAGACACTAAAATGAAAGGCAAGTAGATATCTCCTTTCCTAGAAATGCTGTCTGTATTACTTAATGAATCGTATCTTGGTCGGGTTAAGCTCGTCCCCCCAATAAGATCAATAGCGGTACCCCCTCCCTAAGGATTCATGAAGCAAGTGGTTGGGAAAGGGAATTAGTCAGTAGGGTAATTGAGGCAGTATATGCAAGGTTTCTAAAGAGAGCCAGGTTGTTGGTTGGTTGTTGTCGGACATAAAATAATGCAAGTAGGCTGACAGGTGATAGAAAAGCTAAAAGTAAGTGCCTACCCAAGCCCTTCCAATCTCAGTATTAAGGTAGTAGTTCATTAATAAGGCAGTTCCAACGATCCAACCCATGGTTGTTCCTTTCCTGTTAACCCACTCCACTTCCTTTCATCAAGTAGGCTGATCAATGAAATAGCAATGCTGTCTGTAAGTGTCCACCCACCCAAGCAAGCCCGTGCAAAGCTCTAAGTTCAGTTAAGTCAACCAGTGTCTAAAGGGTTGTTAAGACGAACGGGTTATATAGATGATGCACATAAGTGAAATCAAATAGGCAGAGTAAGAGAGCAGCTACCGATCCGAGTGGATTCCTCTGTGATTGAAGCCTGTGAAAGCTAGCTGTATGCCGACCCGTCCAAAAGCTACTCTATTGTAAGCCCCGTCCGCCCCGTTTAACGCAGTAATTTTGGGGCAACACAAAAGTGAGGTAAGTTGTGAGGTTGTTCAGGTGGTTAGTTGTAAGTTTGGTGGATCCGGTCCTCCTGATAAGAGAAGAGTAAATAGCGGTACCCACTAAGCGCTTCATGAAGTTTGTGTTCTTGGGCTAAAAGGTCTAGGTCAAAAGGTGGGTAACTATCAGGTTAGCAGGCACTAAAATGAAAGGGAAGGTAGGGCTCTTCCTAGCCAGTGGGTTGTTCTAATTAATGAATCATATCCTAACGCTCGGCCGGACCAATAGGTAATAGTGGTACCAACGAATCTGTCCTTTCAGCAAGTGTGATTCCAGAAATTACGTACATAAAAGGCCGCTTTCGTACCTGTTCACTAATTGATTCTTCTGGGCTCCATATTAAGGCACCAGGTGGGGGGACTAGACTTGATTCGGTCAATCCCAAAAGCCTTCGCCAACCGTGTTTTTTCTAAATCAAAGTTTAGTTTCTCCGAGTTCCAAGCCCGTATTCTCCCATCTGGGGTTAGGTACGAATCGCTCGACCAAAAAAGCGCTCCCAACCGGGCATTTGAGAAATAACAATTGTGTTGGGACGGGTTCGTAAGGTATGATCCATTTGGGTTCCCGAACTCACATATGTAGCTAGTTACCTTTACTCTACCTTGCCTTTCACTTAAGTTTCAAAAACCACCCGCTTACCAACCTTACTACTTACTTAACCTTATGCCCCAAACTTACAACATTGAACGGGGCTTCCAATAGAGGATAGGAGCTTTTTTTTCATCAACCGCTATGCGCCTGGATGCCTGTTTCAAAATGGGGTTCTTCTTGCTCCGCACCTCACCACTTTAGATTCGGGCCGGACCCTCTTTATAGATGTTATTTCTTTACAAACTTTCATATAGCTAGATTTGGATCTTCTTTAGACCTGAACCTTTCCGGATTTTCTTTTGTTTGCTGCGTGCGCACCTTATAGTTTCTTATTATTGAGCACTCCACCGAATCTTTTGGTTCTTTGCTCTGCACCGGAATCTTATGTTTTGTCTTCTTGGCTCCGCTCCTCACACTTCCTTTTTATATTACCCCTTTACCCTTCCCTTGTTTCCACACAACCACCCACCTGAAGGAAGGAAGACCTAGACCTGCCTTCTATACCATGAGCTGAATTCATCGCTTAGTCCGTACTGCTATAGTAGCAGACTTCTCTTTTAGGGATGGGCTAACACCCCCAGATAGATACTTTTTATGAATGAAGACAGCATCGCTAGGAGGGAACACCTTTAGATCCCTCACCATATGAATAGTGAGTGACTCTGTCCCTTACTTGCCTCAACTTGAAGTTTACCTACTCTATCTGGGCACCCACCTTTCGATTTCACCACCTATCCGACCGAACCTTACCCTACTTTGTTATGGAGGGAGGCCCAACCTTGCTTCCGCCAGGAAGACTTTGTTGGATAGGCGAACCCTTTATAATATATATTGCCCCTGACCTTATTAAGTCTTCTTGGTACCACAATGACCTTTTCTTCCGGTCGAGGCCAATACGATGATCCAATTTACCTCATTGACAAGGATGCTAATGCAGGCTTGACCAAAGGCCCGGTAGGGACTCACTATTCATATGGTGAGGGAGAGTAAATAGTTATCGGACCTCTCGTGCTGCTATTAGACTAGATCCTCGCTAGGTTGGGCTTATAAGCTGTGAACCTGACCTCGTGCTGCCATTAGGCCCTCGCTAGCCGGTTGTTGGGCTGGAAGCTGAAAGCCGGAAGCAGGATAGATTGTTACCGAACGACAGTGAGGTGGTATCAGATCGGCTAGTAGGTCTTGCAAAAGGATGCACTTTAAGGTGTCAAGATATAAACCAACTACCCATGCAGATGATGCTATCCATCCAGTCCAAACCCACCGATTCATCCGCATTACCGGTTGACCCACAGGCTGTTGCTCACCAATTGCTTACTTGCCAATTGCTCCAACCACACGCTATTGCTCATCCATCCAATATTAGCCGTCTACTGATGCAAATAATGCTAAACGACTGCCGGTTCAATCGATGATTCATCTCTACATGCTGAGGGCTCATCCATGCATGTCTTGGAACCAATTCATCGTGGAACCAATTTATTGAGACAATCAACGTAAATTACTGATCCAATCACCATGATTTACCCATTACTACTGCTACTGGGTCACCTACAGGCTGCTCATCCACGCGCTATTAATCTGTGGTATCCATCCACGTAGCAGCAAATCGAGAAACTGGATTTCTCTCAATCTGGACCTGCCCATGTTGATACCACCCATCCGGTCCAATCCATCGAGAATAAGAAGCACGTCGCCCACCGCTTCTCCTCTTGCTTACCCAATCACCAGGATTCACCCATTACACCGCTGGTTCACTCGCATGCTACTAACCACCGAGTCATTTATTACTCATCAGAGGAGAGAAATTCACATGCTGCTCATCCACACCGCTAAATAGTACACTGCTGCTTATATATATTATATAAACCACCTATGCTTTGGGGGTTATAACGGGATATGCTACTGGATCTGCTCCTTCCTTTGATGATGCTGCTTTTGCTTGTTGAGCAACGAAGTAAACTAGCTCTGGATCTTAGGGACAGGAACTGCCTACACTCGCAGCTACTCCTGCGTCTGGATCGACTTCAACCACCTCTGCTACTGGAAAAACAACTGGCTCTATTGCCTTAGCCCTAGCTTATTATGCCTACGCTACCTATGCCGTTGCTGGTTCACCTGCTTAAACCACTGCTGGGTCAACTGGTTAAACAAGGTAAACAACTGGTTCTGCTAATGTATATGCTTATGCCGGTGGGTATACTTAAACCACTGCTGTTGGTGCAGGATATGAATCTGGGTATAGAGCTGCTCATACTTATGCTACTACTGGTGGTTATCCAACTGGCTCTTAAGCTGCTTAGTCTACTGTGTCAACTGCTATAGGTGGTGCTGGTACCCTTGCTTATGGATATGCGATTGGATATTCTACTGGATACGCTGGTGCTGGATCTACTACTGATGCTTAGTCAACTGAATAATCTACTGAATCAACCGCTTAATCTACTGGTTCTGCTTGAACTGCTCCTGTATAATCTTAAACTAGTTCTGCTGGTACCAGACCTTGGTCAACCACCCACCCTGCCTTTATGTTGAAGTTACCTCTCCTTTTAGTTCTTCGAGTTCGCTACCTCGACCTCCTCGGTCGAGTCCCTACCCGGCCTCACTTCTTTGGGGAAGGTGAGCTTCCAAATCGATCAAATAAGTAACTAAAGAGCAACTAAAGTTTCAATTTACTTATTGGGTGGCCCGTCTCAAATAAGTCAAAAAAAAGGGCCCTTACTTCTTAGGGGTCACTCACTATTCATATGGTGAGGGCCTGCTTACGCATCCTCTCCTCTCCCTCTCCTCTCCTCTCCCTTATGGTCGAGCACCCTAAAGGGTCCTCTCCTTAACAGTCGAGCCTGCTTACGAATCCTTATCAGTCGAGCCCCCTAAAGGGTCCTTAACAGTCGAGCACCTAAAGGTGATGGCGGCCTTAACAGTCGAGCCTGCTTACGCATCCTCTCCCTATGGTCGAGCACCTAAAGGTCCTTATGGTCAAGCACCTCTCCTCTCCTCTCCTTAACAGTCGAGCCCCTTAAAGGGTCCTCTCCTTAACAGTCGAGCCTGCTTACGCATCCTTATCAGTCGAGCCCCCTAAAGGGTCCTTATTAGTCGAGCGTGCTTACGCACCCTAAAGGTTCAATTTACTTATTGGGTGGGGGGGCTATGGTCGAGCCTGCTTACGCACCCTTTTAGACGAGATTCCACGGGGCTCTCGATGCATGCCTCTGGAAAACTACCGCAACATAGGCTAGCTAAAGAGAGATAGATCGAGTAAGTCTACATTGAATTATATATGCCATTACGATCTGAATCTCTATTTTATGAAGCCGCAACTACCACATGCTCATATATAACAATGACTGGTCTTTCTCTCTCTCTCTAGCTAGGAAATCACTATCATTATATATGTCATTATGCCATACTGAACCTAAACTACTACATGCTCATATATAACTAACTACCACCATGCCCAGGTACGTTAGTGACTCGATTGATAAGGACCTTTAGGTACTCGACCCCAAGGACCTTTAGGTGCTCGACCAAAAGGACCGGAGGGGAATCTTGAAAAAACCTCCGCCAAGAGAAAATGCTGAGTAGGGGTGGGCTTGGGTGGTGGGCTTATGGTCGAGCCTTAAAGCGCATCCTCAATTGTCCGCAGAAAAGAGAGGAAGGCTGGCTCTCCCTGCTTTGCTCACCCACTTTCCTGAGCTTGCATTACCGAGGGTGAATCATTACCTTGGGTGATCAGCCACTCTGCTAGTTAGTAAGGCCGCTCGACTAACAGGAGAGGAAAGAGCCCTCGAACTCTCATTTTCATTAGGTAAATCTATTCATTAAAGCATTTAAGATGATTCCCATCCAATCAGGCCAGGGGGTGCAGGAAAAAGATGGCTTAAGCCGCGGGTGAGGCATTTCAGTATGTATGGATGAGGTAGGCAAGTATGGCCGGCCGCCTGACTCGGATAGGATCATGTCTATCATCAGTTAGTAGCGAGTGTCCTTATGGGTGGAAAAGTTCCCCGCAGGCAGCGAGCGATCCAGAAACCTACGTTACGCATAATAGAATATTGTTTTACGTTTCATTCACCGCTGTTACGCTATAAATCCAAGGTTGGTTCCACACGAGCCGAGCATAAATCCCATCACGTTCCGCGGCGTGGTGGCAGAAATCAAGATCGATGGGAGCGTAGCAAATTGCTGCTATCATATGGGCATTAAGCTGCCCAACCCCGTAATGAGGCGAGGAGGTCTGCTCATTCCTGCAGCTACCAGTCTGATCCCCATCGCTCAGAATCAATATATGAGGGAAGGGGATAACGTATAGGAGGGATGTAGAACATTAACAATGAATGCCTATCCAATGAATGCTTTCTTTCTTCGGGTGGGTGGGAATAGGAAGATTTTATTGATGAAGGTGCGAAGCCGCTTGTCCCTCCGGGGGCAAGGTCATCGTGGATATTTTCTCTACACGGATGCAACCTATGCCCATGTATCCACACGCCTGGATTTGATGGAACTGCATCTTGATCTAGAAGGTATGCCGGGCGAAGCGCTGGTGGGGAAGCTGCTTCTTTGACCGGATCAAATGAATCCTTGCACTAGGAAGCGCAAGACCCTCCGGACCTTACCTTCCTGAGAAAAGAAAGGCGGAGCGAGCCTGAGAAAAGAAAGGGTGGGTGGGGGGATGTATTTCCTTGGCTGGCTTTTCGACGGATCGTTCCAGTTGGCAAGGCACCTGCCCGATCATAGAGGTCCTCCCATCACCGACCGAAAGGCAGGCACGATAGGTGGATCCAGGACACTCATACACTTCATTCACCTCAGCAGCCACCTTAATGAGTGATCATATAGTAACTCTAGGCCAGAGTAGCCCCGTGAAAACAACGCACCAGAAAGGAGAGTGCCGGCGAGAGACTCAAAGCAAGGCACCTTATGTACCACAGGCCCCCCTTAACCCAGACACAACAGAATTGAAGCTTCCCTGTAGACGGGTTCATTATTATCCTATCCTTCCTTGGATCGATTTCAGTGGTTGAGGGACTATGTAGACTCTATCGGGGGTGTGGGAAGGAAGACCTCCCATCGAGGCTCTAGTTCCCTGGAGGTGCCCTTTCACCCCCTGGCCGGGAGTGGGGCCTGCCTAAATGATCTATCCGGGAGTGAAGCCTCTACCTCCTGCTTTGTCCATCATTTACGTAATAGAATGAAACAAATTCTGGCCAGAAATCCTTGCTTTCCTAGCGTCAAGCAAGCCCCTACCGGTCCTTGCCCCCGGAGGGACAAGCGGCTTCGCACCTTTCTATTGCCAACTGGAAAATGATAGCTATCGGACAACTAGAGGAAGGTGGCAGAAAGCGGATGAATCGAAATATTACTCACGAAGCTCAGGTACGCATCTCAACATCTCTATCGGTTATCAGTTATCAGTTTGAAACAGCATCTCTTTTCTCTAACTATCGTTACTTCTCTATCTTTTCTATCATCAGCTGGGGTACACTCATTCATTGAGATTGTTTCGGGAAGCAACCCTTCCTTATCTCCATTGGTTCGGTGAGCTCAGTGATATTGGTGGGAAGTTTGAAACCATAGGAGCTTAGGAACGTTATTATCATGGTGGGTAGAGCAAGTATCTCTATTGGCAGGTATAGCTAGTCGACATTATTAAGGAAAAGAGGGTGAATCGGGACTGGGAAGAAAGGGCCTTACTTTACTGTGCTAGATATCGTTTTGGGAGGCGGGGGCTGGGTTCGAACCTGCAGTCTTCAGGCCATGGGCCTGACGAGTCGACCAATTACTCTACCTCGCTATCGTTCGTTATTATCCTTTTATTACTAGGCTATACTATTACCAATGATCCCTTAATACCTTATTAGGCAGGTCTTGATCACTGCGAACACTTGACCCTGATAGCTATGAAGATCCCAGGCAGTACCTTGATTTGAGCGAAAGGTTATACCTCACCCCAGAGAAGGGAAGAGAAGATCGAGTAATTTAATCGGTCTACACTGATGGTCATTATTTATATATGTAATTATGATTTCTTCATTATATCTTTCTCTAGTTACCCAAATGGTATAGTTTTTGGCGTGATTTTCTCTACGTAGCTATCTTTTCCTTGTTCACATTATCTCTCTATCATCCTTCTCCCCCTCTCTTTGATTGCATATGGGAGAGGGGACGTTTTTCGGTCGACCGAAAACACCCTACAATGACAAGAGTTTCTCTTCAGGTCATGCACTTATCATATCTCTCTATCACTATCCTGAGGTACGGCCAGTATCTGTTCCGGTCGTGTTAAGGTTGTTTGTTCCCCCCCCCCCCGCCCCTATAACACTGTGTAAAGTAAGCAAGCTGTGGGGGGAGGTTGACGGGGTCCCCCGCACATAAGTACAGTAGGCATTGTAGAGAAGGCGGTAAGAAGGTCCCGGAGGGGCTTGCGCTTCCTAGTGCAAGGAAGCATGATTTCTTCTTCAGAAGGTAAGCTCTATCAATCCTGGGCATAAACCCACCCCATCGTCTGCTTATGGTAATAGCTTCTTCATGGTAAGGTCTTAAACCCACCCCTGGTTGTTAAGGCAGTGAAGTAATGGAAGAACGGAAAAGGCTTTCTTTGTTCCTTACTCACTCTGCCTTCGCTTGTTGGTCCGGGCGGGCTATGCTCCTATTTCCATATCTTATTATGCTGCTGGTGGTTATGCACAGGAAACATAATTGACAATGAAATCCTTCGTGCAAGAACAGAGAAGCCACTACTCGACAATGGCAAATAACTTTGGAATAATGGCAGCTAAGGTGAAGAATCTGGAGTGGGTGCCTACCTGACCTATGGATCCCCCCGACCTGTCTGTTGACATTGAATGAAAGTGACCGAAATGAAAGCCCCTCACCCAATAAGTTACTTAGTTCCCTTATTGCATATGAAATATTGCCTAGCTTGATGGTGGAAGCGTAGCAAAGCGAAGCTTGTCTCCCAGGTTGAAGCGTAGCGACGAAGCAAAGTGTGTAGAATGAATCCCGTAGTACTTGTTGATTGGACTAGGGCTTAGGGCATGACTACAGTATAACTTATAAAGTTAACGTGTTACTATACTTTAGATACTGTTTTATCCACGCTATTCTTTATATGCCTCTATGGTGGCATATTCTCTCTGTCTCTGACAGGCTATGTATGGCTTTCAGTCGTTTCACTACGTGCATCACGCCTCTTTGGGAAGATGTGGTATATCGATCAATTACTATCAAGCATAATAAACATCCTGGGGCTATTGGAACAACCTCCTTCCTGTAAATAAGAACTTCCCTTTGTAAACTTACTGGTCTGGCGAGGAATGAGGTTTTTATATCGGCATCCTGTCATATCCCAGTAGGTAATGAGTTTCTACCGCCAAGGCTCCTTCCAGTCTCTGGCCCCCCCATTGAACGAGGGTGTCTCAGCCGACAAACATCTTCCGGTGGGGGAATGGAGGGGCGAGGGTTTATGAAGCATTATGTCTCTCGATGATTTTTCTCAATTAGGGAGGGATATGAATACCGCTAACGAGAATTACCCACATTATGTGGCATTAGGTGAGGTGGGCGCATTAGGTTGAGCGATACTGCGTGGCCTGTGCATTGATAACGCTTGTCCCCATTAGAGGTAGGGTAGGTAGGGCGATGTCGAAAGAGCGATGACGGCCTTTTAGTTCTTCAAGTTGATGGTGGCCTTTTAGTCGAGCGTGCTAACGCACCCTTATGGTCGAGCCTGCTGTAGCATCCTCTCACTCTCCCCGGTAATCGAGCAATAATTTTCCCATGGGTCATTCTTTATATATGTAATTATTGACCGATAAGAGAGATAATTACATATATAATATATGCTTTGAATCTCCCTCATTCATCCGGTGATGGCATAATTACATATATAATATATGCATTGATAAGAAAGCGTAATTACATATATAATATATGCATTCACGCTCTCTCGATCGAATAATGAATTCGATAGCATAATTACATATCTAATATATGCACTGTGGTCTGCTCGAGAAAGTGTCGAAATGACGCGTAGAGATCATAAGAGCGACAATGACGTAATGACGTATGCATGATCTGCTAAAGCGTCTCTAATGGCGCGAATCGAATATGAAGCAGAATCGGCTGCTCGGCAAGGGAAATGTGTAATGACATATGCCCATAGATTGTCTTCTAAAGCGTAATTACGTATATAATGAATGAACGCATAATGACATATCTCATTCATAACTTCACGTACAAGGACAAGGTCCTTCGTGATTGATCGATTGATGGGTGCCGACCATGCCATCAAAGAGGTGTGAAGCAGGTTCAATGCCTGCAGAAGGGTGAGGAGCGAAAGCGCTCACCCACCTCAATCCCCGGTGAGGAGCGAAGGCAGCGGATTCTCAGGGTCTAAGGTGTTTTGACAAGTTGTGGTGACCCCACCATGCCCAGTCCGACGTGAACTGTTCTCTCTCAATACCCCGTCCCAGGAAGGTGATTTGTCCTCACTAGTTGCCGAGACCCTATAGGCATGCCACCAAGTTGCACAGTTCGACGTGAACAGGAAGGTCCGGAGGGTCTTGCGCTTCCGAGTGCAAGGAGATCAATAAGAATAGGAGAAGGTCAATGAACCCCCATGGCTTCCTCTTTTCTGTTTAGGAATCACCAATGCCGTCTTGTTGTCTGTCTGTGAACCAATATGTGAACCAATAAATAAGCCCATCATTAGCTAGAACTTACCACCTAAGGAAGGCGAGGTTGAGCCATTCATCAGGTGTGGTGATTATTGGGGAGGTGGGTGATGTAGTCCCACCAGTATGAAGTGGTAAGGTAATATCCATCTCATGAATCCATGTAATACATCCCCAGAGCTGCCAGTCATATGGGGTGATACCGGAAAGAAAAGTTTAGCTGTAACCAAGGTGCGAAGCCGCTTGTCCCTCCGGGGGCAAGGAAGGGGGAAATAATCCAAAGCTGAGAGTGAGGTCATTGCTATCCGGTCTCAATAGGCCCGTATATCCCAGTCACATTGTAACAACTAGTGGTCCAATAAGTCCGCTGAGAAGGAAGTAAGTGCCCCCCATATTTGATTTGCTCGCAGGTAAGGCCGTGTCTATGTCCAGACCTCAAGTTGCAGACCTCAAGTGTCAAGACCTCTGCTGGGTTCCAGACCTACAGTGCCCAGTCATTTCAATAGGTGGTGTGGATCCTAAGCACCTACCCCATATAGATAGAGTTAAGCTGCTTTAGTGTATGTAAATTTCCTTGCCCCCCGGAGGGACAAGCGGCTTCGCACCTTAGAATGAGATATATTATATATGTAATTATGCTTCAAGATTGAGCAATTCCACTATTTAAGAGGGGAGCCTGCTCAAACATCCGCTAAGGAAGATAAGTTCTTGAAGTCTGATTATGATTCAAACAAAATGAACGAAATCGTGGGTGAGCAATTCCGATGGCGGCCCGTTGGTCGAGCGACTTCGTACCCTTTCAAAATAGAAGTTCTTCCCCCCCGTACCGTATAGGCCCCCGGTGAAGCATAAGGGGGGTAATCTTTCTTTCTTTTATCGAAGGGAAGGCCCTTTTTACAAAAGGCCCTCCTTCATTAAAGAAAGATAGAACGCTACTGAAGTTATATGCATATCTCCGACCAAGTACTTTCGCTTGGTAGCTCCGATACTTATCCATCAGCACTTTGACTCTCTCTATTGGTCCACCTTCCTTCGCAGACAACACCTCTGACAAAATATACTGGTTAGCAGAGAAACCGGGAGCAGATCATATACCTCTCTTTCGGGTATCGTGAGATGAGGAACCTGGGTATGTTAACTTTGGATGTCAGCCAGCAACTGACCAGCAAGCAATCCCCGTCAAGTTCATTGTTTTCAGTTAGCAAGAAGAGATCGACGGGTCTCAATTGAGGTCGATATCAGGTCTTCGGTCGATGAAGGCAGGTTGAGGGATTTATCGCTCATCCATCATATGGGTGAGGGTGAACCCACTTCACTTTGAAAGTGATGTTTTATTTACTGAAGATTGGTACTTCACAACGTTTCGAACGGATAGGGGAATGGCACAGCTAGGATTCTGGGATTGCTGCTTGCTTGCTAGACGAACCCGGATGCTCGGGCTGGCAGAAGATACGAAACGGGCGGGCCCAAGAAACCACGGGCTGGGATAAGAACCGGCTGGGATAATAAATAATGAAACGGCGGGCGCGCTTGCGATTGATTAATTGATGGCGGGCTGGTCGAAGAAACGGCATGGATGGCCGGATTGCTGGCTTGCTAGAGGAGCGATCGAACCCGGATGCTTTATGCTTGCTGGCTTGACGAACGAATCCGGATGCTTTATGCTTCTTTGAGGCTTGAGGAAATGCTTGCCGTTTGCTTTTAGGCTTTAGGGAACCGGCTTGATCCCCCCGGATGCTTGCTTTTAGTTTGGCAGAGAAAGGGAGAGAGAGAACCTGCCTGAAGCTAGGACATTCTTTACTATGCGTGGTTGCCGCAACCCAACAGGCAGGCGATCTTGTTTTCTTACTTGCTTTTATTCTGGATTAGTTTGACTTGCCGGGAGGGAGGCGTCGACCAACACACCCCACCCTAGGCCTGGACAACACTATTATACTTCGGAGGTGACATGCCTGGACACCACGCTAGACACCGTCGAGAGATAGATTATGCTTCGAGATAAGAGAGAGAAGAAACCGACCAACGAAACCACCGAAGGAAGACCACTCATTTCCCACCGATTAGCCACACACGACAGACACTGCGGGCGGCCATCTGACCGGATGGCACAGAATGAACGAGACAGAGCGGACAGAAAAGAACACACACTGCGGGAACACGCTTACTGACCTTCCCAACCACACTAACAAGAGCCACACGAACCATTCACCATAAGCCTTGAGCCTTTTCCTCTGGATCATATCTATCAGGCTAGGAAGAATCTGAATCACCAATTGATTTCGGCTGGTTAACACCTTTCTCAGGTAGAGCCCGCGCTTGTTCTGTCTCCAATAGGTGGGTCACTCTACTGCTACTTGGCCTTGCATAGATGAAAGCAGGCAGGAGCAATTGAACCAGCACCCGCTTATGGATCAATTCAAGAGCCAGTTGATCAAGTTGAAGCACTCGTTTCCTCGCAATGGTAGAGACATAAGCTGAAGCATAGAAGGCAACAAAGACAGAGTGAGAGGCAAAGGTCGCAGTTTCATCGGTTGGAGATCGAGCATAAGAGGCGAAGGCTTCTTCGGTAGCAAATCCAATTATAGAGTCCCCAGCAACAGGGCAACAGGGAAGGAGGAAGCATTTGAGCTAGATCGAGACCCAGATCCCATTGAAGCACCTGTTGAAGCACTCATCGATGACCCAGTTACACCGGCCCGGAACCTATTGAAGTTGACCTAGAAGCAACACTTGTTGATTGAGTTTAGTTAGTTGTGGAACCTATTGAAGTTTATCTACAAGCAGTTGAAAAGCTAAAGCAGTTCTAGTCCCAGTCCTACCAGTTTCTAATCCAGATCCAGATCCACGTAGAGAGCACGACAATACTTCGATGAACATCATAGAATATAGGAACAACAGTGCACCTAGTAGGAACACTAGCTAATGGCGGAACAGCACTTGTAGAAACAACTAGAGATGCTTATAGCAACATATGCTTATATTAGAACACCACAGCTATTTTTTATCAAGTGAGATTATGACGTTTAAGACAGTATTTCGAGGGGCGGAAATTGTACTAAATCTGTGGAACACAATCTACATACAGCCCAATCCAAACTCTTCACTGAACAAGCTCCACTCGGCAATCTGATTCTGCAATCTAATCCAGTCCCATCAAATATAGGTCGTATCCAACCTTAGCAATTTCAATATCCGTATCTGATCTAACGGAAAGAACCCTTCCTTAGCAAGTGACTTATCAATAGCTCGAATACATACCAATGCGTATCTATCTATATTTCTTTATTGGGTCCAATTATTTCAACTTGACTCATCAAAACTAGATAGATGGGGAGCCTTGTAAAGCAAGGACGCCCGTATTGCGCTATTCATGAACAGATGGGGGGGGTTGGTTCATTGATGAGATATCAATGAGGAAATCTCATATGCAGTTCCTAGCTTAGGTGTTACGACATAAGTTATTGTTCCCATAAGCTCAGTTCCGATATCTGCTAATGTAGCTATAAGCTTTGTTCCGACAAATGCTGTTGTTCCAAGAAGCTTGGTGGATTAGCCTCGAATAGTTCTGGCATTTGGTAGTGTTCCAAGTAGTCATATTAAACTATCACTTCGGAGTGTTCCCACTTGTGGGGGTGAGGCTGCGTGTGTCAAAGTCTATGTCGGATAAACTCAATAGCCGTATCAAGCAACGGTGCAATGATCATGATTGCTTCGCTTACCGGAGCTACTAGTGCTTACTTAGGTTCGAAAAACACATATGGATATGGGCACCTTCCACCTAGTCGGACATGGATCCGTCCCTGCCTTATTCTATAACCCCAGTCCCTTCAGCTCCTCAACAGCAAGTAAGGACAGGTACGGGCGGCTAATTTATTGATCTTGGAGGGTTAACATCTTAATCAATAGGTGATAAGAGCAATTACAGAGTGTTCCTAGGAGTGGTGTTCCAACATCTTCAACCATAATGAGTTGAGTCATCCAAACTGATTTTGGCTCCTCTACATGGTCCAGTTCCGACATGCGCTATTGTTCCCATAAGATTTGTTCCGACATAAGCTCTTTATCTAATAAGTCATGTTCCAACATAAGCAATGGTTCCAAGAAAGCGGTGTTCCAGCATTAGTACGTGTTCCTAGAATAGGTGTTCTGAGATTAGCTAGTGTTCCTAGTCGTTGTATTATTGTGGAGCTTGGATGGCATATTACTTAGCGTGGGCGGGGTATTCTTTGTGTGGATGGATGATTCATACGTGAAAATACACAGCAGGCAAAAGGAATAGGTATAAATGGACATGCTATTCAGTCGGAGGTTACACGCTTAGCTGGGCCGCTCAGATACAACTGCTCACACCGGAGCCACAGAGAGAGGCTATTCCGCCCTCACAAGATTGATAGGAATTTAGGCCCCAGTACTAACCCAGTCAATAAACTAAAAGATGCATAGACACGCACTGTAAATACCCAACCCGGTAAACTAAGCTAACTGGCTAACCCAATCTACTAACTTATAACGGTAAAACACCCAATCAACTAATGCACAGACATACGCACAGGTCCAACCCTGACCTAACTAAAAAGCTACCCTAAAAGGAAAGGAAGGGACACATGCAAATATATAAGGTCCAAACACTCTGAACCTAACTAAGCTACTTTGCAAGGGAAAGGAAGAGACACATGTGCGTATGTAAGCTTAGAACTAAGCCTGATCTAGCGAATTGACTGACGTATATGTTAGCACTGGGGCAACCAACCAATGCTACTAAGCTAGCTAACCACATGCACATCTATAAAGTACTGGTACGACCGCTGCTAACCACTGCTACTAGACTGGTGCACTAACCTAGCTAACAACTAACACAGCCGACCAACCCTACGACATGCACGTATGTTAGCACTGGTACAACCACCGCTAACCCCACCTATAATTAGGCTGGTTCACTAACACAGCTAACTCACATGCCCATCTGGAATATTATGTATATTACTACTCACCCCGTCTCGCTCAGCTTAAGTCCCCGAGCGACAGCGAAAGGCCCTATCCGTGCTATTCTATCGGGCCGCCATCACTCTTATAAGTACCTCTTAGATGGGGATTTGATTTCTACCCTACTATTGGTTGTCGGTGTTGAGGACCATGTTACTACGTGCCCAGTAAGTTCGTGAGTGAGGTGAGCAAGTAAGTAAGGGTGGTCATGCCAAGAGCCCCAAGCCCAGTCGTTGTTTGTTTTTGTGACCAGATATTGAAAAACCTTGACCATTTGGCGTTTTGCCTCTCCCGTTTGACAGGCTCACCCTTGGTAGAGGTTTGATGCTTTGGCCCTACAAGATTAGCCATTTTCCCTTGGCGGAGGTTTGCAATATTGAGCAACGCCCCCACCCAATAAGTCAATCGAAAAGCGTAATGACATATATAATATATGCATTATCTTCCTCCCGCTCGGCAATAACAAGTCTTTCCCTCACCATGAGCGATGGCGGCCTTATAGTCGAGCGTTCGTTCCTCTCCTCTCCTCTCCTTAACAGTCGAGCCCCCTAAAGGGTCCTCTCCTTAACAGTCGAGCCTGCTTACGCATCCTTATCAGTCGAGCCCCCTAAAGGGTCCTGTTAGTCGAGTCACTAACGTACCTCACCCTCCGGGCCTCGACCTCGTAACCTCGTATGAGTCCCTCCGGGCGTAGAGATGCGAGTATAATATGTATAGAACAGAATCCATTATTATCATAACTGATATAGCTTAGTTCAACAGTCTTAGCCTTAGTTCCATGGCAATAAGCCTTAATAAGGACTAGCCCATACACATAGTCTCCATGACAATGACTCTTATTGACTTGGCTAATGCTCCCGAAAATTGGTTGTTGTTGGAGCCTTACCTTAAGACTGTGGTGTTGGTATGTTCCCGCAGTGCTCCAAATAGACTGAATAAGCTAGCCCAGTTCATAGGAACTCTACATCTACAGCTGGTTTACATCTCTCATTCTTGTAAGTCAGTTGGCACCTTGTAATGCATGGATAAGAAATTGTTATAATAATTGGTGCATTTCACGGGAGAACCTACATCCGTGTGCCCTACGCTATAGGCCAGCAGCATAAGCATAAGCAGCATCAGATTCCAATCACATTCGTGCACCTAACTCACTCACTCTGTCGGGATGGGGTAATGTGGGGTTGGATCAAGTATCGAGGAGCTTCCTTTCTTATGAAAGAAAGTCTTGATGCTTCTTCGAAAGCTCCCCTCCTAGCTAGTGCCTCTCTATTTGGTGGATAAGCTAGAACTGGTGAGTATGCGGGCTAAGAAGCTGGGACTTTTTATTTGCTTCTGCCTCCATTACTGCCAGAACATTTAGATCAGATCAGTTTATGGGATGGGGTCAGGGTCCATCACTTACAACCTATCCACCTGAAGACCTATACCTTCTATACCTATACCACTTGCTTCATTAATTGCTTAGTAACTACTGCTATGAACCCTTCTCAGGTATCAGGACCGGATCACTTCGTCCCTCACTCTTACCTTATTGTTTTGTGGGTAGCGCTAATTGCCAAGCCGGTGCTCATTCCTTTCGTAATCGTTCCTTTCGTGATGCGAGTAGCAGTAGTATCGGGCCGGTAGGAAGTAGCAGTAGCAGGATATAGTAATAGCGGTCAGTATACTTAGTAAAGATATAGCAGGTCTCCCGGCGGCTTTCAGGGGAATCAGGGGGGGGGGTGAAAGCGGTAATGGGTGCTTGCAGTTAATGGTCGGTCGAATGCCTAATAATACCCTCCCTCTATTACTTCCTGGCACGTCCTTAATGAGTGAGGTGGGCAGCAGGTCATTCTTTGTATTCTGGGGATTCTACAACTTGCATAGATTCCGGGGACTGCACTTGCAGATTTCATAGCTGTTGGCTCTCTCATTGTTGGTTCAAATAGTGTTTGCTCCTGAGCTCCCTGCAGCGGAATCGAGCTGAAGCTGCGGTTTCAATTCTATCCACATCCCGAAGGTGCAACGATACTACATACCCTGGCAGACAGTGCCACAAGGTTGAATGCAGACAGACCCTTCCACTTTGTTACATATCCTTCCCATTTAGTCATCAGTGGGTTGAGGGGTATTCTCTATTCACTTTTTATTTATATTCTTTTCTAGTTATTGGGTGGGTTCGACCCCTGAACATGAAATTTTAGTTTCCACAAACAAGGAAGGTTAAGGCCAGACAGACCCGGACTGTTGGAAGGAACTCAGAGCTGCTAACATCGAATTACAGTTACCAAACACACGACAAGCTTTGTTTATTACATGACAGACATACCCTTCCAGTTGCACAAGGTTGAGCCTACTAGAACCACCATTCGTGTTAAGTAGTAAAGTAGTTCTACTTACCCGTATCCCCCTAAGGTGGTAGGGGACAAGGCCGGTATTTACTATATTTAGTAGGTATCACTATCATCCCTAGAGGACTGTACTTAGGCAATTAAGCTTAGACCGAACCACCCTACAACCCGATACATTCATTATATTACATTCCATTGGTACCGCCTTGGCCACCTCACCTGTACTAACGGATATTGATACTCGTAGGTATGAACATAGAGCTACTACTGAATTATTAGTCGGTTTAGATACTTATTATAAAACGTGAGAACAGCAGGATAGACAGCATGTATGTATATTATATATGATATATAAGTGTTTGCCTATAAACAGCGAGGGGGTTAACTACCTTTGGTCCGGTTTTTCCACCCTGCCTTTGCTCCAGTAATATGATCTTTAGGAAGGGATCATCTGAATCACTCAATATCATCTTCACTCAATGATGTTGGTAGGGTGTATCGTTTAATAACAAGACGGTATCTTCATACTCTATGCTATGAATCACTTAATTATCAACCGGATGGATCAACCTTCATTGCAATCTAGGGTGTCTTAGAGCATTCTTATACTCTCCTAGTCATTTTTGAATATTTTCAAAATAAATGAATGACAATTTTAGGATGACTGATCCTTTTAATCCAGTACATATGATGTCCTTCTCGGGAGCTAGAGGAAGTACGTCTCAGGTTCACCAATTAGTAGGTATGAGAGGATTAATGTCAGATCCTCAAGGACAAATCATTTATTTACCCATTCAAAGTAATTTCCGCGAAGGACTCTCTTTAACAGAATAGATTCTTTCCTGTTATGGTGCTCGTAAAGGGGTTGTAGATACTGCTGTACGAACAGCAGATGCTGGATACCTCACGCGTAGACTTGTTGAAGTAGTTCAACACAAAAAAGTACGTAAAACAGATTGTAATACTACTAAAGGTATTTTTGTAAACCTTATTCGAGGTCGGGAGAGGATCGAGAATCAAGTTGTTCTACACACACTAATTGGCCGTGTGTTGGCAAACGATGTATATGTAAATAGGTTTGGTGCTTCTTGAGTTATGTTGTCCTTGTCTTCTGTTCTGTGAGTTCCTGGATCCAACGTAGATGTGTTCCTCCTTCGTGTGGTGTGTGTAGTTTCCTTCTGCCTGTTGTTCATAAGTTTGATTGTGTGCTGTGCTATGAGCCGATCTGTTTGCCTTTGCTTCATTTTTATCCTTCCTTTGTAGTCCAATTCATGTAGTGAGAGGCTTTGATCGGCTATTAGGTATAGAGAGTCAGATAGTGAGCTTCCGAATAGGTATTAGGCCTGTTCCGATCGATGCTAAGCTCAAGCGGGTCGGGTCATCGCACTTATCCCAATCCATCTTATATCTTCTATGGGGCTACTTTCCCAGTATAAATAAAATGCCCCGGATAGACACATCGCACTGCACTCCACTACTGCGGACTCCTGGCAAACAACTACAGTATACTTTTCACTCCAACTGTACTAGCAAGCCTCATAGGTGCACTCCGCCATGTACAAAGGCACTCCACACACTCGCCCTTCGCAGGTATAGGCCAGGGACGAACTCGGAAAGACAAGGGCCAGTAGTAGTAACCACCTTGCCTCAAAGACAATAGCAATCGTCAGGAGCGCATTCGACAAAGGAAGACATCGGATCACCGCTTATACCTTGCACCTATATACATATATTCTACCACTTGGCATTCACACGGAATTCACTCCACGCCACCTAGAATGGATCCTATTACCTTTGGCTTTCCCGCCTTACCTGGATTGATTGAGAACCTATCGATGACCCAACTAGTTCCTTAGTGCCTTACCCCGACTGGTTTATTCCCTCGATTGTGGGGTAGGGTATTACGATTGCTGGGATGAAGGTGGGGTGTGTAATGTGCGTTCTTCTTTGCTGTTAAGGTAGACCCATAAGATGTAAAAACTCGTGTTTATCTGCCCAGTTATACCCCCCTTATAGCTCGTTTCTTGATAGCTCGTGGTAAATTGCTCTCTGTCAGGGTGGGGCACAGGTAGGCAACAGAGGCAAGAGAAGCAAAGGTTAAGCATGCATCGTATATAGTATCCGATCCAACAGCACCAGTGGTGAATCTATACTTGGAACTGGATATTCCACAGGTTAAAGAAAGGTATGCCGCTGGTCTTGGAATTGGATCAATAACTAATGCTCTAGCCGCTGCCACCTATGCTTCCTTCTCTCCTACTTATGGGGTATCGATCTCGATCAACTCGATTTGGATCTGCTTCTAGGCGAGGTGCTTTCGTCCTTACTTCTGGTGTTTGCTCGAATGCAAGTCCTGGCTTTGCTCCTGCTTCCTTTGGTGCTGTTGGATCGGATACTATAAATGATTACTTCTACTACTGGTGCCCCTACAGTTGACACCCCTATGCTTTATCTGCTTACGCTGGTGGATCGACTGAATCAAGGTAAAAAACTGGCTCTATTGCCCTAGCTACTGGATTAACTACTGAATCTATTGTTGCTATCTTTGCATCTGCCTCTATTACTATTGCTAATGGTGGTTAATCCACTGGTTCTTCAATGGCTTCAACGACTGAAACTAGTGGGGGTGAAACTATGACCTACAAAATGATGTTGTGTTTTGTCCCTGTCCTCTCTAGAAGCGGGACCTTTAGGATGCAAGATAACCACATTACTAGGGAATTGTAATTCGTCAAGGAAAAGTTATATTGTCGAAGTGATCTTTGTATAAATGGAAAGTATCCCCAATATGGGGAAATAATAGACGGAAAGCCACTTTTACCTTCCTTTCAATCTTTCGTAGACGGGTAGTAGACGAGCATATCTCTCGATAGCAAGCTCATAAGCCAGTAAGGCTAGCCATTCCTCACGCAGGTTCTTTCCCTCTCAATGCCAGAACAAGGTGGTAATCAATTTGGCCTTACCTCTCAATTGGTTGTCCCTTTCTTTTCCAGATTCACGCAGGATCATTTCCCATATGCTAAGGCATAAGAAGTGGGAAAGAGGAAGTGAATGAGGCGGGTTACTCAGACGTTACGAAGAGAAAAAAGGGAGCATGATTGCTGAGATAACGGGTACCTGACGAATGCCTAAAAAGGACACAAAGATGGCCGTTCATGAGGCATGTAATCCCAACTAAAGGCAGTTAATGAAGCGTTCAACCATGCCTTCAACCATGTCTTCAACCATGTCCTTCAGGGAGACAACCCCATGCCTACTGCAAGGTCTTTCCCGTTGGTATAACCCATACTGCAAGGAAGGAAAGGTCTTAACCACGAGTTGAGTCTTTCCAGAGTATATCTGTTGCTGTGGCTCTTATAGGCGTAGCGAACAAGATTGACCCTACTAAGTCTCATTCTTACAGTGGGCTGGTCAATTAACCGAGCGAGGGCTGGTCAACCAAAGCGTAATGAAATCTCTCATATCGGTTTCTGAATGAGGGAGATTCCGAGCATATATTATATATGTCATTATCAGTCGAGTCACTAACGTACCTGGGCATGGTGGTAGTTAGTTATATATGAGCATGTAGTAGTTTAGGTTCAGTATGGCGTAATGACATATATAATGATAGTGATTTCCTAGCTAGAGGCAGCCTTGAGCAATATATAAACCCCCAAAGGCGGTCCCCACCGACAGAAGAAGTGTTGACAGCCAGCCCTCATTTTCGACCAGCTTCGAGTGATTTCGTCAAGCCTCTCCCTTATGGTCGAGCCTGCTTGCGCATCCTCGGGTTCAACCAGCAAGTGAGAACAGGCCCCTTGGTTCATCGACCAGCCTTTTGAATTGAGGGGAAGAAATCGATCTATCATTCATGGCATAATAACATATATAATATATGCATTCACGCTCTCTCGATCGAATAGGGTGAGGTACAACCGACTGGATCCACTCCCCGCGCTTTTCTCTGAACCGACTGGATCCACTCACTCAGGACCGGAGGCGCTCGACCATAGGGAGAGGACCCTTTAGGGGGCTCGAATGATAAGGATGTGTAAGCAGGCTCGACTGTTAAGGACCGGAGGCGCTCGACCATAGGGAGAGGACCCTTTAGGGGGCTCGACTGATAAGGATGCGTAAGCAGGCTCGACTGTTAAGGATGCGTAAGCAGGCTCGACCATAGGGAGAGGACCTTTAGGTACTCGACCATAAGGATGCGTAAGCAGGCTCGACTGTTAAGGAGAGGACCTTTAGGTACTCGACTGTTAAGGAGAGGGGAGGAGAGGACCCTCACCATATGAATAGTGAGTGACTCCGTCCCTTTATCATCATTTCAGTTGTATAAAAGGGAACGTCCTATCTCGTACCGACCTGTTTAGCCCGACCTGACCATCTGTATCAACATGACATCCATATAAGCTGTCCAGCCGTTCCATTCCAGCCGTATCAGCATACGTCCAGCCGTATCACATGACATTCGTTCCATGACATTCGCGTATCATCCCATCCGGTGCTTATAAGTTCTAAGCAGTGGCTCCTCAGGTCTTAATTAAGTAAGTGTAATCGAACGCAGGTGAATGTTGTATCTATCTATCCGAACGCCCGTGCACCAATGCTTTATCCCTCTATGCCATGTGAACTTCCTCCATCCATCTGCAGTAAGTATAAGTAAGGCAGGCAAGTATCTATCTCTAGGTGGGTAAATGGTAAATATAAAAGTAAAGGCACTAAAATTCAAGCATATCCTGACAATGCTGGCTGTCTGGGCATATCCTAGCAAAGCTGTCTGTCTAAATTCCTAAATAGTATCTGGGTGGGGGTTTTAGCCTGGCCCCCCTACAAGAGAAGATAGTGCCGTCCGTATCCACAAGGCATTCCTGGCTGAAGCAAGAGGTTAGGGCATCCATAACTAAGGTGGGTAGGGTAAGTGAGAGGTATAATAGGCAAAGAATCTCAAGGTGGGTGAGTAGATCGCACTGAAGTACTAAAAGTAGGCTAAAGTTCATAGCAAAGACAGTAAGTGCCTACCCCACCCAGCCCCGTATCTCTTCCGTTCTGGCTATCGACAATCCATCTGGTGCTTTTTTATTCTAAGATCAAGTAATGGGTTGGGCAACTTCGTTCCTCGCTCTCCTAGTCTTTCGGCAGTAAAGAGAGTCAAGGGTAAGGTGGTGGTTTCATAGCACATGCCATCAAATCCCAATCCCGGGTCTCTAGTTGTACCTCCCTAAGATTCCTAAAGGCAGGTGTGTGATAAGCATCCTTATGCTGTCTGGGCATCCATCCCGTAATATCCTAGGTCTGAAGCCTGTCCATCCAACGAGGCTCTCACCACATAATCATCCATCCAAGCTATCTGGCGGCAGTGAAACGATATAAGCTAAACGGAACAACTACCCTATTGGTTAATTGACCATCCCCATCATCCATCCGGTGTTTCTAAGGTAAGGGCTTTCACAAGTAGTCAGATTCGGTCCCCACCCCCACCCCAGTAGTTCTAGGCGGGTGAATGAAGGTCCCAAGTCATCCTTCCGAGTCTTGAGATCAATTAGTTATCTATATAATATTCTGTAGGCTTCACGCTGTTAGGCCCTCTCAAAAGATAGGAGCGATACACCAGATGGATGTATGGAGGGAAGTATGGATGAAAGGGTTGGGTCGGTCAAGGTATGCCCAGGAGAGCGGTTAGGGAACCGGATGCGGGTTGGGGAAAAGGATGCATGGGAACAGCTAGGTTCGGTTAGCTATAGTTCGAGTGAGTAGCCGCTTGGTAGGGTTAGCTATTGTTCCCATGGAGTAGCTTTTGTTCACCCAGTTGATGTAGTCTACAGTGTGGTGGGTCAAGCCATTGTCTGAGCTTAGGAGGTAAGAGCTAGAGCATGATAGCTGCTGAGCATAGTAGCTGCTGACCATAGTAGCTGCAGTAAGGTGCGAGCTATAGGGCGGCTTATGGCCTGTACTACTGTTTCATGCCGTAGTAGCTGCCAAGGTCAGGCTGATCCCCGTGCGAGTAAAGGGTAACTGCATGGCTCATGAAGCAGTTCAGGTCAGAGGTCAGAGTTATAGGAGTGATAGGCATGTATAAGGATGGGTGAAGGTGATCTAGCTTGGTTCGTGGTTATTGATGCAAGCATTAATGGTTCAAGTGAGTAAGCTAGCTTGGTTTGGTTCGTAGTTAGTTAGCCAAGCCATGGTTCAAGTGAGAGTAGCTGTTGTGTGTCTAAGCCAGGAAGGCTCCTTAGTGCCCCCTACGGGGATTCGAAGAGTCAAGCCATTGTCTTAGGAGGTAGGGTCAACCAATGATGTTTAGCAGCTCCAGGTGTTTGGCTAAGCCAGTTGATCCAACTTGACTTTCCTATTCTCGTGGAATATTTGTCATATTCCACTTGATTCTCTATCCCAACTATGTATTCCCCAATAGTAGTACGAAGGGGTACGCGAACTAGCTATTATATTCCCCGAACCATGAGTAGTACGAGGGTATGTATTCCCCAGCCCCTGTGTTGGGGTGTGTCCAAGCAGTCGTAGGTGTGGTCTCTGGCCCCATTGTTTCCGTTAGCCCTGGATTGATTGGTCCAGCTTGGGTGTGTCATTTCCCTCCTACTATTAATGAAACGGTTTGGGTTCGGAGACACTCTCGAGATGCTGGGTCAAGCACAGTTGAATTGGATAAATCAGGAGATTCATACCGAAGCAGATATCTTCGCTACTCTCTTCTCACCGGGTAATGGTCATAATTGGCAATAGACGGATGGCGCTACGACCATCCATGCTTCGCAATTCATAATAGTAGGGCCACTTCGTCCCCTGCGCCGCAGCGAGAGAGGAAACAAGCAGTGAAGGTGAAACCTACGTATTATTCACTTACTCCTAACGGGGCGAGAGGCAAATCCTCGGATTGGCGCCTATGGATTGGGAATAAGGGAGGGACCAGAGGCATGTCCATTCTGTTGTCGATAGCTGTGCCAAGAGGCGGAAGGATAGAAACATTTCGGCGCATAAGGATGAGCTTGGAGCAGTGAGGCTCTAACATTTACGTATTAACAAGGCAGTGGCATAGATATGTGGACCAAATGTATTGACCTCCCCCATTGGTCCCGGACCCCGGGAGGATTGGGACTTATGGAGACACTCTGGGACAGATGCCCGTACGATAGCTAGTATGGATACTCCACTCATGTTGGTATCGCTCCAAAGATGCCATAAGATGGGATGATGTTATGCCATGTCCTAAAGCGAGATGCTGGGATACTAACACGGATGCTTAAACCCTCCATGTTCCGCAATTCATAATAGTAGGGGTTCATTCTCAAGGTTGACAGCTTAACCATTCTACCCGATAGCCTACTCTACCCCCTATTCTTATTCAAGCATCCCTGCCCCCCTCGTTGAGTTCGTAAGCCCATACCTTAGACCCCCGGCCTTTCTCCCTTGTCTCGATCATCGCCATCATCTCCTTGAATTGACTCATAATGGCATACCGTAACATAGCAGTGAACCCATAGGTCACTCTAACTAACCAGTGGGCTTCGAGGGGAGGGCAGTTGTTTTCTCATCATCCGCCTGCCCGAATCTTCTTATTCGCTTGGACCAGCTTATCTCTCAGTCGTCCGGCCGAGGCAAGGTTTCCTATTTGATTCACGAGATTTTCGGTTTTTGATTCACACAAGATGAGAGTGGTGAAAAGAACACACATTGGAAGGAGGGAGGTGACTATATGAGGGAATGACTAAGACGTCCGCTAGACGAGTGAGATGCAGCTCACTTACGTATATAATAGTCGGAATTTCATGAATTCTTTCTTTCATGAATTCTATGGAATGCGAAGTGAACAGATCTAAACCCATGCAATAGTTTTTATGGCCACAATCTCATCCATCTGCTCGACTACCGCTGGACCACACGGGCCATTGATACAACTCTCATCAAAAAGTTTTCTCTCTCTGCCCCATGAATGAATTAATAATAAACCCCCTAATAATAAAAAAAGAGACAAGAAAGAAAAGCACTCTATTATATATGTTTCTCCAGTCAAGGAGTAATCAAACAGGGACTAAAAGGAACATCTTGATGAAATAGAGGGTGAGAAAGCGAACTCTTGACCAAGGGGAGAGGTCCCACTTTTAAGAAATAAGAGGCGATAATGAAAGAAAGCTGCTCCAACCACTGATAGATCGGCTGGTGTCGTACAATTCCAATTGTGTACTTCTCACTCCCCCAAATTCTTATATGATATAGGCGGATCAACTATTACGTATGCAACACTGGGAACCCGCCTTCCGGTCTCAAGTCCAAGAACTATAGGAACGCCCTACTATTTATGAAACGCCCAACCACTTATATATCCCGCCCAAAGGTTATTGCGCCTCATCGATCCCAGTTGGTCGTTGCAATTAGGACCAGGATTCGGTCATCCCACCTAGAAGGGAGCATCATCCGTACGAGAGAGTGAGGAGGGGTTCCCATTGATCCTCAAAACCCTCCTTGGACCTTAGGAAATGTCATTTTACCCCACCTTGTCTGTATTAGAGGGTTGGCTTAGAATGAACTGCAATAAGAATAAGAATAAGGGCAACGAGTGTATTCTTACGACGTTAGTAATAGATGATGATAAAAGCACAACTTCAATATTTTTTAGGCACATGCGGTTGCTGGGAGGATCCGGATTTGAGGGCCCCCTTTTTATTATTATTTAAGGGGAAAAGATGTTTGACCATGCACAGGAAGGAATAGTGAGGTGCCCCTTATCAGGTAGGTATACCTGGGTAACTCGAGTAGCAGATGCAGATGCAAATGGGCGAATTAAGAATCTTATTCAATAGACTGTAGCCAATCATCCTCTATGATTATTGCTGCTTGCCCCTCAGTCTGAGGTGCCTTAGATCCTATTCCTTATCCTGTAAAGTCTCCTGTGGAGGAGCTGAATATGGCACTAACTACTGAGTTTCCATTTCCTTAAGTTTCACTTATTGTACTGAGCCCTGCCGAGTATCTGTCTTAGTCTGTTCTGGCTCCTCCTGATCAGGATTCTCTGTGTTACTTCCTTACGGTGCAGCCTGAGTTGGCTCTATGGAGAATTCTTCATTGGTTCGCTCCACAACCCGCACTGCAGTATCTGTTTCTGTCATTCCTTCCAAATTGATGGTATATACTAGTCGGGAAGTACAGTGGGTTTTCATGTGCTTGGCACAGCTGTGTCTTTCTCCTTTCTCACTGTAACAAACAACCTTTACCGGTTCTCAAGGAATATGGGAAGAACTATAACCCAATAAGTAAGGGTCAACAGGTAATACCTTGCTTCCTTCTGGGATGAGTATTCGTGTAAAGATAGGGTATGGGCTTGGTGAAATTGAATGGAATAAGTAATGGAGGGAAAGCAGGTCCGAGGGTGAAAGGTAAAAGTAAGCAATACAGTGGCTGGTCCAACACTCACTATCTAAGGGTTTGGTCCTCAATCAAACACTATGCGTAAGGGTCTGGCCCTCCATCCTACACTAGCGTAATGTAAGGGGGTTTTCACCTGAGGTCTGGGGCTTTCTTGGTCCTATGCTCGGGTTTAAGGTAAAAGAGGTAAAAGTGAAAAGGTAACGGTAGGTGGTTGCTGGTCCTACAATGTCCTAGGGTATTAACGTATATAGAGTACAATAAGTAGCTGCCCCTAAGGAACCGTAATTCAGGCAGTGGGTGACGGAGATTGTGTGAAGGTGTTGTAGCTGGTCCTAAATGTCCTTTCGTATTCACGTATACAAGAAGGTATATGCCCCAAAGTCGTATTCACGTATACAAGAAGTCTATGCCCCATATGCCCCTAAGTAACGTAGGTAATTCAGGCATTGGGTGATGGATAACATAGGAGTGTATCTCCCTCCCCTCCTCTGGCCCTGTAACGAGGTGTTGCTAGCTAACCTAACCTCACCTCACCTAACTAAACAGATTGGGGAATGCCTTTCTCGTCCCGGTTAAATAACCAAGGGTAAGGTAAACAATAATTGGACGCATGTGGTATGTGACCAAACCCCAAATAAGTAACTAAGGGTAAAAAGAAAGGTTCTACGTGTCCTTCCCTTCTGGGATGAGGATTCGCAGGATAGGTAGGGTAGCTTGGTGAAAGGTGAATTCCATCATTAATGGAGGGACAGCAGTTATGACGGTTCAAATAAAAGGTAAGCAATAAAGTAGGTGTTTGGTCCAACAATAGCTCCAGGGTCTGGTCCTCCATCCAACACCATCAACCAATAGCGTAAGTATAGGTCCAACGGTTGAAAGCAAAAGTAAGCAATACACTTGCTTACTGACTGATAATGTGGTTGGTGTGCCTTACATACAAGAAAGTGCTGGTTGCTTTTTTATTCATGTGGTCCATGTTTGCTAGCGGGCGATCAATAATAGATAAAGCTGGATCGACGGTCAATGAGCAAGATCGACGAGTCGGGATTCCCATAATCAAGGTAGGTGGATCGATTCGGGTTGGGTGGAATTAGAAAACCAGTCTTTATTCTTTTCCTTTCCTTTGGGGTTGGAGTCACTTTGCCATATATATATATATATATATATATATAATACAAATTTGCTTTTCTTTCTCTGCCGGTTCTTCTTCCTTTGGAAGATAATTCGGTTCCTCTTCCTCATCCTCACCTGCCTCTTATTTTTCGCCCTCATAACCCACCCCTCGCTATGGTAAGGTTTATACCTACAACCGAGATATAAATTCCACCTGCTCCTAGGCCCACTGAGCAAGTGTTATGACGTATCAAGTTAGTTATAGATGGCCGTGTAGCCGGTGTAACGGATCAAGCCGTAGATGGCCAAGTGGGAAATTATATATCCTTCCCAATACTTCGGATCGTTAGATTGGTTCGCCTCGGCTGGGGTTTATGACCAATGGGATGGGGTACATCTTTGGGGTAACTAAACCGGAAGAAAACCTACGGAGAATAGTTCAGAAAAGCACTTAACTGATGGATGGCTCCTTATTTCAGTCTGTACGTCACAGATAAATTCCAAATCCGTAAATGGGCTCAATTAGCTCAGCTCCTTCGTTCCTTTCCTTTCGGTCAGTTCGCTTGCTTCCTTTCTTTTGGTCAAAGCAACTACTCGACAGTAGGAAGTAGTTCTCGCTGAATCCGTTTCTATTCCCTCGAGTTCCTACTTCCGGGTATCGAGATCAGAGGCAGTCGATGGAGCAGGCACTCGAGAGTAGGCAATCGAAGAGTCCGTCCGTAGAAAGAAAGACACTCTTTGTTCTCCCTTTGAGGGGTTGGGGGTGGGAGCCGAAGGAATAGGAAGTGCGTAGAGAGAAAGAATTAGTCGTTCCGTTTTTGGAAGGCAAGGTTAGTAAGGCTGCTCTATTGTTAACTATTTACCCACCCACCTGTTGTGGCTAGCAACAACCCCCCCCTTTTTTCATTTAGTATCAAATCATGATACCGAATGAATGGGGACCCTTAGATAAAAATTTTAAGAAAAGCTAGACTTTCTTTTTGAAGAGTTTAAATCATAATTTAGAAAAGGCATCTTAGATATTTTTCTATGGTAGACGATAGGTCTTTTAAAGTCGCGTATAGGAAACATCGCCGTTACTCTTCTAAAATCAAAATACGCGCCACCCTCATGATTAATAACGACATCGCATCGCACCATACTAATGTCCATAACGAAAAGCCAAGAAATTCGTCGATCTGCGATATTGCGATCGCTAGATCGCATATCGCAGAAACAAGCCAGACAAGGTTTGGCAAGCACTCAGTTTTGCGATCTGCGATATTGCGATCGTGCGACATGCGAAGGTACGTCAGCAAATCATAAAATCACCTTAGTACGAATCCTTCGGGCGCGCCTTTCAAAGGAAAAGCCACTTACCATAACATGACCTGAAATCATGCGCTTTTAATGTTAGTAAATAAATTGGTTGTCAGTCATTAAGAGGATGAAAGACGCGTGCCTTGTGGGATATTTGCTTCACGTAAGGTGGCATAATTGATTTATCTCTTGCATTTAAAACTCTCCCATCACCTTTCTGATCGGACATTCCATTTCACTTGTAATCTGCAGGAACAAAGTGCCTAGACGACTCAGAAAGAAGCACAAAGTAAAAATGGCAAAGAAGAACAAAGCTCAAAGCTCCGAAGCAAGAGAGAAGACCAAGGAGATGGCGCCCCTATACACAGATACAGCCTGCAACCGAGATGCAGGAATCTCCACATGGGAAGGCATGTACAGGCTATTAGAAGAGGAGAAGCCGAGAATAATGAAGGTGACTACCGTTGCAGGTGCACCACGCTCCTCTGAAGCAACCCTAGAAGACCTAGAATGTTCATTCCTTCACAGAATAGCGGCAAGGCCTAAGATTCTACCATACACAGATATGGTCAAGTGGATTCTGGATGATGCAGAATTAAGCAACAGACAATTCAAGATTTAGGGGCATGGGCTCGTGGGATCTTTCACCGCCCAAGATCTGAAGCTAATGTACCATCTGCCCGAACTGCAAGCGACCTATAATGCACAATTTCTTAGGAATTTCGCAATGGAGAACCCAGATCTATCGGACACCACTAAAGAATGGTCTAGAAGAGATGAGCCGTTAAAGAAGGATAAGAACGGTATGTACAGCACTGGTTCCCTTACTTCTCCATATTGTTTTGCTGCAGCCATGCTATGTAGGTTGTTTGGTATGCCCGATATCAACAAGTTTTCATCTGAGTGGCTGCCATTAATTGACGCTGCCACAAATGCCGAGATAGTAGATTGGGCTAAAATTCTTTCCGATACTCTATATACAGCTGTGATTAGTTACAGGTCCAAAAGATCCTTTTCTCAAAGGGTCTATCCTCCTTTTTATTGGCTGCCTATGTTATGGATTCTGTTTGCCTTTTATCTAATTTCCCCATCATGGGATGGAAGTGGACTACCCAAGACCCGTTGCCTATTCACGTCTATCACAAAGTCTTGTGGGATTCCTAGTTTGCCCCTCATTTTTACCAGATTTTCCATGGGCTTATATTGCCCATATATAGAATGATATATGATAAGGACCCCCCAAGGTGCTCTCCCGAAGCCGAGACAGACATTATCCCCATCGCAAGATGGTTTGGGGAAGAATGGTTTACTTACATTCGAGTTTATGGAAGCACTGTACCTCCACATGTCCTACCCTTGTATGTCCCTGATAAGCTTTTGGCTCGAGAAATCGCTTATCAAACCTGCTCTGAAGGCGGCTTAACCAAAGAATTAAAAGATAAGAAAAAGGCCATTTGGCCTCACTTTCCCGTCAATTGTGGGACCTTCTCTTTATTCGATGTAGGACACGCTTTTGGTGAGGTGGAAAACTTGACGTGCCTTCAATTATATAAGTTCCCGATGAGGCCATTCGACCCAAATAAAGTTGCCTAAGAGTTTACTACGAACGTCAAGATAAGAGTGTTCTTCGGGCACAAAGATTTGTTTGACGATCTCTTTCAGGGTAAGAGCTCACTCAAAGAGATTTTGCGAGAAGCTCAGTCAAGGTTATCTCCAGGTGAACTCCAGAAATTCACATCATATAGAGACAGAAGGCTGGCCAGCATTCCACTAGAAAGGCTGCGAATACCTACTAGAGAGCCAACTCTGAGCGTCAGCCTCAATGAGAACTCCAGCGCTTCCAGATCTAAGTCCAACGCCGCGCAAGAAGGTCCCGAACATCCTGAAGAGTCTGTGCATGACAAAGGAATTAACGAAGAAGCAGTCAAAGATACAGCTCGGTCAAGTGTAATGTCTCAGCAACAAGTTACCACCTCGCCACCAAGAAATGTTCCCCCTCCGGTTATCGAAGCTCCTCTTGTCACAGCAGAGCTAGATAAAGAGTGGGAGTCCTTCAATGATTTAATCAACCTCGAAGGGAAAGTCCCAAAGATGCCTGTGAATGATACACAGGAGGTGCAAGAAGTTGCTCCAACCATAGTCAGTGTTACCACAGAAGCAGAAGATCTCTCCATCACTCCATCCTCAGAACTTCTACTTAACGTAGAAGAAATTCCCCCACTAGATGTGTTCTACAGTCCCCAGCACAAAGCAGTTGTGAGAAGACAGAGAAAGAAAATAAAGCTCGAAAATGCACTGTCTCAAGACACTGAACATTTAGACGTCTTGTGGAAAGACCCAAGTAATAATCCAACAGAAAATCTTACGAAGCTGTCTCAAATTGCAGGAGCGTATGCTTCTGCAACTATTGACAAGGCCTCTGAAGTTCAGCAGCTCTTAAAGGAACAAGAAAATCACATACAACTGCTACAACAACAGTTACAGCAAGCCAACGCAAACAATGAAGCTTCCAGACAGCTCGAAAAGCACCAAGAAGACTTCCAACAGATGCAAATAGGCTACCAAAAGAGTCTTGAAGAAAAAGAAAAACAACTGCAGGCAGAGCAAGAAATGCACAGAGATGAACCTAAGCCTGCAGAGTTTATTTCAGAGTCCATCGGCTTGAACGAGCAACTACTGCAGCAACAAGAAGAATTAGGGCGTAAAATATCACAGTGGAGGCACTTCTGTGAGCTAAGCGACAAAATCACCAGTCAGGTGGTGGAATTGCGAAGCGAATATGATCAGAACGACAAGAGGGTGACAGAGTATCTGACTTGGCAAAACGATGAGGAGGGAAAAAGAGCAGGAGCACCTAGAATTAATGAAAATCATAAAGAAATGCTCTTTAATAAATGGGACGAGCAGATCACGCAGGCAGAGCAAGCAGCAGAGACAGCAGCGACACAGGCAAGTATTCTTATCGACTGTGTAAATGAAAATTTACACAGGGCCAATTTGATTTCAGAGACCACCCCGGGATACCTACCAAACAAGTTGCAACTGGAGACAGAATGGAGGCAAAAGGCACAGGCAAAAGAAAAGCTATCCAAGCACTGGCTAGACTGAATTGGGAAAGTTACTGGATGTACCTGGTTAAACCACATAGCCAATGGATGACGGTAAAGTGTATCATGAATGCAGCCGAGAAGGTAGCGCCAGCTCTTATAGATGTCGTTTTCGCAGCCCAACTCAGAACGGAAATTAGCCAGCCGACTCTTCTCAAGCCTATGTTAGAAACATGCAACTTCGAAGACCAAGTCCACAAGTAGTTTTATTTAGAATGTTGTTTCTTTTTGTTTTTAGTTATATTAGAAAAAGGACGGTCGTTTGAAAACCGAATCCTTAATTTTGTAATAATACTATTATTAGAATTAGGACATAGTATTTTAACCCTTCTCATTGCATTGGAGAAGGGTCCAGAAATTTGTCAAAAACTTGTCCTTAGAACATGCACTTCTGCACCTCAGAGGAGGTTTTGATGAATGGAAGGATCGGATTTATTTATATTTGCATCTTAATGTCTGCTACTGATGTTGCATTTCTGTACTCTTGGTAGGTGTTAGAAGTAAGTAGAAGTAAATCATTATTGCTTGAAGTTTGTGAGTAAAAATCAGTCATAAATGGTACTTTTATCTCTTGATGAATTTCTACTTATTTGCTTAAAGTGATATACAGCTGATGTTATTTTATGTTAATGTATAAATGTGTGGTTACCATTTGGCACTTTTGTACGATGGAGCCATTTGTTCATGCTTGACATATGAATGATTTATCATGCGATATGCAGTCCACAACTGTCCTGTTTAACTTCTTATGCAGAATGGTTTATCTTAAATGGTTTATATTCTTATAGTAGCCGAATAATCTTCATTACCAATTATTATATGAAATCTTTTTAGATCGCATGATGGAAAAGATCTACCCCGGGTTAGCATAGATTGCACATGTTGTTTTTATTATATTTCAGCAGCTTATAGTCAAATCATGAGTTAGATTTAAATTAGCTCTCAAAAGTTCTCAAGAAACAGCATAATCAAACCCTACGCACACACACACACCCTTAGATCAGGAAGTTGGTCCCGTTATCCCCAGTTGGACCCGCTACACCAAACGGGCATGGAGCCGCTAACCAGGTTCCCGACCGGGTGGGTATCCCCCTTGTTGTTGACCCGATTTCAGGGCCCTCAACACCACCCCAATCCCCGAAGGATGGCTCACCTGAGGTAGGAGGGTGAGGAAGGAATTGGGAATAAGGCTTATTTAGAAAAGGATATAAGAAGTAAGTTTTATATAAGAAGTAAGTTTTAGGCTTTTCCTTCCCCTCGGAGGGAAAGTAACTAAAGTTCCTCTCCTTATCAGTCGAGCCCCCTGTTGGGTCCTTGCACTTGGAAGCGCAAGCCCCTCCGGGTCCTTCTTGAGTCTTTATTTCCCTGGTTCATTCAATTATTCATTCCCACCCTTTGACTTACCAGATGATAAGAGAAAAATCAGAAGTGAAAGGCAGTCATTGACTCTATACAGTGAGGTATCTCCTTACCATTTCTTTCCTAACTGAATGGGCTATCTTGACCATATCTGTCCTTCCCTTCACCTTTAGTATCCTTCCCCCCTAATTCCCCACCTCTTATACTATGAAGAGTCTCCTTCCCATATCTGATCTCTCCTTCACCTGCTTCCCTAGATAGTTTCTATAGAACTGTCCCACAGCAGTCATTAGGGTATATTCCCCGCTTATTTCCTCCATACAGATGCTTTATTTACAGTTGGGATATTGTTCTAAGTAACGAACCCTATTATTTCTCTTAACGCTCTCCTCTATACAGTTAGAGATATCCTTGCACTAGGAAGCGCAAGCCCCTCCGGGACCTTACCATTTCTGTCCTTACTTGTATGGGCTATCTTGACCATATCTACCCTAACTATAAGGGCTTTACTGCCTGGGTGGGTGAAACTATCTACTAGAGAGGATAGATTTATTTATAAAGGCATACATGTTCCTCGGTAGGTGCTGGGCTCGGCTATTCCTGCTATGCCTCTTGGCTGGCCAGACCGGCCAGCTATTTATCGCAGCGGGGTTATTGGCCCTATGGCCATTGCAAGCAAACTTAGCGAAGTATTACGGATCAAGCCTTAGCGTCTGCCCAACTGCACTAGTTACTATATCTGTCCAACTACACTAGCCCAACTACACCGGTTACTCTATCTGCCAAAAAGAGTCTGAATATAACTCTTACTTTGTACTTATCGAGGTTCTGCCCCCATATATAAGTAAGTAAGGAAAGAGGTTCTCAATACTTTCTTACTTATGTATGTAATTACGCTCTGATCTTGAAAGAGATTGATTCTGACCAGAGTACCCTCCCAAGGCCAAGGGGATAAGTAGATCAACCGCCCTGCCTACCCACCCACTAAGTCTCGTCCTGCCTACCTACCTATCCTATATCGAACTGCCTATCCGTAGTGATCTGCCTACCTATCAGTATCGATCCGCCTACCTAAGGAAGGAAGGGATAGTAGCGACCTGCCTACCTATCAGTATCGATCTGCCTACCTGCCTGTCAGATTCAAGGACCCTAAAGCGGGTATTGACTATTCCATACAAATCCCAAAAGAAAAAGACACTCCAACAGCAACTCTCAGAAGAAAATGATTCAAATTAGTGAATGAATTCTGATTACCAAGGTATTGGGTCGAGTCAATTCAGAAAATGGAATAGATAGGACATATGTAAATAGATAGATAGGAAATATGTAAATGGAATAGATAGATAGGACATATGTAAATAGATAGATAGGAGATCTATATCCCAATCAATTCTGACATCTGGATAACTCTATTTTCTTTTTATTCGTCTTTCCTCTCCTTATCAGTCGAGTCCCCTAAAGGGTCCTTTGCACTAGGAAGCGCAAGCCCCTCCGGGTCCTTGACTGTTACCCTTCATTCCTTCGATCATACCCGATAAGGTTATAAGTGCCTAGCAACAAAGGGTAATGAAAGGCAAGTGTTATCGAGGTGAATGTTGTCTCTCTCGAACGCCCATACAAGATGCTCTATGTGAACTGCCCGTACAATGTGCGTTTGGGGTATGGGTTGGGTAAGTGAGTAAGTGAAGGGTTCATAGATGCCGTACCCTCCTATTCCTGGCCTAGCTGAAGCAAGTGTTGTTGAGTTGGGCAGCACTCCACCATATCCTAGAGTGGAAGGCAGTAAGGTCTGGTATAACATGTGGTGGGACTAAAATGAAAGAGAAATAGGGCTCTTCCTTTCCTAGCCAGTGGGTTCAAATTCCTAAATAGTATTTGGCTGACCTAACCGGGTGAAGCTAGTTCGTCCCCCCAGCTCAATAGTGTTGCTACAACAAAGCATTCCTGGCTGAAGCAAGAGGTTGTTGGGGCATCCATCCCATCTAGCATTAGAATTTTGAAAAGGGAACCCACCTATGAGCTACTCGACCATCCATCCAGCCAGCCATGTCTCTGAAGTTCTGGCAGCTATTTAGAATCTATCCTATCCGGGGCAGTTATTCCAATGATCCCACCCACTTAGTCTTCCTGGCTTTAGCAAATTGGTAAGGGCAGCCCTCCCTCCATGGACTAGGGTGATAAGGAGTAATAAA